>OX101748.1:14402980-15002980 GCA_944452665.1 Stenoptilia bipunctidactyla | reverse complement strand
GAAGGAAAGGTTGAAACGCAGGATAAAAAGCTACAAAACTCGAGTCATTTCTAGTTATAGTTACATAGTAAAATATACAATAACAACCGTACACACTGTCCTAAAAACAGACATACATCTACATAGATAACGCAAATGCATATCCTTTGCGTGTCCGAACCCCGACCAAGCGTCAAGGTTGGTCGCCTCTATATTTACATAATATGTATTGTAATATGCGTGTATGTATGTCTGTTAGAAAATCGAGTTCACAATATCAATATCGTTCTTAATAATCGATTTCATCGGCGGTATCGGTGTCTCTGAATCTTTTTGTATTTTCCAGTAATAAATATCAGCTGTGACGTCACAATAGGTCTTAAAAAGTCGGCACGCTTGATTCGAATACAAATCGTGGCACTTGCGTTGTCTATGTATATGTATGTCTGTGATTCTAAACACCGCCGTTTCCAACCCGCCAAGGTCATGTAATTTGGTTGTCAACAGCCGTATTCACTGTTGGAAACACGTTGTAAACTAGCAATGTCACCTTGGTTTGATGTTTTGTTTCCAACAGTGTATTTCGGCTTTAATGGACTGGGGCAGCGAGTGCGTTCTGGAATTTGTAGAGTTGTTACAGGGGCAACTTTGTACATGAAACCAGAAAAATAACAAATTCAAAGATTTGTGCAAATCTTTGAAGCAAAGTCTGGCGCCCGGGTAATACTAACTAATATTAGCACCAACGATACTAATACTTTATAAACCAACCTCTCTAGTTTGCGCAGAGCTTCTATCAACATTGTGTAGGCGCGGCGGGCGGCGTCGCTTTTTAAGAGAGTTGGCTGATCGCGGCCGTTTCTGTGAGCTGGTCGGTGCCGTGCCCGCCGCCTGCGCCGCCACCATCGCCGGGTTGATGCGGGGCTTGCGGGTAGATGTACCTAAGAGAAGGTGAAGCAGATGATTATGAATGTCGATCTTCATATTATTTGGTGAAGGTCTTTGTTTTTAGGAGCATTTTGGGTTTTATTGCTAGCAAGCACAAAGGCTATTTTGAAATGAACATAGTTTTGAAAGTTACATTTTTGATATTCTATTTATGCCGGAACCAGACTCTCGCGAGGCGCTTCCTAGAGGCGCTCGGCACGAGCCTTGACGAATTATTGGTTCCATTTGGTATAATACTACTATAAAATATCCGGTAGAAGAAGATGAGATTCCCTGGTTGTAAACTGTTAATGTATATATTACCGGTAAATAACAAGAACCGTAAGTTTATAAATTTACGAGGAAATTTATAAACTTCGATGAGATTCTAAACGAGAGACAAATTGTATTATTTTACGCTCATATTTTTGCAAATACATCAATTTTTGACGTCTTGTGGTAAATTTATAAACTTACGGATATCCATTTGTAAGATTCTAAACGGTTCGACCAATCACAGCAGAGTTTTTAATTTTACGCTTCTTTAAACTACGGAAAATAATACACTGCTCGCTGATTGGCCAAGCAGACAAACAATTACAAAATTTGGCTTGTCAACACTTATGATTTATGGCATGTGGCCTATATGCAACCTAACTGCTCCTTCTCGCTGCGCTAGTCGTCGCACCTAACCGTTCCAACGAGGTTTTCCGGTGCATTTGTACAGTTCCCTTCTCACGTGCTTGGCCACCTCAAAGTCCAGTGGGCGGAGTTTCGATCTTAACCTACAGTGTGTGCGATAAAGATGGTAAACATTGTAAACCCATTGATAACTGCTACTGCTGAACTGAATCTCATTGATAATTATATGTCATTTCGTTTAATGAACTTACGCGGTGATAATGCTAGCGGCGACGGGATCGAGTGAGACGCACTTAATTACCGCGCCATAAGTGCGACTAAAGCAGCCGATTATACCTGAAACGAGCCGTCTTAATCAATGTTCATATTCAAAATTAAACTGTGCCATGATTAGAATAACACGAATTGCTTGTGGCAACTTGTTTATTTTACGAATGAATTCGTTTCTTTTTTCGTCGATTTTTACTCTGTCGATCCAGTCCTAAAACTGTTCAAGTACGAAGGCATTGACCATATTGATCTATTATCGACTGCAGAAATTCACATCCTCACCTATTGTGTTCCTATTATGCGCATGAGTGTGACAAAGAAAAAATATGTTGCTCAGGTAATTAACTAGGAGTCAATAATTTTACTATAAAACAAATGGTATAATTTGTTACCGAGCGTTCCGATTGTACAAAGGATCAACTCATTACCCCGCCCCCTAAAGTTACCTCGTAGCGCTTGCATTGAATCTTTTCTGAAAACTGGTCAAGCGTGGGAGTCGCGTACTGTACTTTGAAATTTGATCACGTGACCTATTCAACCAATCAGAGCTTACTTATAATTTTACTAGTGAGTTCGGTAACTTTATTAATTTAAGAAAATATGGGCGTAAAATAATAGGTACAATTTGTCTCCTGTTTAGAATCCTACGGAAGTTTATAAATTTCATAGTAAATTTATAAATTTACGGAATTTATTATTTTCCGATGACATAAACATATTTTTATAAGATGATCGCTGTTGAGTTCTCAAAAGATCGACTTTCTGTAATGGTGGTAGATTCAGTTCAATTTGTAAACAATTTGACCTATTTCAAGTGTGTTTATGTAACTACGAAATAAATTGAAGGGCGAAATCGTACAAGAAGGTTGATGAAATAATAATGAATATAAAATTAAGAGTGATTTAGATTGTAGAATGCCACACATGCCACCATCGCCGGGTTGATGCGCGGTTTTTATATAAAGTAAGAATACTTAGGACGTTTATCTTCCATGACAACTGATGGTAAGAAATGAATAAATAGATAACAATTGGAGAAACTTCATCTGATTGTTAAGTGAGGGGCAAATACGTACAAAAATATAAACATAAGAGAATATTCTTAACTATATCTCACGACGACCACTATGGCGTTGGGGTAAACCTATCTGCCTCAGACGCCAGTGGTTGCGGGTTCGATCCCCGCACGGAACCAAAAAAAAAAAATGTTCCGTGTCTGGGTGTTTATCTATTTATGTATTTATATTCTAGGTTCCCCCCTAGTTCGCTATATGGTATCCCATAACACAAGCTATGCTTACTTTGGGGCCATGTAGTTGGTGTGATTGTCTGGGGATTTTATTTTTATTTTATTTTTATTTTTATATCTTGTTTCTGCCGAATACGAACGATGGATTCGGAGGGCGACGACTTCCATGCTTCGGAGCGCAAGTTAAGCAGTCGGTCCCGGGTGCTGTATACTTGTATACAGTATTTGTTAGGGTTTGTCCGAAGCCATTGCGGCGCCCAGAAAATTCTGACATTCACCATCCAGCACTGGGCCAGCTTCTCGGATTAATGCCTATACCTCCTCGTTACCCAGAGGAAAGACTCATGCCCTGCAGTGGGCTCATTACAAATAGATGGATGATGAACGAATACAGACAGCTGAGTATCGTATCTAAAGTGTCATACGAGTATCATAGATGAATATAGGTAGGCATTCTAAGTATAGTAAGAAAAGGTGCGGTAGCTAATTAATCACTTATATCGAAGGATGTGTTGCCTTGAAAAGAAAAAATTATGCAATGTGTTATTATTATACCAAGATCTTAATATCACAGTTCACTTATTAATACTGTATTATAAACACTTACTATATTATTCACTAGCACTATGGACTCAAGCCCAAGTTTATAGATTCATCAGAGCCTCTATGTCCATCAAGACAGAATACTTATCGTCTTGCGAAAAATAATAATGAACTTAAATTATGAGCGTTGTGTTTGCCTTCGAGGCGATCTCATTCAGAGGAATTCGAAAATTAAAAACAAACAACCAAAGCATATTGTCAGAGTTTTTACTTGGGAGGTCTATGGGTTAGCCATACCAAAAGGTCCCTAGACGCCATAAGGGTCCAGTTCAACAATATCTTCAGGATGATGCTGGGATTTCCTCGCTTTTGAAGCACATCGGGCATGTTTGCGGCATATCACACTGGTGGTTTTCATGCCATCATGCGCAAGAAAACGGGGCGGTCACAACAGCATCCTGAGGACTGTCGCGGATAGGTTCTCGCCATTATGGACTAGTCTCATAAGGAAAGTGATCTAAAAAGTAGTTTGCCATTTAATTTTAATTTGAATTTAAATTTGACTCTCTTTGTTTGCATGATTTAATGTAATTTCATACCTAACCTAATGCTAATTTAATGATTTATTTCAATTTGGACGATTAAGTTAATTTTTATATTGATTTTGTGACTTAACTTGCTTATTTCATTTTATAATTTGTGTACCTAATTTGTTAATCTTGACATTTGCCTAAATTCAAATTAATTCTGTAATAATAAAATGAAATATATTTATACACATTTTAATATAACATATAATTTTATAATTAGGGTGTTGTTTTCGTGAGTACATTTAATCTTCATTTTATCAAATTTGTTATTTATTTATTTCGTTTAATTGATCTGGTTTGTTTCTATCTTTAATATATTAATGATAATTTCCAAACTATAATTTTTATGTTGTGTATGGGCTGTGATTGTCTGAAATAAACGATTTTTATTTTATTTATTTTATTTTATAATAGGTATTGGTGGGCGCCGTGGCATCCGCCAGCGTCGCCACCATGACCGGGTTGCGGTTTATTTCGGAAAGGAGCCAACAATCAGTAGAGCAAACGATAAACCCTGCATTCATCGTTTAGGTCAACGCCTGGGTTAACGAAGATGACAGGAAACGTGTTTAGGTAGGATCTGGCTCTTAATACAATAGTGCCGGGACCTTCAGATTTTAAATGAGAAGTCGCCAGCGGGGTTAGCATGCGACCGTCGACAACTATAAATCGGGCCTTTTATCGATATTTTCTTAGAATATGGCACTTAGAGTATGTATTTTTTTAAGTATATGGCATTTTTGTTTCTGTGGGCTTAATCATGGTATCAAATCGAGTAATTCTATCTATTATGGTGCGCAAGTTAGCCGACATGATAGGATATTATAATCAACGAATGCAGAGCATTAAAAAAACCGACTTCACTTCAAAACTTTGGCCGACTCAGTGTCATCCACGTAAACATTTTCCGAAATCATACATATTGTTTCAAAAATTTGAAATTTTCAATGAAGTACTCAACCGATTTCAATGAAATTTATATGGGACGAACTAAAATTTAAAAAACCAAAAAAAAATTCAAAATCGATTCATGATTGTCTGAAATATCATGTAACAAAGACACAAAAAAAAACATACAGACGAATTGAGAACCTCCTCCTTTTTTGGAAGTAATATTATCTTGTCGATTCGTGTCTTTATTGATGGTCGCATGCTAGCCCAGCAGTACCGTTCGTAGTTTCTGTCGAATTCGTATTGCCAAGGTTTGAAAATATTTAATTTAGTCTTGTCGGCTTAGAATAGCGCCCCTGATAAGCATGTTTTAAAAGGCGACTAATCGAAGTTACTCTCTCCCCAATTGGCATTCCAGAGACCTGTTCAGGGTCTGCCTGGCCCTCGACAATTCATCTATACTAATATACAGGGTGTGGCGTAATGAGTGGATAATCCTTTACCGACGGTTGAGGGGCATTGCGGCTGTTCGGAAAATGACAATTTGTGTTTTGTAAAAGTGTCACGGTTTTCGAGTTTTTGGGCATTTTTTAAAATTTGAAAAAAGTTAGGTCTTTACCCACTCTTTTAAGTGCCAAATTTACAATACAAAGAATTTTCTCAATCTGTTTTCTCAACAGCATTCAGTGATAGTGGTGCTATCAAACGTAAACTACCAATTTTGTACTATAGCCAAAGTTTTTTTTATTTTTATTTTTAAACGTACAGTTTGTGCTAAGTTCAATTTTTTCCCCTAACTTTGGTACCTCGTGGTGTAAAAAAAATGTACAGTGACATGAGTGCCCAATTGAATAAATAATAGCCTATTTCATTACGATTCCAAAATGGTATAATTTACGATATTTCTAGCTCTCAATTTAAAAATATTGCATTTAAGGTAAGTCAAGGTCAATTTTCTTAGGAGGTTCTCTTACGCAAAATTATTACTATCTGTAATAGTTTTAGTTCATCTGCCTTTGTGTTCACAAAACCGACTCCTCCGTCAAGTTGAACAATAATTCTAGGAATCATAGCGCACCTGCGTTTCCTACTAAAGCTAATGTTTTGGTTTCTTCTTTCATTTAACGAGTAAAAAAGATAAAAAGATAGCGACTCTATTGTTTGTCCTGGGGTACCTACTCTACCTGATTTTAGGGTTCGTTATGGTATGGGTGTAAGTTCTCCTGTCTTAAAATCCTGTGCACCGTCCTCGTTGATATTCCTGTACGTCTGGAAATCGCTCGCACTGACGTGGTCGGGTCGGCTTCTATCTCTTGGAGTACACTTTCATCGTCACGTATAGTAGTTGGCCTCCCCGAGCTAGTACCGCCGATGCCACTTCCCGGAATTTGACCTCCCATGTATGCATTATGCACTCTTATGAAAACTCTGTAATCGAGATGGCGTGCATGGGGAAACCTTTCCCGATACAGTGCTGCAGCTTGACAACATTCACCGTAAATAAAATGCATTTTAGCATACTCCATCGGAGTGTACGGTATGTTGCGAGACATTCCAGTCGGTACCCAACACCAAATCACCAAGTCCAAATCACTAGGCAAATCAAGTCCAAGGTCACAGAAGTAAATCGATGAAGTTAATGTCCAAATCACAAAGAAAATCAAGTCCGAGGTCACAGGCCAAATCGTAAATTAAATCCAATCCATAGCAGAGCAAAAACGCGGGCGCACGAAAGTAGTATGATAGCACACTGGGGTGACGTAGGCAAGGAGTTAGCCAACGAACCCTAAAATCAGGTAGAGTAGGTACCCCAGGACAAACAATAGAGTCGCTATCTTTTTATCTTTTTTACTCGTTAAATGAAAGAAGAAACCAAAACATTAGCTTTAGTAGGAAACGCAGGTGCGCTATGATTCCTAGAATTATTGTTCAACTTGACGGAGGAGTCGGTTTTGTGAACACAAAGGCAGATGAACTAAAACTATTACAGATAGTAATAATTTTGCGTAAGAGAACCTCCTAAGAAAATTGACCTTGACTTACCTTAAATGCAATATTTTTAAATTGAGAGCTAGAAATATCGTAAATTATACCATTTTGGAATCGTAATGAAATAGGCTATTATTTATTCAATTGGGCACTCATGTCACTGTACATTTTTTTTACACCACGAGGTACCAAAGTTAGGGGAAAAAATTGAACTTAGCACAAACTGTACGTTTAAAAATAAAAATAAAAAAAACTTTGGATATAGTACAAAATTGGTAGTTTACGTTTGATAGCACCACTATCACTGAATGCTGTTGAGAAAACAGATTGAGAAAATTCTTTGTATTGTAAATTTGGCACTTAAAAGAGTGGGTAAAGACCTAACTTTTTTCAAATTTTAAAAAATGCCCAAAAACTCGAAAACCGTGACACTTTTACTAAACACAAATTATCATTTTCCGAACAGCCGCAATGCCCCCCAACCGTCGGTAAAGGATTATCCACTCATTACGCCACACCCTGTATAAAGCTGAAGAGTTTGTTTTTTTTTGTTTGTTTGTTTGAACGCGCTAATCTCAGAAACTACAAGTGGGATTTGAAAAATTCTTTTTGAATTTGATAGCTCAACTCTTGAGGAAGGTTATAGGCTATATTTTATCCCAAAATTCCCACGGGATCAAAAGTTAAACCGCGCGCGGTGGCTAGTATCAAATATGCCGCTAAATATCACGGCTCCGGCGGCGTTTCTTTTGGGCAATATTTAAAAAAAAGACGTGATGGGGTCATCAGGATCAATTAAAACGTTGAGTAGGCGCTGATTTAAAACTAGGGTGTTGGAATGGTGAAGGACGTTGTCAAGGGCCTCTTCTTGTACGCGGCGATCTAAGGGATCACTCTTTGTTATAAAAGAGGAATGACCTATCGTCCATTTTGAACAAAGTAACGAACCTAAATAGTGACAGAACCTTAATAGTGCTCTGGGAGGGAGTAAACCAAGGACTGCATATCGGTAATTTTTTTTTAAATACATAGTACCAGTAAAATTTCAGTACCCTTATTAGTGTACTACCTCATCAAACACAATACCTGTACATGATATTAAAATCTAACTTAATTATATCAGTACCCAAATAATGTATACCGGATAAATTTCTGTACCGAAATGTATAGGTCAACATATGTCTCTACGCTTCATAGGCTTCAACTAAACTATCAAACATTCTACAGTTATTTAAAAATAAAATTTTAATATCAATATCAATATTAATACCGGAAAATTTCAGTTAACTGAACAAAAATCAGTTATGCTACAATAATAAAAAAGGTACACGAATTATTTCAGTATGAATTCCTGTACTTAATGTTATTTTTAAATATACCTAATTTAACGGTATGACGTCATACAGAAATAAAATGTACAGAAATTCATACCGGTATGTAGTCCCTGGAGTAAACAGAAACCGAAGGCTGTAAGGCTAACGCCTACGCTGTCGCCTACGCTGTCGCCTACGCTGCCCCCAAGGCCGGGTTGATGCGGGTTAATGTAGGTGAAAAACCGAAATAAATTCGCTTCATCCGTTTGGTAGCAACAATGCCAAACGTGCACAACAGAAACAACACAAGAAGACCTTTAAAACTTTTAAGAATCCTGCGGTCGAGGGTAAAAATCTTGAATAATGGGTAATACTAATTTTTTTTTAGTGGGTCAACGTATCGTGCGCTTTTCCCTTTATTATCAGTGACTAAACTCTAAGCTCGCATTAGATAGATACATAAATAATTTGAAAAATATTAAGAGCTTCAAAATATTCTGCACTACTGCCACCAGATCCAATCTAACAGGAAATCACCAAATAAATAAAACTTTAATCAAATCTGTTATGCGTTTGGGAGCTACGATGTAGATATACACATAGGTGCACATATGTATAAAAATTATAACCGCCCTCCTTTGCTGTGCGATCGTTCGTTAGCTGTAGAGTTCGTATAATATACCATATTGTCGGGTTAGAATGGCCCTATCGCGATTCGTGCCCTAGAAAGCGACTAATCCAAGTGGCCATTCTGTTTCTGGTTGTTGACCACTTTTTCTTCAGTTTTTCCCCGAGAGCCAAATAAACATAACGAAGGCTTTAGTTAACCGTCCCGCTAATATTAGCGATCAGCTATAATGGCGCGCGCAGTCATCACGCCATGGACGCGCGATCCATTGCTTTACATCGTATTATGTAACCGATAGCTGTTCAATCGTTCGTTGATCGCACAATGCATTTATTGCTACGATACTAGCGCCAAAACCAATTTGGTAGCTAAAAAAGAAACTAATTAAATGTGAAACAGATGTTTGCTTTTAAAATTTCGCAGAAAAGTACACACGAAAAGTATGAAAGTCAAAATTATATGCACTTTTAGTACATCGATTGTACGATATGGTGCGTACAGATTGCTAGTAATGCAACTTGTAATGTAACATTCTGCGCACGTTGCGTATTTGGACGTGTGGTGCGCAGAATGTTACATTACAAGTTCTATTACAGCAATCTGTACGCACCATTAGAGGCAGCACAGTCGTCGGATTGCTATGGCTTTGTTTTTGCTGTAACGTAATACGAGTTAGTTCTTTTTTAGCAAATCTTGCGCAATTCATGCCATCGCTTTGCTCTTGCAGCGGCGGTCAGCCTGGAGTAACCCTATCGCCCTTGGATCCGCGTGTCGTAAAAGACGACTAATTCTAATGACCCAGGCTTGGTCATTCGAGACGACTTCATTGACGACCGGCTGGTGTAGCGGTGCTGCCTTCTATGCCAGAGGTCCTGGGTTCGAATCTCGGCGGCGGCGGATATTTGTGTGATGAACACACACAGATATTAGTCTTCAACTCATGGATGTTTTTATTTAAGTTTATTCTAATAAAAAATATGTATTTTTTCAAAATGTACGTTTATATATTTCTTAAGTATATCAGTTATCTAGTATCCATAACACAAGTTCTTTAAGAAACTTAATTTGGGCTAGATAATGTTGTGTGAGTGTCAGAAATATTTATTTATTATTTTATTTAAGTATTTATTCGACTGGCATGCGACCACCCTCCATATAAAATCTGCCGCCATATATCACCGCAGCAGTGGTATCATCCGGCAATATTTTTTGAAGAGCCAGGTACTTCATGAGCCCCTGTGCTGTCATCTTTGACTTCTCAATTGATACTCAATTTGATTTCTTATCTGCACTTACCATCAGGTGAGATTAAGGTGAGATTGAGGTCAAACGCGGGTTTAGTCACCAATAAAAGAAAAACTATAGGTAGTAGGTAAGTTTGGGAGCGCTTTCCTTTTAGCACTAAAAATTGGTACAACAATTTCCAGCCCCATTTGATTGGTGTTTCTCTCAATTTCATATTAACAGTGCCCATAAGGTTTTAAATACCCATAGGTACTTTAAACAGTACCACATATGATGTAAGTTTGGTTTTAGATAATCGCAAATCCATAAATCTTAAGACCTGCGTGTTAGGAGCCAATTTCATTTGTATGTTACCATTGATGCGACGCCGTTGACTGTACTTACTAGCTATTAAATCACAGATTTCTCATATTTCACCTACTTAATTAGAGCTTACAGTGAAAAGCACGTGCTAATTGTAGGATTTCATATGGAATGGGCAAACAATCCAAAGCAGGTGGTAAGGGTCAATGGACACAGGTCGACTAAATAAGAAAGTTCCATCCATTTTCATATTTTGTAGCAAATAATAACAGTTTTCAATAGGCCGGGTTAACCGGCGACACTAGCGCCAAAGTATTTGAAGCGGACAATATGCGTAGCTGGATAGTTTGTTTACATACATTATAATACTGTAGGATTCGATAATAATGAAGTTTAAATACATAAAAGACTAATTTCAACTTAAGATAATGATAAAGGGGTGTATAAACTGTATTATAAGCACAAAAGTTTGTAATTGGCAATATACATACACCACTGATTCTTATTAGAAATGACAAAGCATAGTTACTTAGAATCAATAGAAAACAATTTCTCAAACGAAAGTTATTATTTCGCAGACCACCCTGAACGTTTTTGAAAAGCCAAAATTTTGAGTATGTGTATGCTAAAAGGCAAAGAGGGCGGATGAGGGCAAAGAACTCATTAGTGCAATCTTGAGTGAGTTTGTATTCACTATGTAGACCTTTAATCGATAACCAAATTTTAAGAGTGATTTGAGCTTTATTAGATGTATAGAATTAACTATTTAAATACGTATTGTAAAAGGGAAATCTCAACAAATTGATGTGATTCATGAACTCGTATGCTTTTTGCAAGTTATGCGTGATATAACAATTAATGTAATGATAATACTAACCTTTTCTGACATCGCACATTGAACATTTAAATGCCTCGGCATTATTTCTATACGTGCAAACACTACAATCCCAGTAATTTTCTTCGAGCATCTTCGAGGGCCGTTTGGCTCTACGAATGGCATTTTTCTTGTCCATTTTTACACTCACTCGCGCTTATCAAACACAATTTACACATTAATCATGATATTTTTGATTGGCTGCAGTTGTTTTTAACACTTCCACGTATATAATTTCGTACGAAAATCATTATTTTGATTTTATTGTGCACAGCAACGTACACGAAATCGCCATGACACTTCGTCAATGTTTTGTCGGTAAAGTAGCACACACGCCACCTTTGAGATTTATGCTACTTGGCCGACTTCTTTAGTTTCACTAGAAAAACTAGATGGCGTGGTGTTTGATTAGGAGTTAAGACGTAATGCAGAGTCTGAAATTCAAATAAATAACAATAGCATAATAATTATTGTGCGTGCACAAATTGCAAAATTTTTTATTTATCATTCACAAAATCCTTACAGACCTTAGAGCTAACTTAAAATATATCTTGTGTAACATGTATAATTACGGATTTACATTTTAAAATTTTTACATTAGAGAGCTAAATAATAGGAAGAATTAGGTAATTTACATATTAAATAGAACTTAAATAAAAATTATTCATTTCTCCAATAAAAAAAAGCTGTAAAATTACCATAAATTATGCAATAAATTATATGTAAACCAGAAAAAGAAAGATACATAAAGAATTATTTAAAAATAAAAAAATAATCAATAGGTACATCTTCCATGCTGGACTGGGAGTGAAAGAAAAACATAGAATGTGCCAGCTGCTTCTCTTCCCGGGCATATTGTAAAAGTCAGTTAAGGGACGCAGGTTTTATTGGCGTTTTTGCGGGTGATAGGCTGACCCCCTGTCAATGCAATAGCCTCTCTCTATCATAATAATACCTCCAAATTTGTCAAACGTGACATCAGATGGTTTCATAGCCTCTGGTGTTCTGCCTACCCCATCAGGGATACAGGCGTGAAGTTATGTATGTACGTATGTATGTAAAAAAATGAAGTACTTATTAAAACAAAAGTTTGTATGTGAATGGTAGTGTGTGTGTATGTATGATTTTTTGATACTATTCATTATTTTTATTTATAAGGGATTTTTATATTATTTGTCTGTGTAATTGTAAAGTATTTGTTACGGAGATTACAGAGGTCGGCCACATTGTAGAACGTAGAACTCAGGGTATCACAACGAGACCCAAGTCTGTAGAGAAAAGTAAATTATTTAACAAGGGTTCCCGAGATGAAGAGTTAAGATCCCCAAGGGAAACTAAAATTTGTAGGAAAACCCAGAAATAAATATTTGTTCAACCACTGCCCTTAGCGCAGTGGGCGAGTAAGTGGAGTGGAGTGAAAGATGTGGATCAAAAAGAAAGTTACTAATGGAATGGCATGAAATTTTAGACACCGTATATTGATGAAATATCATTAGGTTGCAGGTAGACCTGTTGTGTTCCCGGACGAGAACTTTCACGCATCCTAATGGTACAGTCAATAAATGCTGGCAAATAGAAAATTAAGGTGTCTTAAAAACAAGTCTGTTGGTGCATGATGGTTCATTATTAATGCTGGCAGTGAAATGGGGTTTACACCATATGCCCAGATAATATCAAGACGAACAACGAATATGAAATAATATTGTGTACAAGAAGTGCAAAAATATAGGTGCAAACATTATTTGTAGGTAATACAAACGGTATTTTGCGATAAAAGTTTAATACGGCAACCCAAGACTCATGGCAGCCAACGTAACAGCTGGAGGTAAACTTTCGTGAACGCAGTATAGGGAGTTCGTTTTCTTTTCATTCCTTGGCAACCCGTAGGTACCAAAAAGGAACTGTCGAAGCGCTTTGTGAATTGATGTAGGTACCCTTACTGCTCCTGGATAAGCGTGTCGTAAAAGGCAACTAATTCGAGTGACCTCCGCTTGGTGGTAGGATCCCGTCAGGGTCCGACTGGCTAATATGTACAGTTGCAAAGTTTAAATCGCTGTCTACGCTGATCATTTAGCTAATGTAGTTCAGGCGCGGTCCCAGACTGAAATTTTGGGGGCTCACAACTGAATATTGGGGGGGTCACGACAATTTTTTTGTATCAGAAGTATCTTTTTCTTCCTCCTTCTTTTATAAGGGGTTCATCTTTTCATGATTTGGGGGGGGGGGGTCATGTCCCCTGTGACCCCCCCCCTGGGACCGCGCCTGATGTAGTTGGACCTAAGATTTGTTCAAAGTATGAATTGCAAAGCTTTTTATGTGCAGATTTTTGTATTGACGCATAATTTCGAGAAACTTTTATAACTATTATATAACGTTTCAATCTTTAATCCCGATCCTCAATCCTTAGTTTAACCTAGTGAACAGAGCGATGTGTTCTTGATTTCGCACGTGTTTTATTCGTTGATTGATTGGTCAATCGATCAATAGTTGACGATGAGATCAAAGGTGAAGTACACGAGAGACATCAGGATTTAAACTGTTAATTGCATCAAGAAATATATTATGCTGGAACACTTGGGTTTATATTAATACCAATTGGGTTTTATGGCATTTTCAATTAGTCCATAAGTTAATTTTGTAATTATATTTTAATAAATAAAAAATAAAACTTTATAGTCACATCGGTGTTATTGGACTTGATACTTTATGTTCATAGCCAGTATGCTTTCATCTTCGACCTCATATTCACTTACCATCAGGTGAGATTGAGGTCAACGCGGGCTTATTCTATAATGAATTGCTTGGTGGTAGGATCCCTTCTGGGTCCGACTGGCTAGCGACCACCCTTTATATAAAGTCTGCCGCCAAATGTTACCGCTCCGGCGGTAATGTGTTCCGGCAATATTGTATAAAGAGCCAGTTCCTTCCTAAACCCGTGTGCTTTCATCTTCGACCTCATCGTCACTTACCATCAGGTGAGATTGAGGTCAAACGCGGGTTTAGTCAGTTATAAAAAAAAAAAAAAAAAAAAATGAAAAAAAGGTAAGTACCTACAGCTTATTTCTTTTCTATAGAAATTTCTTAAAGCAGACCCAAGACTCAAGAGCTTGATAAGAATGCAATAAAAGTGAGTAAGTAGGTACTGTTCTATGGGTACTTAGGTAAGTAGAGTCAAAATTTCTAACTGTACCCACAAAACATGAACTCATTCAAATTTTGATTCCAGCTTATGTTTTCTGACTTAATAAACTCACACTTCCGAGACTATCTGTATTTTGCCCCTAGGTTTAAAATACTGTAAGTAGGTACCTACCTACTGTATAAAAGATTAACGAAGAATATTTTAATATGCAGACAATCCAACGGAGAAACCGTAATAAGTATACAGG
The DNA here is from genome assembly GCA_944452665.1 of Stenoptilia bipunctidactyla. Lineage (NCBI taxonomy): Eukaryota > Metazoa > Arthropoda > Insecta > Lepidoptera > Pterophoridae > Stenoptilia > Stenoptilia bipunctidactyla. The sequence continues at coordinate 14,988,148 of OX101748.1, read as the reverse complement.
GTGACTGGTGACAAATTTTAGATACTGAAGGAGAGCACATTATGTAATAAAAGTGGGTACTAAATTTTTACTTAATAAGTCGTCGTGGCGCCGCCGTGGTTACTGTGTGTATCATACGATATCACAGGTTAAGCAACGTTGGGCGCGGTCGGTACTTGGATGGGTGACCGCCGACCATGCATATCTCAGGACGACTTCCGTGCTTCGGAGAGCACGTTAAGCAGTCGGTCCCGGGTGCTGTATATTTGTATACAGTAGTCGTTAGGGTTTGTCAGAAGCCATCTAGGCGCCCTGAGCTGGGCTAGCTTGGTGGATTATGGCCTATACCTCCTCTTCACCCAGGGGAGAGACTCATGCCCTGCAGTGGGCTCATTACAAAGAGTTGTGATGATGATGATGAATTAATTTTTTACTAGAATTCTCTATAAATAAATACTACTATGTTACCATAGTACACTGTGATGTTACCATACAACTGAGTCGATCGTGGCACGTGACCTGCCTGTCACGCGGATCGCTGCTAATGCTTGTGTAACCAAGCGTTGCGCAATGGCTTCCTTAACTTTCGGTTAAGTTTACTCAGAAAATAATTAATATTTGTTTTATATTTTTTTTTTCTCTTCATGTAGATCTCAAACTATCACGTCTTGGAATTTCGAAAATGACCCACCAGTCACCCTGTATACCAACATTAAAAATAGAATAGCGACATTCACGACGAAAACCAAAAAAAAGGTTTTGTGCAATTCATAGAAACTTATACCCGAAGGAGAAAGCTTTCTCAATCAAAAATGTTAACATCTCTGTCGGCGAAATAAAAATGTAAAACCGCCATTTTATTTAATTCCGGACTTGAAAGTAAGCCATATAAAGTTGAATTTCGAATGAAATCATTTGAATAAGTTTGAAAGAGGATGAAGAAAAAAAGGTTTATGCTCGAGTATAAGATTTCTAAGAAACGAACCTTTTTTTGTGATCGTAGCGCTTCTACCTGCATGCTACAGGCCATTTATGGAATTATTTGGCGCTGTTAGTAAATTAAAAATGATGTAAGTAGGTATACATTAATTCTCCTTATTTCTGCCGCTATAATGATTTTCAAGTAGACGTATTTGAATAGAATAAACTAAGGGTAGGTATATTTTTAATAAGTGGATTATTTTATAAGTAAGTAGATAATGGAACTTCGCATAATAAGTTAACAATTCATATTTATAGGGTGCCAAATATTCTTTAGGTACTTAGTAATTAATGATTTAAAGGTAAGCCAAGATCGCCTTTAAAGCTAAATTAAGTATTAGGAAATAAAACTTCATTAAGTATCTACTAAATAAGAGTTTACTTATCCGATACCTACTTATCTCATTCTATAAGTTAGGCAGGACACTCAACTATTGATTATGCTAGTAACTAGCGAGTCTTGCAGTGTCTTATACAGGAGAAAAATATTTTAGCTAAAAATATTATTGATGAACGTGGAAGATGCGAAAGAGGTATGTCTAGATCGTAGCAATTGGTGTTCCCTTGTCTCTGCCTACCCCAAAGGGAGACAGGCGTGAGGTTATGTATATTATTTCATGTTTGTATCTTCTAGCGCCACAAATAAATACATGATGTAGGTAAGTAATTTCTTTTAGGCCTAGTTTTTCATTCGTCGGACAAAAGTTAACTGACGTATAAAGTACGAGCGTTTGCCCGCGACTTCGTACACGCATAAACTGAAAAGTCCTATTTTCCATTCCCGTGGGAATTCCGGGAATTCCTTCCATTATACAAACAGACACTTATTGAGGAACCTATACACCAAGTATCACATCCGTGCACTCAAAGAATAAGATTTTATCATACAAACTAAAATATCATATATTTCCCGTTCCCGTGAAAATTTCGGGAATTCCTTTCAAAACACAACCAGTCTCTTTTTGAAGAACTCTTATGCCAAGTATCATATCCGTGCACTCAAGGAATAAGATTTTTCATACAAACTAAAAAGTCCAATAATTCCCGTTCCCGTGGGAATTTCGGGAATTCCTTCCTTAGTGCACCCCTACATCCCCTAAAGAATGTATGTTCCAAATTTCAGCTCTCTACGCCCAGTAGTTACGGCTGTACGTTGTCTGTCAGTCACTCAGTCACTCAGTAACTCAGTCAGTAACGGAACAGTTTTATATAGATTGATTGATTGATGATTACTAGGTGAAATAAATTTTACGATTTTAATTGTATGACAATAACATAGAGTGACAATGAACTTGAGAGTTTGAAGGTATCCAGCACAGACATACATTTAGGTACATAGATAACGCAAATGCATGTTCTTCGCGTGTCCGAACGCCGACCACGCGACAAGGTTGGTCGCCACTAGATTCAGTGTCTGTTAGAAAATCGATATCACAACATCGATATCGTTCTTAATAATCGATTTCATCGGTTGAATCGGTGCCTTTGACTTAGTATTTATTTCCCATTACTAAATATCAGCTGTGTCGGCTAGCTTGGTTTTCATAAAAATCGTGATACTTGCGTTGTTTATGTAGATGTAGATATGTCTGTGGTGTAAAATAACACTTCTTCTTCTCGAGTCAGCGGTAAATAGAATTTTACTGTGATTTGGACCAGTGCTTGGGTATGATAAGGGCATTCCCGTTTGCCTCATAGAGGTCTCTGTAGGTGCAGGAAGTAGGAGAGATAGGACAAGACAACAAGTACGCCATAGATTGCGTTGACCCGCAGTCACACTTGTCATCCGTGCAGAAGCCCCATCTAGTCCTAAGTTCCTTACACCTACCAACACCTGACCGAAGTCTATTTAACGATTTCCATGTGGCCCAGGGTTGGTCGTTATCCGGGCTTTTCCGCAATAGGGATATACGGGAGTTCAGGTGGATATTTCTTCAACCACAGCTCTATCCTAACCTTAGCTTCCACGCTGGTCTGGGAGCAAAAGAAAAACATGGAATGTACCAGCTGCTTCTCTTCCCGGGCATACTGTAAAAGTCAGTTCAGGGACAGAGGTTTTATTGGCGTGTTTTGTGGGCGATAGGCTGACCCCCAGTCACTGCAATAGTCTCTATCCATCATTTTAATACCTCCTAAGTCAAACGTCTGGTATTCTGCCTACCCTATAAGGGATACAGGCGTGAAGTTATGTATGTATGTATGTAAGAGTTATACTGAATTCATTAGATTACTTTTATCTGGTTATTGAAAAATATGATTTACTTAAAATAAAAACCATAACCCCCTTAATACTTGTTATAATTATCTAACTCGCGGTCAAACTAACGGCAGGCGGTGGTAAGAAACGGCAGACCTGTTACCATTAAAAACCAACTGATGGCCTATCTCATATAACGGTGGTGCGAGGACCATATCGTTAAAGAAGAGGCCTAAACGGGTTCTAAGATGGACCTCCGTGATAACAGTTATAAAAGTAATGAAATAGTTCCTTCTATCTACCTTATAAAAGTTGTCTTTAAGTAGGTACTGATTTTGTATATTTAGAGTAAGTAAATAGAAAAACATAGCTTTTTCATAAACATACCATTTATTTTATTCTAAAGTCAGTTAAAGGAGGATTTATTGGCGATTTTGCGGGCGACAGGCTGACCCCCTGTCACTGCTAAGTCTCTTTCCATCATAATAATACCTTCAAATTTGTCAAACGTGACATCACATGGTTTTTATAGCCTCTGGTGTTCTGCCTACCCCATTAACCACCCAAAGCAATGTAGGAGCTAATAATCCTCTCGCTCGCGCCTGTTCTACATACAATTTATTCGTTAAAACAGCTGATGACCCTAAGTCCGATATATTTCATGACCCCGTTTCAGTCTTGTGCAAGAAGATTGCGAATAGCTACAATTAGTCCTCATTTTGTTGACAATGCCTCCTATTTTACTGGGTATTATTTTTAATATAAAAAAACCTCCGTTTTTTTTATTCTTATTTATTTTATAAGCCATATACATCATATGATTAAGCCGGCTTAAAAAGAAACAATAGAGAAACATTTGTTACATATAACACATAGAAATAAATAGCAGTAACATGCAAATTATGAAAATGGAACTGTAAGTAAAGATTTGTAGTAGTCATGTCTTGAGGCCAAAGATTGAATAACAAAACTTAGAAAACGATCACTGTGGTTAACAGAAAAGTTAGAACAAAGGATTCTGTGGAAAAGGAAGAAGAGCTCCCCAGCACAACACTGAGTATCTTTCAAAAGCTCCAGTCGCAATTGGTCATTGATTTTACATTCTAAAACTAAATGCAGGAGATCTTCTTCCCTGTCACACAGGCTACAGTTTGGGTTTTCTCTTTTCTTCATTGTGAAACTAAATTTATTGATAGGCAAGTGAGAGGTACGAATTCTGAAACACGTAACTAACTTTTTTCTGTTATAATTTTTTGAGATGAACCATGGGATGCGAGGAGGTTCGCTTACAATGGTCCGGTACCAGATTCCTTTAGTTTGAGAACAATCATTGTAATGTGATTTAATTTGTTTATAGTTGTCTCTCTTTATACCTGGGAGATGGTCCATGTTATGTGGTTCTAGATTGAGAGGTATACCATTTTGTAACGCATCTGATGACAACATGTCGGCTCTCTCATTTCCCCTAACACCAACATGAGAAGGGATCCATTGTAAGCGAACTTCAACCCCGCTACGTATCAATCTATAGATACATTTAATAACAAGGTAAGCTTCCTTTCTCCCAATGCAATCGCCTTTAGAAAATCTAAGTAAATGTTGAAGCCTACTCTTTGAGTCTGAAAGTATTACAACTTTACGGTAGGTTGTGGACTCCAGATAGTGTACTGCCTCATTTATAGCTGCCAGTTCTATTCCCATATTGGGTATACATAAGTTAGTAATAAGAAATTTTGCCTCAAATGCAGCATCCTGATCATAAAAAGCGCAACTTGAACTGACTGTATCTTTAGAGCCATCCGTGTATATTTGAGAAAAAATTTCATATTTTTGACAAATTATGTTCTCACTATGTCGTTTAAGATCGTGAATGGATATTTTAGCTTTAGGATCATTAATAGTATTTATCTCGGTAGTTATAATTTTGTCCCAAGGTAATGCTTTAATCAAGAAAGGAAGCTGGAATTGGGGCAAGATTTCAAATTTTGACATAGATAATTTGGAATATTTTCTGAGGCTCTGTAGTAGCAGTGGTAACTGATTTTTACGCCAATAGCTTATGTTCGCATTTAAGATGCTATCTAAAAGTTCTAATTGTTTTATCAAATAGTCAGATTGTCTCACTGACACCTTCAGAAAATATTATATTAACCTCCGTTTTATATTTGACATTTTTAATTACAATTGATTTTTACTTTGACTATAATTAATTCTATTTAATTTCATATTTAACTTTCTTATTCGATTTTTTCTACTTATTTAACTTAAACATATCAAATTTTAATACGAGACATTACATTTTCTAATGCTGTACATACCTATTTAGACATATGTATCAGAATATTTTAATCCTTATGTGTGTTACTTAGTAAGAGTTTTAATATGTACCTATGTTGTTGGTGTGGCTTATATGGTAAATAAATAAATTAGGAATACACGCGTGAAGTTATGTATGCATGTATGCATAGCTATTTTAGTTATTTCTTTTACCTAATTATTAAGTATTACACAGCTAAACATATCAAAAAAAAAAATCCAAAACTCGTTGTATTATATTTATGAAAATGAAAACCTTTTATTCGCAGTAGGTATTCTTATACACTTTACGAACGTCAAACGTTGAATGAGGGCGGCACGGGTCCGGACGACATGACGAATCCTGGGGGAGGCATCCGTCGAGAAGTGTGCGTCTCTCGGCTCATGAAGGTAATGATCGCCCATTGTCCACCAATGTTTTGGTGTTGTCTACTACTACTTCTTCGGCTTTAAAAAAAATGTCAGCATACACTGGCAAAACTATCGGAAAAGAAACAATAAAAAATTAAAGTTATGTTAAAGTTTAAATATCGACAACTCAAAATAAAGAAAAAAAAGCTTAATTCCCTATAGTTCTAGTTTTACTGAATAGTTCTATCTACCATCCCACGGAGGAAAAAGTGCCACTAATGGGACTTTTTCCTCTTATTTCTACTTTTTAATGTGCTACCGAATAGTGGAATCTTGAATTTTAATATATGTAAGTATAGTACAGTCCGCAACAGAATTATGTATACCACCTTGGACGATCGCGCGTATGATAGGTAGGTATTATGTATTTGTATGTTGCGGGAGACTGGGTGGTATACATAATTATGTTGCAGGCTGTACTTATTACCTACATAGGTACTAGCTATAATACCCGGTTCCGCTTGGATGTAGTTTGACATCGTTATTGCCGTCTTCGCAGATGTAGGTAAGTGTGGTAGAGATCGTTACCCAGTGATAAGACCGCCAATTGTAGGTATATCAAAATTTTTATTATGTATTTCCTTTTTTGTACTTATTAATGGCATACAATGAAGTGTAAAAAAATTAATAAACAAAATAAGTCCGATCGATATTTTCATCGACTATGTTGACAAAAACCGTAATAGTCTGTGATTTTAAACAAACTACAGCTGGTAATAACAAAACTGATTTTGAAGCCTCAAATTTGACATTAGAGAGACTTTAAATGTCTTAAATAACGGCCTACAATAGACGTTAAAATCTGAAAATATGTAAAAAGTATGATTGATTGATTGCATAAAAATACATAATAGTTTCCGGTTACAGTACGTTAGTTAGTAAGATTCTAACATTTTAGATCCGTTTTGTCTAGGAAGTTATAAAACCTTTGTATACAACAAAACGTGGCTCGGAAAACGGCGCCAAAGGAAAACGTCCGCCATGTTTCACAGTTGACATTCCACATTTCTCGCGCCATTATCGCAGAGCTGTGTTTCTGCACCATCTGTCAATTCCAGCTATTTCGTCCCGCGCTTTTTTATACAGCCAACCACTTGTTGCATTGCACGGGGAACAAATGAACGCAGCAATACGAAATAGAGCCATTTTAAATCGTTTCCTTTATGCTAGAATTTTAGGGTATGATATACCTACGTTGACTGAGAAGTGTCACCTTTTTAATTACAAATATAAATGCGAAGCAGGTTATTAACGATTTTAATAACGCGGTTAAATATGCATTTTTCGTTATTAAAGACCACCGCTAGATATCGCTTACGGATTGAAATATGTATCGCAAGTTGCGCCATGATACCAACTTCGACTGGCAAAAAAAGTCGGTTGAAATTCCTTATATCAAACACTTCTGAACCGATTTTGATTAAACTTCCTTATATCAAACACTTCTGAACCGATTTTGATTAAACTTCCAGTATACGGTACTCTAAGTTGAACAATACCTAGTACAACAAAAATAGAATTACTTATATGGGAATTGTTTCTCGAGGTATGCGAAAACAAACATAAACACATACACTTTTGAAATTTAGCTCATTTGTTCAGAAGTTGAAAGACTAACATGTACGAAAACTGGGTAATTCTGGAAATATTACAACTAAATTATCTAAAGTTGGCGCCTTCAACACATTTACACATTGCTCTTGTGTGTTGTCTGTCAATACCACATCTTGTAGAACTACGTTTCAATTTTATTCCTTTCAATAAAAATTAAAACATAAAATATACATCAAATTACAAATTAATGATTACTTTTATTTTAAATCAGGCGAAGTAAAAAGTAAACACAAAGTTTATTATACCTACGCAATTTAAAACACAAAATAAAAATCAAATTTCAGTCATCCTTTCCAAATGTCCAACCACCGTAGCGTTTTTCAATCCGCATCTCTTTCTTATTTCACTGTTGCGCACCCTATCACTCAATTTCACTCCAAACATGCTCCTCAAAGCTCTCATCTCCACAGCATTAATTCTGTTTTCATTGCAATTCCTATTTCATTTAATTAAAACTATAACAAATACTACCTCTGGTACTACGGTTACTTTTTCCAGTAGTACCACCAATGGTTGTACTACTGGTGCGGTGGTACCACGGTTACAAAACGATGTGAATAGGTAGGTACCATGTAACTCGTCACTGATGTATCGATGAACTCTACGCTGTTGTTTAGGAGAATAGCCCTGCTGAAGCATGCTAGTATTTATAAGCGTCGTCGAGCAAGTAGGTTTCCCTTGGATGAATCATAATGAACGTAACAGATTCTCTCCGTGGGTGAGGTGTGTGGGTGGCTGTGTGAAAAAAAATCAACGTTCCTTTTGCATTTCTTTTTTCAATATAATCAAGTCGTTCTATTTTTTATATTTCAGAGTTGCTGAGTTTGCATAACAACGTCCAGACCTATGCATGAAGATCGCTCTATCCTTCCTGTTTCAATTTCAAAGCCGCAAGAGATCTAGTTGAAAATATGGCAAACATTTTGAGCGGGAACTCAATTTCAAATATCGCGAGAGTTTTCTAGAATTTTGTAGAGAAACAATAATTCTTGATTGAGCTTTATACTGGAACGCGGATTTTTTTTCCTACCTATGTCTCAGTCGAGAATCTGTTGTTCAAATATAAACATGTTTTTTTTTACACAACAATCATTTGTATTTTACACTTCCTATTCAATTCACAAAGTATTTTATTTGATTATATTATAAAAAGTGTATTTACAATAACAAAACTAAATAGAAGTACAAACAAAGTAGGTAGGCAAATGTAATTAAAACACTGGAGTCGGGAATTGAGATATTATTACTACGTTAGTACATAGTAACTCAATGGAGACGGGCAGCCCTACCGCATGTTTAAGTACGTAGGTACCGCGCGGCTGCTGTAGGATTTATTTAAAGATACGACCGGGTTACAATACTGTATAGATAATATTGCCGTGTCATAATTCAATTCAAACGTTCCATATTTGACCTTAGGAGGTCAATCACGAATAAAAACAAAACCTCAAAATACAAGTTCCATAAAGATTTTTTTGGTTGATTTCGTCCTGGTCAGGTTAGGCAAAGAGAAAGCCCATACAGCCATGGTTCCATAAAGAACAGTTGATGAAAACATAACTTTTGCAAACCGCAAAACCGTATTGGAAACCCCAGACGATATTTTCAAACTATCCGTCCCCGCTCCGCAAGTTCATAAGTCGAACGGCAAAATGATTAATGTAGTGGTGGCCGAAGTTTTACTCGCCTTTTTTGAATTTCGAGCAACAAGTGAAACTGTTTCCTGTAGATTGATTCACGGAATCAAGTTTGAATCAATTTTGATTCTTCTTTTGAATTTCCTGTGAAAAAGTATGATGGGGATTTTTGGCTGCATATCTCGAATACACTGCTAAAGAAAAGATTAATTGAATACTGCTAAAGGAAAGAGAGTTTTGATTTCGAAATATTGGTACGTTAACGACGTTTATCGTACAAGTTTTTTTGTCGTTTTTAGGTATATACCTACTGGGTACTGGGCACTAGGTAGTTGTTTTGTTTATTAGAGATGAGGCCTAAATTCAAATGTACTCATATATAGTTACGAATTGAACAATAATCTATTAACCATACCAAGCCCATCATATTAAAATGACAACTTTAAAACAAATATCTGTTAATTCGCGAAGATGTGGATCGAAATAAAACAAAAAATCCGTCTTAACATTGTTTACAAAAACGTAAAGGCATTAAAAATGTCAGTACAACTTATGAAGTACCTTTTTAAAACAAAATCAATTTGGAAAAAATACACATTCACTAATAATCACAATTCCATTTTCACAATGTTTTCGGCGAACTATAAATTGTTTTCAACAGTGCAAAGTACGACCACGATCGACTGAGTATCTGTAACAGAAAACAAATGATTACATTCCTTTTAAGACTTTAAAGAGTATGTATAGCAATCTTTAAAAAAAAAACAGATGACGAGAGAAAACAGTACTTTAAAAACTTTGAAGCCGTCCTTTATTAGGATAAACGTCCTTTTATATGTATAAAGTCGCCACCAAATATAACTTCCAAAAACCTTCCAGAAATTATTATTTTCTACCGATTTCATAAGAGAGGTTCTCAATTCGTGTATTTTTATACGTTTGTTACGCCACTCATAGGTTTTTAATAATTTTTTTTCATTTGGTAGAAATGCCTTAGAGGTGATTCCATACAAAGTTTTATTGATAAAGTTCTTTTTAAATGATTTGCGCTTTTTAGAGAAAGTCGATAAGATCAAATTATACATAATTAAAGGCTTCCTTCAGGCACAGTTTTGGTTAGCACTTAGTCGGATTTTTCAATGCTATGCACACACCACCACTTTACAGGTTTTGCATATTGGTGACGCGCTAGTTTTGGCGGCAAAAGACTGATTCAACAGTACCATAGACTATCACAGGCCCATCCCATTAGGGCGCGGACCCATGTCTGCGGTGCGGCGCCGCACCGCAACGCGAAGCGGCGGCGGTGCGGTTCCGCGGTGCCGCAGACGGCGCCGCGGACAGTGCGCGGTGAGGTGAGAAATGAAACTAGCCTGAATGGATTAGGATATGTTTGTTTATTATTTGTAGAATATTTTTTTAATTCTGTGACAGATGCCTGACGAAATTTTAATTGAACATAGTAGTGAATAAATGTGCGTTTGACCACACACGAGCGGCGCCGCACCGCAGACATGGGTCCGCGCCCTTACGCCGATCGTCTATCCCCAATTAAACTCAGTTCAGCTTAGCTCACCGCAAACTAAGCTTATTTTTTGGTAGACGGATTTTAGTTTAGTATGGCTAGTTTAGTTCGCTGAGTTTAGGTTTTACTTAGTTTAGTTTGCGGTCGAAGATCGGTTTTAGGAATTGAGCTATGGCTAACAAAAGATCTGTCAATTGACTTTACCCGTGTGAACGCGCCCAAATTGACATCCGCAAAACGGTTGGCAGTCAATTTGCATGGCTTTTGAGCTCTGTGAAAGAAGATAATATTTAATTAACGATTATGTCTAGAGTCAAACAAAACAAAATTTTTAACAAAAGTCTGTAATACTCGTCTTTAATATAAGTAATATGATTAATTTTAGATGCCAGAAATAAATATGACATTTTATGTATTGTACTCAAATCAGTGAATTCCGAAAAGGGCACGTATCACAAATATAAAATATCTAATAACACACTTATATTTATTTTAAAATAAATTAAATTAGTATTTTTTGAAGACTTGTTGACATTAAAATATAAATCAATATTTACCCATATAAATTATGCACAACTTTGAGATATACCTAATCAGTTTTTATTTTCAGACATGTGCCCTTTTCAAAATTGCATCTTCAAATATAATAATAATAGACTTTTTAATAAAGACAAATGATTATACCTGGTCTGAATGATGTTCATACATTTCCCGAGTTTATAGTCAGCGGTGTACCACCGACTTTTAAACACGGCATCTGATAGTCCAACACTCTAAATATAAAAGCATTCCAATAAATAATTTATAAATTTTTACCTATTAAATAAAAAATAATAAAAAAGCCCAGACAATCACACCAACTACATGGCCTCAAAGTAAGCAAAGCTTGTGTTATGAGATACCATGTAGCGAACTAGGGGGGAACCTAGAATATAAAATACAGATATTGTAGATAAGCGCCCAGAATCGGAACACTTTTTTTCTTGCTCCATGCGGGAATCGAACCCGCAACTACTGGCGTCTGAGGAAGATAGTTTTACCCCATCGCCAAAGCGGTAGTTTTTTCTGTTCCTTTTTGTTTCCTCGTCATTTTGAAGATGATAAAACATGGGCTTAGGACTAAAGTGGCTCTTCTCTAAGCTTTGCTGGATCACATAACCGTCGTGACATTTGGCGTCAGATTTTGTATGTAGAGTAGTAGAGCTGACCGTAACTCCTTTTAAAACATCTTCATGCACTATCATACAATATGCTGGGGTAACATCAGTACCTCTGTTGCACAGTTCACAGTGCACAGGTCACAGTGGTAGTGTTTTAATTCCTCTTTGTAGCTTAGACCATACCTACTAACATTAGAGTAGATATCTTGTTATCACTTATCCAATAATATTTAAATTCTACAGGATCAGAATAAAAAGTAAAGTCAACTTACAGATTTCATAATCATGTCACCATAGAAGCAGAGGAAGAAGATCTGGAGCAGCGCTATCATCAAAAACAGCATGAAAGTCAGCACGACCGGCAAGTCTGATATAGTCTGTAAATAATTAAGCCTTTGAAAACTATACGATATTAGGTGTTTCGCGGGAATATTGGGATAAGAAGTAGCCTATGTGCTATTCCTGACTGTACACTATCATTATGACACTACAATTTGATCTAAATCTGTTGAACCGTTCTGCCGTGAATGAAGAAGAAACATCCATACGTCCATCCAAACTGGGGGAATTGGACATCCGTCTTCCAAGCCAGAAGTTGGAAAGTTGATAATGATGACCAAGGAAGTACACGTCCATCCACGAGAAACATTATTCACTCGAAGCCTTAAAGTACCAGGACTGTAGGTAAAACAAGAAGTTTGTTCCACACCTGGTACCAAAAAGGACTTGAGACAATTTTCTGAAAGCTTTATAAGATTTGAACTGCATTTAAGCTTCAAAATTTTTGACAGTTCTTTATACAAAGTGTTCTTTTTGATATAGCATAACTTTGAGGTTTTGTTCCTTACTAAATATGTGGTTCAAAAGTGCAAACTTTCCAAGATATCATCAATCTTAATATAATGAGATCATACATTATCACCCTTGTAGAATCTCTTTAATATTAATTCAATAGATGCGTGTCACAAGCTATACAATAAATAACAAAAATATTTTTTAAACATACAGGAACGTAAAACTTCGCGGACCGTACCTGTGCATAACGATAAAAAAGGGATAGAAAATGCCAAGTTGTCATACTTGGCAAAAAGGATTTTTACATAAGATGTTTTGACTTAATTAAATTATTTAGTATGAAAAATAAAATCAAAAAAAAAATTGAAAAATTATTCATATGTTATTTGATTCTATTACATGGTCCCAATATAGGAGTTATGGGAAATTAAAAGGAACACCTTGTATATTGATTGTAGATATTAGGAGAAGATGTGATAAGCAAAGTAAACTTACAGTAACATTAAATCCAGACATACAAATCACCACGGAGCTCGCAACGAAGTTGAACAACGTCGATTTACAAAATATAAGCTCAAGACAATTGACGGACCTAGAACAAGAAGTACTTATGCTTTAAAAGTTTCACAGATAATAAATAAATTTAAAAATCATCCTTTCAAATATTTAATATCGTACTTCATCACCTCAGCACATTAGTTCCAAGGATATAAACATTTCGAAATTTCATATTCAACAAAAGTTTCAGCTATACTGTTTAAAACAAGACTTCAAACCAAATAAATAAATCCCCAGACAATCACACCAACTACATGGCCCCAAAGCTGTTATGGGATACCATGTAGCGAACTAGGGGGGAACCTAGAATATAAATACATAAATAGATAAACATCCAGACACGGAACATTTTTTTTTCTTGTTCCGTGCGGGGATTGAACCCGCAACCACTGGCGTCTGAGGCAGATAGGTTTACCCCAACGCCAAAGTGGTCGTCAAGGACCAAGGACACCAACCGAGGTTGCGTAAAGCCACGCCCCAACTTGTTGTCAAGCTAAAGGTTCCGTTGCGCTCTGGTCGCAACCTGTGCCAAATTTTAGGATCGTGGAAATTATTCACAAATCAAACAAAAATACCAAACTTAAAGTTGAATCAGTAATTTAGGCGTACAAATGAAAAAACAAAATGACGTTATTGCCATAAATCTCCATAGCCTTACAAAATGGCCGTAAGTACTCACTGTATGTAGGTACGTACTAAACTTCGGAGCATACGACTTTTTAAACAAAAAGTTATAAACGGTCAATGAGAGATGCTCCTGAAAGGTCAACATAATGTACGGAAGTGACATTTCACCACTACTACTACTTATCTATTAAAAATATACAGTATTTTATGAATTCCGTTTGTTTTTCTAGTTTTTTATTGCAATCATATTTAAAGTCCAGGCAGAAATCAAAAATATAGGAATGTCAGTGAAAATATGACTTAAATGTGGCGTCGTCAGTCACCTGTCTTTGTCGATTTAAGTAGTTTTTCTTTATGTACATGAAAAGTAACAAACAATTTAATTACCAGTTATTTTAAGTGTTTTCATTTTATTTTATTTTGTAGAATACCATTATGAAAACAGTTTTTTTTTCCTAACTCACCTTATCAAAGCCTGGTGATACTGAACCAACTGCTGCAGTTCCTCATAGAGCTTTTCATCACCTCTAAACATCTCTCTACTCTGCTGCTCAGGGATGATGGATTCCAAGTCATCTTGGAGTAATTTGAAATGGACGTAGATGTAGGTACAGCATGTGAAGTAAAGATAGTCCGCACAGCCTATATAGAGTATTACCACATACCCTGAAATAAGAGAAGGTGTTACATTTTCTTTTTAAATAATTACTTAAGGTGACATACCAACTATGTGGCCACAAAGTAAGGTTTCTTTTTGTTTTGTTTTGTACCATACAGCATTACGAAGTCGTTGTGGCGCCGTGGTTACTGTGCATATCATACGATATCGCAGGTTAAGCGATGTTCGGCGCGGTCGGTAGAAGCAGGCCTGGCTCACTCCACGCGGTACATCTGTTATGTACCTACAGCGAAGCGCTCCGCCGACGGATTTCGAATCAGTCGGGTGTCACGCGCGCGTGTTGTAGATACCTACCTACCTAATAGCACTTGTAGTAATTCTATGATCGAGGTCGCGAATAGTATTTAAAAATGAAGATAAAAAGAAACAAATATTCAATTAGATTAGGTATGTTTAGATTTGATTATGTTCAATTTAGTAAACAAAACATAGGTAGTATTACTAATTATTCTTCGTAACTTTTTTTTCATTTTGTACTTAAGGTAAGTTGAAATAATACTTTTTTACAAAGGTAGAATAACAGTAATACCTACATCGGTATATACTTAATTACAAATAAGGAGATTAATTATTCTTCAATAGGCAGCAACCCTAACAGCGTAAGAAAAGATAAGAGGCATGCGATAGAAAGAGACAAAACTTCTAGGTATATAAATTTGCAGGTACGTAATGCTGTGCGAGCTGAATTCCACCGTATCGCGTCGTAGTAAGACTCGCATTGATTCAGATCTTCTTGCGGAGTCATTCTTCTGTACCTCCGGTACTATTACTTATTCTGTGTTAGAGGGGTGGGTGACCGCTGATTTTTTTTGTTTTTAATTTTTCATACAAAATAATTCAAATAAGTCAAAACATCTTATGTAAAAAACCTTCATTGCGAAGTATGACAACGTGGCATTTTCTATTCCTTTTTTTACAGGTACAGTTCGCAGCGCTTTGCGTTGTACATTGTACGCAACGTTCCTCAACGAAATGTTTTTCTTGTTTATTGTTATGGCTTCAGTGACACGTGTCTATTGAATTATTGTTAAAAAGATTTTACAAGGGTGTTTTATGAACTTATTATATTAAGATTGACGATATCTTGGAAATTACGCACTTTTGAACAACATATTCGTTGGCAAAAAGTATTGTTTTTTAGTAAGGAACAAAACCTTAAAGTTATGGGAAATCAACAGGAACACCTTCTATAATTCTACCATTATATGGAACATTGACTCACCCTGAGACATACCTAGAATTTGAGATATATGTAAATACACTGGTGATTACAAAAATTGACCCACCCTGTTTTTTGCACTATTGCTCTTATGATTTCAAAGATAAGTGTTTCGAAGAACGTTTTATTTATGTCTAGGGTCGGAGAAAATGTTTGACATTTGATTCTCTTAAATCTAAACGCATATGAGGGTACTTGATGAAATTTTAAAGTAAACACTGCTCAGTGCCGGTTTGATGAATCCTTCAGTATTCACTTCACAGAACACAATTACTCTAGGAGAAGAAGATCAAATTCATATAAAAAGAATAGGAACGATTTTTAGTCGTTTAGTTTGGAAGTACTGCCATCTATAGGCACCCCAAGGTGAACTACTTGTAGCGGGAAATTTGAATCATTTTTAGCTCATGATTCTTGTAAATTTTAGCATGCACATCCAGACCAGGAGTGCAGCCTCGAGATTATCTTGTCGAGACCACTCACCCAGTCTGGTTAATGGAGACTAAACTAGCTCTTATGTACCTATTAAGGCCGTTTGCACTAAACTTAAGAATAGCCTAACTCTTTGCCTAACTGGTTAAAGTAAAGGAGATAAACCACAGGTCACAGGTGCGAAATAAATGGGGTCAAAGATTCAATATCTCACGAAAATACACTACAAAGTATTGTATTTCTGAATTCTGGTCGGACAATGTAATGCGCGCAATACAAATTGCAAACCAGGACGCTATATTGTTTATATTTGCTTCATCTGCATTCGTTTCGTTCGGTCAGGATAACATTATTGCCGTTACTAAAAATGGGATTATTTAATTATATAGTAATATCGATCAAAAAAGTCAGCCCTGGTAGGTATCTAACATGATTCCATACAAAGTAAACCACGGCTGATTCACTTTGGCCCTGTTTAATTCGCAACCAAGTGTTCTCAACAGTGTGAATGCTGTTAACAAGTCTTTCTTTATTGATAATTTCTGTAAATCGGATAACAGGAGCCTGAAATTACGGATACGAAGAAAAGAACAATAAAAAGCACACATTCCAAATTTATAAACAGGCCATGTTGTGGAATATTTTGGTGTTTGGAAACGCCAAAGATTCCAGTGCCTCCTCAATGACATGTCAGTAAACACAATCACAAATGCGACACTTACAGTTTCAAATAATATCGCATATGTATTAATTATAGGTTTGGGAATAAGACAGGATTATTCCGAACTCAACTTTAACAAGCTGGAAAGTGAACTTCTAACTCCAAAGTTTACCTAAAGCGACAAAACTCAGACATAGCAGAATAGTTCTGAATACTTACCAGCATAAATTTGATGCAAATACACCAAAAGCCAGCGCACGAACGTCAAATCAAACGGATAAATCGTCAAAAACGGCAAAATAGGTTCCAACACCTGACTCTGCGAATATTTAACAGCAATCAGAACCAAACTGCTCAGGCCAAAAGCCAACATTAAAATCCCATAGGTGATGTTAAAGAAGATCAGCTGAACGTGCAAGAATTTGATTTCAACATCCACCATCTTCTTCTTCTTCTCCGTTTCTCTTCCAGTAGACTTCTTCTCCAAGTCACGGATTTCGTCTAAAAGTTCGCAAATCTCATCCTCGTTGAAGAAGAGACACAATGACTTGATGTTGCTAAGCCAGCTGTAGGTGAAGCAAGGAGCGAAGTATGTCAACTCCGTGAAAGATTTCCCTTCTTTGACGCCTACGACAAACCAGGCAAGGGCAGCGGCGAGGTCTAGATTGAGCCAGATAAAATTAAAGATGTACACGAAACAGTACTTCCAATTTGTAAGTTTACTTGTGTGTTTGGAGTTAATGTTGATGCCGATACAGTTGAATAAAGGTTTCAACATTGCCAGTGTTTTGTCCAAATTTGTAAGATCAGCCATGACTTAACATAAGTCTTAGGTTTCAGATTTCTTTATGAATTACTTGGTTTAGCAAGTTTGAGCTACGCTTCAGCTAAAGTGAGAATAAAAAAGATTTCCGAAAGTTTTATATTTATACAGTTTTTAAAATAGGCCTGTATATTATGTTAACGGAAATGTATGAAATCCGTCATTGTATACAATTCCTAGCCATTGCATATAATTTCTAAAATCGAGCCACGATAATTAGTCAAGTTAATTAAAGGTATTACACACATTTCGTTGGGAATCAATACATTTCCTAAATAACACTTGGAAATGTAAAAAAATTAAGATATCAATGGATACGCGGGGATAGCGGGTTCGACATGGTTCATTTAAATAAGCATAATATTTAGTTATGGCACGTGTGGCCTATATGAAACCTAACTGCTCCTCCTCACTACACTCGTAGTAGGTACCTAACTGTCAGACTAAATTTTTTGATGCGGGAGCCCTTGTCTTATAATTTTTTTCACCACTGTGTAGTTAATATTCATACTTATTATGTGTTTTATTACAAAAATAATTCTTTTTTATATATTTCCTAATGCAATATCAATTACAGTTCCGTTACAGTCCAATTACAGCTTCGGTATCGTATACATTTCCTAGGAATTGTATACAAATCCTGACTTTCATACTTTTCGGTGACATACAACCCCTTCTTAAATTTCTATGTAATTAAAAGATAATTGTCAATTGGATAGTTCGTAATTATTGTATTAAATATTAAATATGTTTTAAAATTACAATAGGCATTAATTTAATGCCGCTACGCATAATGAGCACAGAGATTTTTATTACCAAAATTGCCTTTACTATCACCTATACCCCGATTCTTATTTAAATCTTGTACCTACTGCACAATTTCTTCCAAATAGTATGTCTTGAACCAAAAAAGTCGGTCGGAGAATGCTTGACGGTCTTCGTTCTAGCCAATCGTGAGATCAAGGGTTCGATTGCCGCACGGAACAAAAAAAATGTTCCGGATCTGAGCGTCTATTTATGTATTTATATTCCTTTTGACAAAGATATTTCGCTCTTGGCCTTCCTTAGCGCTTCTACGCGCTAGCGGTTGGCCGCCCAGGCGGTTTGTTTGAGCGGTCTAACGCGGTCTCTTGCGATGCGGTCCGCAGCTCCATTCAACCGCCGCGGTTGAATTTTTGTGGCGGTTAAGTGCGTACAATCAGAGACAGTTGCATAATATGAAACTTAAAATGCGATAGGTTAGCGTAGTGCGTAGGAGCGCTTACTGGTCGCGGCGGCAAACGCGGCCGTGGCCTGCAAATCGTATCGCGCTGATCATCATTGGCACCGTCCATCTCCGTGGCCAGGCCGTTAACCTGTCGATCCCGAATGCTGTATACTTTTATACAGTAGGTATTCTATAGGATTTGTTAGAAGCCATTTCGGCATCCTAAAATTCTGACATTCATTAACCTGGACCAGGTTTGGGGCCTTAACCTCCTTGCCACCCTGGGTAGAGACTCTTAGCCCTGTAGTGGGCTCATTACAAAGAGTTGTAGGTATATGATTACACGCTTATCCAGCTACAACGGTAGAGATGATCAAATCTGACCCTACGCAACTAAATAATTATGAACACTATCACATTCTTTTAATACAATTTTGGATATAAAAAAAGTGTTTATGTTAATACAACACTTTTAAGTTATTCTATAATGATACACCTTGGTGGCCTCTCGCATGGAAAACTGTAATTTTATATAATCTCCATCTTTAATAGCTTTAGAAAAGATTACGAATAATTATTACACTGTTAAACGGCTATTACTAAAAACTATTGTTTTGTGTTTTTTGTGAGAAGCTCCATATATTATTGTGCCGTACGACGGTACGTAAAAGGTGTGTTCGAAATGTTTTGTTGTCAAACGCGCAGCACCCTGTAGGAATGAGGACCGGGACATCACCGCCGGATCGGTAATATTTTATGAAGAGCCAGTTTCTTCATATAATTGTTTTTCATCTTTATCAATGTTATGTGAAATTGGTGTCTTTTAATATATTATCACTATTATGCAGAGGGTGAGAATCTCAGCGCTGCGTTGTGAAGACGCGATGGGGTACCTCTGCAGCAAAATTCCAAAGGTCATGGAATGAATCCCCTCAAATATTTATGTGCATGGACATGTTAGTCCGCATTTCGGTCTTGATGTATTATGTATGCCATGTGTATCTACGACAGGGTGTGACGTATTGGGTACTATGCCGGTTCAGAAAAAATAATGTTATATTCAGTAAAAGTCCTTCTGTTTCCTAGATATTCGACATTTTCGAAATTGTATCAAATTTCCACCCTTCGACATTCTTTTTGGCGCCGAGACTACAAATGTTTTTTTTTGTACCTGATTTTTTAGAAAGACTCCTGGATAGATGTGCTATCGGATGAAAACTACTATTTTTACAGTAATTAGCACAGTTTGATTTTAAAATAAGTTATTACACAAACTTAATGGATTTTTTATTTTGTTCTGGACTTTTACTGTGCCTTGGTTTAAAAAAATGTATTAATTACAATAAATTTTTATGAACCGACGGCATAGTGCCCTCTACCCATAGGTACCGGGTTACCCATTCATTACGCCACACCCTTTATAAGTATATAAGTACCTATATCCCGTACTACAACTACCTATAAATCCTTAAACACAAGCATTATGAGCTCACTTTATGCCTAGATGGTGTTGTGTGAATAAATGCCCAAAAATTATTATTAATCCACAGTGAATAAACACAATTATAAAAATTGTTTTACCCAAATTCTGAATTTAAAAATTCCGACAAAACTTTTCGAACAACAATTCGAGCTACCATACACCCCGCTTTTTTGCCGCGTCTCCATGCATCAATGCACAGCCCGGCTACCAGCTGTGAGGAAACAAAACCACCACGTCAAGTGTGACATGACCCTTATGGGGATATCTTTTGTCATTTTGCAGAAAAAAAAAACTGGTTTTGAGTCTTGGCGCGATTGTGAATTGGTGGGAAAATTAAATCGACGTGTGTGACGTCATGGTGCTGTGTGGTCGTTTACTGGAAGAGGGTTATTTTGTAAGGTGCTTTTGAAACTGTATTTTCAATAGAATTTTTCAGAATTAAAATTTACTCGCATAGTCATGTTAATCTGAGTTTGGTGAAACATTTTCAATGTCAAATCTTAAGCAGAATCGGGAAGTGAAACGATAGAGGGCGTGTAGATTTGAAATTTCTCTTTTTTCAGCTTACTTTCACGGTAAATAAGATTACATATTATAAACGTGAATGTTTGTAAATGTTTCATGCAAAAATGGGAATGAATGAATTTTGGTCCAAATATAGATTATTTCCTGGAATAAGACGAAGGAAACTTTACATCCCGATGCTTATTCCCGCTAGTCTGTTCTGCCATTGAGGAACAAACATTTGTACGGCCAGCGGGGTGCTGCTAGCGGTGCCAGGTCGTTTTGCTGATGACACTATGACTGTTTTATTCCAGTCTTGTTTACTCTGGTCCCAGTTTATCATGTTCGTGTTGTGCATCCATAGCTCAATGCACCTATTATGTTAGCAATTTAGTTGTGGCATGACATCGGCTCTCACAATTAGCCGTCTTGTGTTTGTTTTTTTTCATTCGATGGTCAATTTTCACTGTACATATTTGTATTAATTCGTATAATTCTGAATGAAAAAGAAAGCCAAGAGTTTTTTTCTGCCGGCTTTTTTACTCTCTTGGTCTACTGTAATAGCTTATTCAACAACTATCAACAACTAGTTAAAGCCGAAGTATATGACGACGTAATTAAGTGAATTGAAAAATTCCTCAGATGAATAAAACTTTTTTTAATTTTTATTCATACAAACTTTCACATTTATAATAGTAAGTAGTAAAATTTTACGTGTCTCGTTGCCATCACGTATCAAAACACCTTTTCTTCAGCCAACTTGGGAAAAGAACTTACTAAATCTAACGTTATTGTCTGTTATTACACCGACAGGATTAATGTATCCCTCAGGAAAATAATTCAATGCAGTAAACTGACAGTACGAAATGTCAAAAAGAAAAATAATGATACCAGTTAAAAATTCATAGTGTAAGTACTGAATGAGAATGATTGAAAATGTACGAATGTCATTCGTTTTGCATAAAATTTTAAAGCAACTTATAAATAATTGAATTTAAAGTGTTTACTTTATCTTCAAAGTTACCTTAATGAAAATAATTAATTACCAAACATACCTCGAGCTTTAAAAAGGTTACAGTAAAATCGTAGAGGTAAAATCGACTTTGTAAGTTCTTAATTTTTTAACTCCTTTTGTCGTTAAAAATGAATATTCAGCAATAGTTGCCTTTTGCTAACAGCACCATGAAAAAAGAAATGTCTTGTGAGCCAAAATATTTTTTTCCATCCAATACGAAATTATTATTAAAAAAAATTTTCTTCCCTATAGTGGACTCACTTAAACTGTCATTTTACTGCATTGAACTAATTGCCAGTATATAATGTTTTTCTGATGTATAATAGTATATTATGTAACAAGTGAGCGAAGTTGCTAATTACAGTCGAGGCTGTGATTTGAGCCCGAGCCGCAGGCGAGGGCTTAATAATGAGCCGAGACTGTAATTAGCAACGCTCACGAGTTACATACGACGTTTTTCAACACACTTGTGAGTAAAAGACAGACATACGTGGTCATAAAATAACAAACACACTTGATAACAAAGCTGTGAATTGTGATTGAAAAATGGCGCCGAACCTCGCGCATGCGCGTAGGTTTTTTTTTCCGTCAAATGTGTCAATGTCTGTATAGCATATACAGCCTATTTTAAGTGAAAATGTTTAATTTGGAGTGGTAAATGCAAATATTTTAATATTTTATGACAAATGATTGTAAATTGTGAATAATTTGTTTAATATACAAATTTATTTTACTCATATAAGGCGCAAACATTTAAAAATGTATATGGATTTGAAGTGGTATAAAACCTCTTTGTTGTTTCTGAAAATATTTAGTGTATAACCCGGACCAATAAAATATGCTCTGTTTTCTCGCATGTTATTTGCACAAAGGTACAATTCAACTTTGTAGGATTCATTATATTATGCACTAGGGTATAATATATTATGCACGCGTGACTTATAGCCCAGTTTATAGTTCTAAATTCAATAGAATAACGCTCACTTTACGAGCAAGTGTGTTGAAAACTATAGTATCGAGAAGTGTAATAAAAATCCATTCGGCAGATTTTGCGTGAAAGAGTAACACACTTACATCCATACATACAACCTTTCGCATTTATAATACTAGTAGGATATAAACAAGGATAACACATGTTGGACATTGCTTTGATCTGATCTTCGAATCTCATTTCTTTTTCATAACACGTTTAAATCATTGTTTTACTGGCAAGTGTATTTTTATTGTTCAACTTTAACTTTCTCTTCTCCGCATTGAATAAGTATAACTTTCTTTAAATTTAAAAAAACTAACCCTTCAAAAACACGATACACCCTCCGCCCTTCGACCGACACGAAACGCTCCCTTGGTCCTTTGGTCGCTCGCTACACACGAATTAAAAAAAAACGGCTAAGTGCGAGCGGAACTCGCCCATGGAGGGTGCCGTAGCAGCAAGTAAAATTATTAATGTTATAAATGTGAAAGTTTGGATGTATGTATGTTTGTTCCTCATTCACGGCAGAACGGCTTAACGGATTTGGATGGAATTTGGCATAGTTGTAGTGTACAGTTTGGAATAGCAATTAGGCTACTTTTTATCCCGATATTTACGCAGGTTCAGGAAAAGCTCGGGTTTAACCGCGCGAAATAGCTAGTAATATAAAAGTTGTTGTGGTTCGTTACTTTGATTTATAACGTATAAAAAAAACTACTTACTACATAGATCTCGTTCAAACCAATTTTCGGTGGAAGTTTACATAGTAATGTACTATCTTCATATCTGTAGCTAGCATTTTACCATAACCAAAAAATTGTATTTACTAGGTATCGAACCAATTGAATGATGGGTCATAAGCTCATTTTGGCAAACCGTCTAAATGCTAGTAGGTCGAAATTCGCTTGAAGATAGCCTTCTTCGGTGACGAACTTGTTAAAGGGTCCCGTTTTACGCTTTTGGAAAAGGTACCCTAAAATATATATCTCAAATTATTACTACTTTCTAACTGGGGTGCACTATTCTGTAGTAAAAAATAAACACACAATTCACTACCTTGCTTGTAGGAATGCTATTGTTAATACGTCACTTGCGTATTTAACTTTTTTAAAGTTGAATTCGATAATAAATATAAGTTGTAAGTAAGTATTTTAAGACGTAGACATTTTTATATGAAAGCCGCGAGGACGCTTTTCATTACGTGAATTGTAGATCGACTTATTGATTGTATGCTAACATGGCAAGCAATGTATATGAAAACCTGTACGTAATTTTTTCGTTGCAAAAATATAAAAATTGTATGAATTTTTGGACCAGTTGACGACCAGTTTGGCGATGGGGTAAACCTACCTGCCTCAGACGCCAGTGGTTGCGGGTTCGATCCCCGCACGGAACAAGAAAAAAAAAATGTTCCGATTCTGGGTGTTTATATCTATTTATTTATTTATATTCTAGGTTCCCCCTAGTTCGCTATATGGTATCCCATAACACAAGCTATGCTTACTTTTGGGCCATGTAGTTGGTGTGATTGTCTGGGGATTTTATTATTATTATATTATTATTTATTTAAAACATTATGTGTACTCGGTGCTAGGTACGCACCGGCATTTTATTATTATTATTGGAGTCATCGTGACAAGAAAATAGAGGGTTTTTATTAACTAACTTTATTTTGGACTTATTTGTGAAAATAATTACTGCTCCGGCTTTAAGCTACTACTCTTCTTTAATAGGGGTGCACTTATTTTGTAGTACAAAAAAAAAACAGGCGTATAACTCGCTAACCTATGTCTCCCTGACATTGTAATAGATACTTACTATAATACTAATACACTTATTTTTTTAATATAACTTATTTGTAAAAATGGTCAATGTGTCGCCAATTGTATTAGGTGTGAACTGTATTAGGTGCTAACTCACCTTATGCCAGACTAAGCAATGTTATAAATAGGTGCAGCACTCATATAGACCTAAACTTTCATACAATACCAGTCCTCAAGTCTAAAATTTATGATATTCTTTGTGGTAAATAAAAATAATTTCTCTATGTCTTCTATTAAAATCTCCATTTACTTATATGTAATTTTTATGTAATCTGTCACTTCGCTATATGTATTTTGGTTTTTTATATTTTTTCTGTCTTTTAAACTTTGTATATTCTGTTCGTTCACTTTATTTGCTCATGTGGTGTTTACCCTTAAGTGATTGTTGCACTGTATATGTATACCTACCTTAATGTTATCTGAATATTTTTGTGTAAACAATTGTGGGTGAACCAAATTAAATAAATAAATAAATTGTAAGGTAGAGTAAGATTTAGAAATACTTAGCTGCCACCTGCTGTATTATCTCTAAGTCTGTAGGTAGTAGAGCGGAGTTTAAACTATTAAGTTTATGATAGAAATAAATGTGAAAATACGATACAGGTGCCCAGACACACCTCGAAATAAGACTACTGAAAATGCTCATAATACGACCCTAAGTGCCCAATATTCCACTTTCTCACTCTGTTCTCAAGAATAAAGCCATTCAGTATCCCTTACACACACAAGTTCTGAATAAAGCCGTTCCTTTCATTTACCTCAACGCAACATGGAGTTTACAAAATGCATAAAAAAGTTGTTTTCCAAATCCGAAGGTCCGAAAAAAAGTTGACTGACTGTAATAAATTATAGGATGAACCTGTTCTTATGGGGCTAAACTTCTGTCATTTATTATAGGGTACGGGATGAAAATAGATAAATTATCCAGAGCAAGACGCATTGAGAAGTAAAATTCAACTCTATATCCGTACAATAAGATCTAAAGTCTGATAATAGTTTCACCTGCAAGTGGTTGGAGCGTCAGCATATTAAGTAGATACGTTACTAGGTGCATCAAAAAAGTTATATGTTTGCTAAATTGTAACGTTAAGAGTTGATTTCCCTGTATTCAATTTTAAATTATCTTAGAGCCAATTGAAAACGAAATAAAAACTATACTTTTCTGTTGTTTCTTTTCATTTATTTTACTTAAGTTACCATGTTTACAAAGTTCAAATACATCAGGTTATATTTTAGAAATAACAATCTTGTGACACAAATTGTACTTAGTTTTATTTATAAAATTATAAGAGCTTGAAAATGTCCCAAAGAAGATTGATTCTTATTGTAATGGGTGTTTAGTTCATAGTTGGCCGCACATGTCATCGATCGTATTTGGCTTTCACACAATTATAACCAGTGGAATTGTGCGTGCAATTGTGAACGAATCATTTGAATCTGCATGATAAAAATGCTGGAATTAGTTATCAGTGTAATAAGGCCCGTAAAATAATTATTTTTTGATTCAAAAAACTTGAAACAACTTTTTCTAATTATGCATAAAACTTTGGAACAACTTTTTCTAACTATGCATAAAATTAGGTCCAACTTTTTCTTTGGGGATGTTGTTATGCACGATGGACTGAGTAAATTATTTTGAATATTTAAATTGTGTGAAAATATGATTGCTAGTTGGTGTCTAGATGTGTCCTCTCAGTTGGCAGAGTTGTTTTAATAAGCTTTCCACGTGTGAAAGAAAACTAGAAAAATGCAATGGGATTTTACAGAGTAAAAATAGTGTGTATCTACTGTTAAATTTGTATAAAAAAAAAAACTGTTTTTTTTTATTAAGTAAGTATTTCATTTTATTTCCAACGGGGAACACTGTTTAGTGATATAGATAATCTTCGTGGTGTATTCTTACACATATATTTAAGTAGACTTTTAAAGTCACATGACTGAAGTGCTGTCTGTACCCTAGCGCCAACTATAGTTAAGTGGAAGGCAAATAAAAATTATCACCTATTAATCTTTAATAAATAACCGTGAAGAATTATGAAGATGATATGAACCTGGTTTTAATTTTACTTTCGCATGGCAACATTTTCGTGTTTTTTTTACAGTGTTGCTATAATATTATCGATCTGTAACTTTTGCTTCGATGTAGGTGTATTGACTGGTATTTATTGAAAAGGAGCTGGTTTAGGCGGTTAAACCGCACAATCTAATCCCGAGGAAATGTGATAAAAAGTACGAATTTTGGTATAGTAATAGTGTTCACGACTGTACACTATAACAATAACAAAATTCATCCAAATCGGGTGAGCCGTTTTGCTGTGATTGAGAAATAAACATCCATACATACATCCAAACTTTCACATTTATTTTATAATTAAGATAAGATTAAGTATAGTTGATGTTTATAGACGATGGCTTGCAAAATCCATGTTACGTTAAGTTAAATAAATAAAGAGAACGGATTTATTCACGACTTGTTTGTGGAATGGATTCTGAATGGCTGAATCTATACTAATGTATAAAGCTGAAGAGTTTGTTTGAACTCGCTAATCTCAGAAACTACAAGTGGGATTTGAAAAATTATTTTTGCATTTGATAGCCCAACTTTTGAGGAAGGTTATGGGCTATATTTTATCCCGAAATTCCCACGGGATCAAAAGTTACGCGGCTAAAATCGCGCGCGGTGGCTAGTTTTTAAATATAGTGACAAAGTGGAATTTTGATTACTTAATAATTATGACAATCTTGGGTCTTTTTATTAGCACTTTTAGTAGAAAATACGCACGTGTTGTATTTCTATAAGAATTACTTTCAACCCTTTAAAATGTGTCCACTCAGTATGGCGGTATAGGCCATGAGCCTCACCCGATGCGACGAGGAGGTTTAGATCATAAATCCACCAAGCTGGCCCAGTGCTGGTCGGTGGAAGTGGCTTCTAACAAGACCTCACGAATACTGTGTACGTAGAAGTATACAGCACTCGGGACCGACTGCTTAACAGCCCGTTCACACATGATCCGTTTTACTGAATACGTTTTACTGGATACGTTTTTTTTCATCGATGGCGCATGGAGTTGTATGAGCGACTTTTCATACGGCGGCACAGTATACGTATTTACGGTACAAAAAAGGTATCCAGTAAAACGTACCATGTGTACAGGCTGTTACTTGCCCTCCGAAGTACGGAAACCGCGTTGGTACCTACTTGACCGCTATTATCTATGTTCATTTTGTATCCACCACAACGGGATGGGCTTCCATGACACCTGATGGCAAGTGATCTTGAAGACTTTAGGTGGTACATATCCATCTACGAGCTACCTATTTACATACGTAGATTACTTCACGCCTGGTTAGTTACAACACCAGAGGCTATAAAAACATCAGCAGGGCTAGCATGCTACCATTGATAAATAGTCGAATTATTTGTTATTTTATTCTATTTGTGCGCACCATGATAGATAGAATTACTCGATTTGATACCATGATTGAACCCACAGAACTAAAGACGCCATATTATTAAAAAAAATACATACTGTAAGTGCCAAATTCTAAGCAAATATCGATAAAAGGCCCGATTTATCGTTGTCGATGTGTGCATGCTAGCCCTGCTGATGTCACATTTGACAAAGGAGGCATAATGATGGTGGAGAAAGACTATTGCAGTGACAGGGGGTCAGACTATCGCCCACCTCTAATAAAACCTCTGTTCCTTAACTGACTTTTACAGTATGCCGGGAAGAGAAGCAGCTGCCGCATTCTATGTTTTTCCTTTACTCCCAATCCAGTCCTACCTATTTACTCTACGCTTAAAAGTATCAGGACTATACTGTACATAAAATATCTAGGTTATTTGTGAAACTTAAATTCGCCTGCCCGCGTCGCATCGTATTGATTTTGCATATTAAAAGGTTCACTTTTGCGCAGTAATTATTTCATATTACGCCGAGTTTTAAACAGTCTATGACGTCACTTCATTATTCGATATAGCGGCCTTTATAAATGTATTATTTTAACTGGAAAATATAATAAAAGCTTTTAGTATGAATATACCAGTCCCTAAAACAAAATTGTGTATCTACAAAGTACTTGAAGAATTGGGACGTACTATTCATAAGCTGAAATCTATCTAGCACTAATCTTTTGTTACAACTACATAGGCACAGGGCAACGGATTACATACTGAATTTGTTTTTTCCTAAATACCAATATGCATAATATCACGATGACCA
Organism: Stenoptilia bipunctidactyla; assembly: GCA_944452665.1. NCBI lineage: Eukaryota > Metazoa > Arthropoda > Insecta > Lepidoptera > Pterophoridae > Stenoptilia > Stenoptilia bipunctidactyla. Next base: position 14,959,300 of record OX101748.1, on the reverse strand, counting down.
CTTTGGCAATGGGGTATCACTGTCTGCCTCAGACGCCAGTGGTCGCGGCTTCTATTTCCGCACGGATCAAGATTTTTTTTTCCGGGTCCCAGTGTTAACTTTGTATCTCTTATCACAAGCTCTGCTTAGTTTGGAGTCACGTACTTGGTGTGATTGTCTGAGGACTTTATTTAGGTAAGTGTATCATACATAACGCATTTTTGCAGGAATCCTCGGGGACTATTTCAGACACCATGTTACGTAATAGAAACCTGTTTTAGCTTAACAACACACGAAATATTGAAAAATAATTAGTTACAGGCCTTATAAAACAAAAAATAAAAATGCATGAATAAAAAAAAGTATTTAAAGCCAATTACTTAAGTGGGTATATCCATTTTGCAAACGCGTCTTAAACAACGACCTTTCCCAATTATAAAATGCCAATATAATCAAAAATACTTAGATTCTTTAACAAGACGACGCGTTGGCGGTATCGTGGGACGAACATACATTTAATAAGATGATCAAGGTCTCTAAAAGTTACCAGCAAAGACCGTTGAATCATAACTTCAAGGTTCTATAACGAAACTATGAATGATCTTGACCCTATCTTAAAACTAAAACCGTAAGTTCTAGTAAAAAACTTACGGTAAAAAAGTAAGTTCCGACGACCGGCTGGTGTAGCGGTAACATAAATTGCCTTCTATGCCAGAGGTCCTGGGTTCGAATCCCGGCGGCGGCGGATATTTGTGTGATGAACACACAGATATTAGTCGTCAAGTCATGGATGTTTATATGTTTATTTAAGTTTATTCTAATAAAAAATATGTATTTATTCAATATGTATGTTTATATATTTCTTAACTATATCAGTTATCTAGTATCCATAACACAGTTCTTTAAGAAACTTAATTTGGGCTAGATAATGTTGTGTGAGTGTCAGAAATATTTATTTATTTATTTTTAAATTTATAAAAGGGACAGGTCAAGGTAATTTATAGTGGATTTAAACTCCCAATCAGTTAAAAAGCACTATTATGTGAGAGCGTTGCCATGACCACCGACATCTAGAATGATAGTACGATGTGAATATAGATTCAACCCACACCCTTTTATCTTCAGACTACTAGACGCAGACAGAGCTTCCTACAAACAAAACCCTTCGTTATCCCTTTTTGGGATAACATCCGAAGTTTATCAATTCGCGACTATTTTTCCAGACTTATATAAGATTTCAAACATGCTTTATGTACCAGATTTTTCTTATTTCTTGGCCCTCTTCCTTACAATGGACTTAATGCAAAACTAAATTTGTACTCTCTGTGTTTAAATGAAACGAAAAAAATTGTTCAAGAGGCGTTACAAAACATGTCCTATGAAGACACAGAAAAATTGTTAGCAGTAATAAGTTAGTTTAAAATTCATAAATTGGATTATTCAATTAGAAAATATTTTTGCCTAACGTTAGTTTTATAACCACTGATTAAGGATTTCTTTTTTGCTTTTTTATTTTTTTACTCATCCTTATTATACAAAAGATATAGTATACATAAGATTTTATTTTAAGTATTATTTTTATTTTGTATACACTCAGAACCCTTTACGCCTGAAAAACAGGGCAAACCTAGTTCAGGCACTTATTGTGTTCCTCAATATGATATTTTTAGATTAAGATTGTAAAAATGTGCAGATTATGAAGATAAATAAATAAATAAAAAAAATGTAAGTATATACTGATTTCGTGTCGACAAGAATTAGAGTCGACGTTATTCCGTGTATTATCGACCTAGAAAAGCCCCAGCGCCTCTAGAAAAATGTTTTACCACGAACCAGTACCTACACTTCTTCGATCCCCTTCCATTTCTTTCAAAAGAAACCAACAATAAAAACCTCATTACAGTGAAACCTTAAAAAAACAAAAGTTAGGTCGTGCCGGTTGGTTCGTGCATTCAAATTGGGCATTCCAATCGAACTTGGCCGACCACGTTCGCGTAAGATAGTCATAGTCACACAATTATTTAGTTATTTAATTTTTTTCCGAAAAAAATAAATAACTGAATAAGCCAGTCAGACACAATAAACAAAAGAAGATAGAAAAATTTAAAGTTTTCACATACAGGGTGGAATTCTTGAATGCCCCCTGGAGGGAAAGTACTCTAAATAATAGAGATAGCAAATTTTATTCCAAAGAAACATTCCTTTATTTTGGAAAAGAAATAGATTGCATTCAAAGATTTTTCGAAAATTTGTCTGCTTCACCCAGAAATCGAACTGACTAAACTCTCCGTTATCAGAAATGTACAAATTGAAGATTTGGATTAATGCTACCTCAGAACAAGTTTTCAATTCTACATATTTTAAGCGTTTCTTAGGCACTACTGGTTGGCACTAATAGTAAAGACAAGGGAAATTAAGGCCATAGACGTAGAGTATTATTATAAGTCTTATTCTATTGTCGTGCCTCTGTGTTATATCTCTAAAGACTTTAATTGAATAAACACTTAAAATTTAATCCCTATGCTTTGTAGTTTATAAAAATGTTTTTTCACGACTGTACTCTGTCCAGTTGAGAACCCGTCCAGCTGAGAATTTGTCCAGTTGAGAATCTGTCCAGCTGAGAATCTGTTCAGTTGCGACGGAGGCCAACTTTCTTATAGGTACTCATTTATCTTTGACATTACAAACCCTTTTAATTTTCTAAAATTTCACGCTCAGAATAAAAAGTCACACTCGAGCTCACGGGATACGGGCAGCGCAGGAACAAGCGATGAGGATAACCTTGGGAGAGCTATTTGCTCAGAACTGGACAATCTCCTGACTGATAAATAGAGAAAAAGATTACATACCCGGCAGCCAGAACAACAGCAACTGCAGTAAATATTGGGGCAGTCCTGTTTCGGATGGCTCATGGGGCAGCCATCCCTGAGTCCAGACCTGATGCCGGCGGCCCGGGCGTAGGGTGCGCAGCACGGGGGAAGGTCACTAGGCAAACAGCAACTGTAAGAAAATAATACTTGAATGTTCAACTGTGTAAGTCATTTTTGGTAAGAACCTACTAATAGTTTATGTTATAAAAAAAATGGTTCTGAAAAACCCGTATTTAGGTTGAATGCTCTCGCTGATTTTTGCGCCGGTTACGAAAGTATGTAGTTAAGTATTTCGTTACGTGTGGTGTTTTTGTGGCAACGCTCAAGTTTTCGAAAGAGGGGGAGGGCAGTGTAACAGCTGGTGCGCTTTATATCAATGATTTTATTGTCCGTACCCAGGTGAGATCGAGACTGATTCATCACTTTCCGATAGGTTTTGGCAACCGACTTTTGATGGACGGTCGCTAGCTAAGTGGCCCTTTAATGTAGCAAGTATTGATTGCTTATTACGATAGGAACTGTAATCCCCTCTTCCATATATCGCTACTGGCCTAGCCCTTAAGGTGACCGATATTACATGACATAACGTGTCAACAGTGAGCATTCGTGTACTCAGTACGGGGGAGCAAGACACTCGCATCGAGCAACGAAACAAATTTCAGAGCAAGGCGTGACTGGAAAAGAGGCAAAAAATGGTTAGGTTACATATTTTCCTCCATAGTGTGGGATAGGACAGTACCAATAGGTAGAATAGGGACTGTAATGCTATTCTTAGTACATGGACAGCTGTTTGACATTCTCAGGCTATCAGCTATCTTATGACGCAAAAACGTATGATTCATACACAGATATTGTTATATTGTATGGGCTACATTAATTATTAAACACATTGCATTGTGACTTACGTACAGCTGAGTTCGTACTGGCTTCTTTCATATTTAATGAAAAGAAGTAGCTAATTAGTAGCTTCATTCAAGTTATTATCTTTGTATTAACTTAAAATTACTTATTGAATAAAATCACTAGTTATGTTATTTGATACTTATCCAAATATTGTGAAAAAATAATAAACTAGCAAGTAAATAATTCAGGAAGATACTTACACCATTTTTTTGTATTTTATTTTTTTATTAACTTTTCAATTTTTTATTTTATTTAAGTCCCGTAAAAAAATTACGGGAGTTTTCTTGATTTCTGATTTTTAAATGACAATGTCAGTTTTATTTTGTTTTTCATCTCGATTTTTCTTTTGGTTTACTGACAGAAGTTATTTTTAACGATGAGGTTGTATATTTATGGTCTAAGGTAAGGCCTAATCTAAATTTCACTAGCCTGAACATTGCAACAGGGCTATTGGCGTAACTAAAATAGCGCTGTGGTCGACGACGAGCTCGTGGACGAAATGTCAAACAGTTCGACGAATGTCAGTTCTTACTCACGCCGTCGTCGAGTTATGTGTTACGTGAATACCTTTGTCACTTTTTTGATAATAATCATCCCGGTTGTAATATCCGCAAACGGTTTGACCCCAGCCGAACTGGTCAGACACCTTGAAAGGCTGGGATTCGGCGGTGGTTCGTTTCCAGCACGTATGCAAAAAGCGGTATTGCTCGATACTGCCCGAATTGTTCGCCGGTTTCTTTCTCTCTTGCCCTGATACCCGACCGACGGGTCCTATTGTCGGGTCTTTTCCGCCGAAAGGCGTGTTGATTTTGAAATGCCGAATAATAATAGAGGTACCTACTCTTGAAGGAGAAGCTTTAGGCTTCATATTGTATCAAGCAATTACAATGGTAAAACCCGGCAACGTTTACGAATGAAAAACTCTATCTCTACACAACACATCGGTTGGTTAAGTATATGTTAAATTGTGCATATTTTCCACAAAGTGTAAAAACGCAGCAACCTCGCCTTAAATGTACAGATGGCAACATCCACACCTGTCAAAAAATTGTAATGGAATCTGAACTCTATACCCTTGACATTAACCTAAAAATTGGTTGACGAAATTTGAAAGGTTTGTAACGCTTTTTAAGGCGGCAGAGTCTTCGAGATTTGCCACTTGAACGGAAATATGTTTTTGTTTAAATAAATCTTGTATTGATTAGAATTCATTAAAGTTTATGAAATAAATCCACTATAAGTCGAAATGTGCCTAAATTGTTACATATCACACACGGTCACGAGTTCGTTAACTCTGAGTAATTGTTTTCCAAATAATCTGTAAAATAATTAGTTTATCAATGCGTGCGATTGTAGTTTATAAATATTCAAAAGCATACAAGAATTGTTCTGTGTTAGTAACAATAAATATTTACATATAATTGTCATTGTATTTGTCCTAGCGTCGGTATTTGTCCTGTTTTGTGTTTATGATAATTTTTATTTAATTTGGGTGGTTCTGTTTTAATATGATTTAGTACTTGTGGATTAAAAATAGGGGCTACTCCCTAAATTAAATAATAATAAACTCTTTATTGTACACCAACATGGTTACATAGGGAAACTTAATTAAATTTTACAAAAGAACTATTGTACAAAGGTGGCCTTATTGCTGGTGAGCGATTTCTGCCAGGCAACCTACGCATTATGGGAAATTAAGGTGGATGGGGTACACGGCTTATAATAAATATACTTACTAATGACTAATAATTACAAAAATAAATAAATGGTTGATAAATAAATATATACATACATTCATATATAATACAATCGATATAAAATAAATATAAAGGTAGATAAATAGTTAAGACGCGTCTCTATAGACTCTCTTTGGAATCTGGTAAAGTCCCCAGATCCTGGAAGCTGGCTAACGTACAACCAGTACCGAAGAAGGGAAGCCGTGCTGATCCTGTCAACTATCGACCAATTTCAATCACCTCCATACTTTGTAAAGTCATGGAACGTGTATTGAACAATCGACTCCTGGCATACCTTGAGACCAACGAGCTCCTAAGCGATAGCCAATATGGTTTCCGCAGTGGACGCTCGACCGGCGATCTTCTCGTGTATGCCACACACTTATGGAGTGAGGCCTTGGAGGGTCATGGTGAAGCAATAGCTGTATCCTTAGACATCTCCAAGGCCTTTGACAGGGTCTGGCATGATGGTCTCTTAAGCAAGCTTCCAGCATATGGCATACCGATCGGGCTCTGCGACTGGATATCTGATTTTCTGAGGGAACGGTCGATTCGAGTAGTCTTAGACGGCTACTCCTCTGACCTAATGGCAATTAATGCCGGGGTACCTCAGGGATCTGTTCTCTCTGCAACTTTATTCTTGCTGCACATTAATGACCTCCTAACACCAGGCATTATTGGATATGCTGATGACAGCACTGTTGTTGAGAGATATATATCCAATGCGCGAACGAGCGCCCATGAAATCCAGGTTTTGAGAGAGTCTATGATTGAGCGCGTTGATTCGACCTTGCGGAATGTGTCCGATTGGGGCGAATCTAACCTGGTCAAATTCAACGCCTCCAAAACACAAGCGTGTCTATTCTCCGCAAAAAAGAGCACCTTTACTCTTACGCCCACTTTCCAGAATGTATCTGTTCCCATCACCGATCAACTAGGGCTTTTGGGCGTCACTATAACGTCCAAATTAAACTTCGGACAACAAATTGAGTCTATGGCAAAAACGGCTTCCAAAAAATTGGGTATCATCTCGAAGGTCCGGCGGTACTTCAGCCCTGAACGGCTCCTCAACTTATACACAGCCCAAGTGAGGTCTTGCATGGAGTACTGTAGTCACCTTTGGGATGGTTCTGCCAAATACCAGCTCGAAGCGCTAGACTCTGTTGACCGAAGAGCCCGAAAACTCATAAATAACAACAACCTTACAAATAAAAAATTGCAGACGCTGGAGCATCGTCGTAAGGTTGCTTGTTTGACAGTATTTTATCGGCTACATTTTGGTGAGTGTGCGAGTGCTCTTTTTGACCAAATTGAACCCACCCCTTTTTACCACCGGACTACCAGACGCAGACAGAACTTCCATCCGTATATAGTGGATATACCAAGAAGTCGAACAAAACGCTTCGATAGTTCCTTTTTGGTACGGATTGCCAAGGTGTGGAACAATCTGCCTGCGTCTGTTTTTCCTGACCACTACAGTCCTGGAACTTTTAAGTGTCGAGTGAATAGGTTTCTCGTGGATGGACGTGTAACACCATAGTCTTCATGCGCACTTTCCATCAGGTGGCATGGAAGACAAACGTCCTATCCTTACAATATAAAAAAAAAAAAAAAAAAAAAAAGATTAACAGTGTTTCACCTGGTAATGTCGTTTAATTACAAAGAAAATACTGTAAAAGGATAAGCATTAAGAATTATGTATTAACGTCAGAGTTTGTCAGGATAAAGTAATTTAGTTACCGTTTTGCTCTTTCAAGCTAAATCATAACCAACCAATACCCAGCCGTCTACATTGGCGTACCACCCTCATCCAGAATTAACCGGCGACCGCGACCACGGCTATTCTCCTGAACAACAGTTTCTAGTTCATTGATGCATCAGCGACGATTCAATTGGTATTCACTTATATCATAACACCACGAGATGTGCCCGTCGCTGATGACGGCGTGAGTAAGAACTGACATATTTCGTCGTATTATTTGACAATTTTCTTTAGCTTTTGGTATTCTGCTAAATGTGCTGACATCGATCTCGTCGACGATATGGCAAACGGGAAATATATGATATTTTAGTTTGTATGAAAAAATCTTATTCCTTGAGTGCATGGATGTGAGTGCTTGGTATAAAGGTTCTTCAATAAGCATCTGTTTGTATTATGGAAGGAATTCCCGAAATTTCCCCGGCAAGGGGTTGGACTTTTTAGTTTGAATGAAAAATCTTATTTCTTTAGTGCACGGATGTGATACTTAGTATAAAGGTTCCTCAGTGAATAACTATTTGTGTTGTGAAAGAAATTCCCGACATTCCCACGCGAACTCGAAATATTGGACTTTTTAGATTGTATGAAAAATGTTATTCCTTAAGTGCACGGATAATATGATACTTGGCATAAAGGTTCTTCAATAAGTGAGTGGTTGTGTTAAATATAAACAATGTTTATGCGCGTATGAAGTCGCGGGCAAAAGCTATATAGTTAATTATATTCTGCACTGTCTTTTAAATTAATAAAACTCGACTTTTCGGTGTATTTACAGACCTGCATTGACCACGATGTGAAACATAATGACTCATGAAGACTTTATGCAAGTACAGTAAAGTTGGTCACTTTTTTTCAAGTAGTAGGTAAAAAATAAAATAAATAAAGTCCCCAGAAAATCACACTAACTAGATACATGACCTCAAAGTAAACAAAGCTTGTGTTATGAGATAGCTACCAAGTAGCGAACTAGGGGGAAATCAGGATTTTTTTATATTGTAAGGATATGACGTTTGTCTTCCATGCCACCTGATGGAAAGTGCGCATGAAGACTATGGTGTTACACGTCCATCCACGAGAAACCTATTCACTCGACACTTAAAAGTTCCAGGACTGTAGTAGTCAGGAAAAACAGACGCAGGCAGATTGTTCCACACCTCGGCAATCCGTACCAAAATGGAACTATCGAAGCGTTTTGTTCGACTTTTTGGTAAATTCACTATATAGGGATGGAAGTTCTCTCTGCGTCTGGTAGTCGGGTGGAATTTAAAAAACATATACAGATAAACGCCCAGACCCGGAACATGCTGTTTTCTTGTTCCCTGCCGAAATCGAACCCGCAAACCCTCACGATTGGCGTATTAGCGCCTAGACCACGGCGCTAATACGCCAATCGTGCGCATTCAATAATATAATGTCGTACTGCCTTCTCTTGCGGGGAATATCAACGGTATATCCAAAATGTTTTTATGTTGTGGAAACGTAATTCGTGCAATCTAAAACCTTGGGTCAAGAGCGTCACTTATACATAGATAAAGTAAAATAAATATTCTTACGATTTCGTCATGATAATGTATTCAAAAAACTAAGTTGGGTTGGTATGTAAATAACGAGATCAATTGAAAAAAATCATGTTTAAAAAATTAACATGATGGTGATACACGAATCAAGGACTTAATTATTATTTTATTAGGTACTAGCTGTTGCGCGCGGTTTTTCCCGCGCAATTTCGATTCCTGCGGGATTTTCGGGATAAAAAGTAAAAATCCCTCTAAGTAATGGTAATAGTAGTTTATGAAACTGTCACATAATACCTAGTTATGTGCAGTTTCATACACTACTTTATCGAATCTCATACACTAAAGATATTTATTCCCGCCATTATCGCGCTACAGATACAGATAACAGACCATAGATTTCATTTTTTTATCTGTGTCCTGCGAGCGCCGCGCTACGTTACATTCTGTGGCCGCGCGGCGCGTTTTGGCGCATGCGCGATAATGGCGGGAATAAATATCTTCAGTGTATGAGATTAGATAAAGTAGTGTATGAAACTGCACATAACTAGGTATGTGACAGTTTCATAAACTACTATTTTAATTTCATTTCGTTATACTATTTTAAAAAGTATGTCAATATAAATTCGTTCTGAGTTTTATATTTTGAATATTATGATATGAGAGTAGATAAAAGAAATTTTGAAATCGGTCCAGTAGTTTTTGAGCCTATTCAATACAAACATACAAAAATACAAAGGTTTCCTCTTTATAATATTAGTATAGACTTATTTATTGCTGTGTGCACTAAAGTGTAAATAAATAAATATTTTCTAAGTCGTCGTGGCGCCGTGGTTACTGTGTGTATCATACGATATCACTGATTAAGCAACGTGTGGTGCGGTCGGTGCTTGGATGGGTGATCGTCGACCATTCATTTCTCACGACGACTTCCGTGCTTTGGAGGGCACGTTAAGCAGTCGGTCCCGGGTGCTGTATTCTTGTATACAGTAGTCGTTAGGGTTCGTCAGAAGCCACTTTGGCGCCCTGAAAATTCTGATATCCACCGCCCAGCACTGGGCCTGCTTGGTGGATTATGGCTTATACCTCCTCGTCACCCAGGGGAGAGACTCATGCCCTGCAGTGGGCTCATTACAAAGAGTTGTGATGATGATTATGATGATGAAGTGTAAATAAATAAGTACAATTATTTGTTAGAAAGGCATAAATACGGTCTACTTACTTCTAAGCAATTTCTTCCACATAATATCTAACATGATTATTGTATGAAAGATAGAGATAAAATATAAGGACATCAAAAGGTATAAATAACATGTTTAGTTTTATAATAACACCATGTACTTACGTTTAATAGATGAATATTAATAAAAATACAAAATGTTAATTATTACTTATTGCATAATACTAGGGGCAACATTTTTTCCCTCAGGCACCACAGGTTTACCATGCGTTCATTCCCACACCACATTCATGTATATAAACATGTTTGTGAATAATATACTATAATATACTATTTACCATGCTGGACTGGGAGCGAAAGAAAACATAGAATTTGCCTGCTGCTTCTCTTCCCGGGCATAGGTACTGTAAAAGTAAGGGACAGAGGTTTTATTGGCGTTTATACGGACGATAGGCTGACCTCCTGTCACTGCAATAGTTTCTCTCTACCATAATAATACCTCCAAATTTGTCGAATGTGACATCAGATGGTTTTATAGCCTCTGGTTTTCTATCTACCCCATAAGGGATATACGTGTAACAAAATGGAGAGATAAAACTTAAGGGTTAGCTTCTATACCATACGTAGAATATACAGTAAAAGAATTAGCATGATCAGTGCTGGTATAGACTTTCATACAAATTTATTTAATTAGTTTACAAAAAAGTATTTTGACAACCCTAGTCAACCTAATCATCTAAAACAAGACTTGTGCCACAGTCTTACCCATCACTTTATTTTTACGCCATCTGTTATCGAATAAATTTCATTAAAAACTAACAGCTGTTTTTAGGGTTGACATTGATCAAAACTTTGAACTTGTTTTTCGGCCGAACCGTAATGGTGCGTACAGATTGCTGTAATGGAACTTTTAAGGTATCATTCTGCGCACCACTCGTTCAAATACGCAACGTGCGCAGAATTTTACATTACTAGTTGCATTTCTAGCAATCTGTACGCACCATAAGGATAACAAATTTATCTTACTGTTACTTATAAACTACATCACCAAACATACAATCCCCTTAAGTTTTATTTCTTCATTATGTTACACGTTGCATAGGCGTGAAGTTATGTATGTATGTATGTATCAAAAAAAGTTAGATATTTTAGAAATACTGAACCTGCAAAACTTGCAAAACGTCAACTCCCTGTAAAAGCAGATTTCCGCTACAGACAGATAAGTTCAGGTCGCCGTCGATAGTAGCCCTGTGTACTTACTTGATCCAAATCTTTACAGGCGTTGCAGGCTTAAATTTTGGAGTCACAACTGAAATTTGGGGTCGGGGTAAGAAAAATATTATGTCGAGTAAATTGGACTTTATTATACAATGCACAAAATTGTTCAAAGTTGACATAATTGTATTATGTAGCTAATTCTACTGTTCGTAGGCAAAGCTAACAGCTATTCAATAATGAAACGCGAAATAGTTGAATTTTTTTAGTATCAAATGACTCATATCGATGGCCTCTCTCCACTGCCTGAAGCTCTACGTAAAAGCAAGACGTTTATAATGCCCGTAAAAATATTTATCCAGCCAGACTCTCCCTAATCTTTGAAAAAAAAAGTTATAAACAGCAAACAAAGAAGTTTTCTAAACTTGAATATCAACCTCTTCGGTGTGCGATACGGTTTCTCAGAAAAAAAAGAAAAAAAAAAACAACCGCTCCGGCCCGTCAGAATATCCAGCCAGTTTTATCCGCCCGCACTGAGCGAAGCAGTTCACATTAGGTGAAAGTATTGCGGTTTAATAATTAAGTGTGGTAAATAAGTTTCTTACTTCTAAAAGCTTTAGGCCTAGACCAAAATAATCAGAAGCTTAATGCGAAATCTACAGATTAAATCAAGGTAAAACTTTATTATGACGAAATTTGAATTTAATTACGTACGACATAAAATAAAATTTCATCTAATAGGTACCTACTAAATGGTGCAAGTTTCTTGCGATAGCTTTATGTAAACACCGGACAAGTACAAGTAGAACTGGTTCACCGTTTCTAAGAAATTTGCTTTGATGATTGCTCTGGGAGTGAAAGAAAAACATAGAATGTGCCAGCTGCTTCTCTTCCCGGTCATACTGTAAAAGTCAGTAAAGGGTCGAATGTTTTATAGGCGTTTTTGTGGGTGATAGTCTGGACTTCCTGCCACTGCAATAGTCTCTCTCCGTTATAATACTACCTCCAAATTTGTTTAATATGACATCAGATGGTTTTATAGCCTCTGTTGTTCTGCCTACCCCATTAGGTATACAGGCGTAAAGTTATGTCGAGCAAGATATTTTTACTTTGTTTATTTGGGGTCAGCTAAGGAGAGCCAGTCCTCTCTAATCCCGGATGAAGTCATGTTCACTTACCATCAGGTGAGATTGAGGTCAAACGAGGGTTTAGTCATCGATAAAAAAGGATTTTTTTGCCATTTTAGAAAGAACTTTGTTACTTATTTTACATTTAATTAAGCTCATTCTATTTAAATATATTTCAGAATGGGCATATGTCAGGCAGTTAGTCAAGGTGAACGGTGAAGTTGAATTCCTCATTTAAATTACTTACTTTGAATTTATTTACTAATTCAACATGATATGGCAACAGAGAACAAAAAAATAACAAAAAGTGGTGTTCAAGAATAAAATTTGAATTGAAAGTACATATAAATTATTACCTACAGACTATTCAGTAAGTAAAATTTAAGAAATAAGAGAAAATTCATAAGAAGTGGTAAAGAAAAATATTTAGGTACAATTAGACACAACTTTTGAGTACAGAAAGCAGCAGATCGAGCGTTACAAAACTGTCTCATTTCCCCAACCAAATTTTAACTTAATATCGGGGGCATAGAGTTCCGATTAAATTACAATTAATCGGAACTCTAGGTACAGAAGGCAGCAGCGACTATTTTTTGAAAGTTTGTGGTTCCATATTTCCACTTTTTTGTACTCAGCGTCGCTTAAATAAATATGCAGGTACGTTTACATCGTATCAAAGAAACTAACATTTAAATTTGGCTGGTGACTACAAATCAACCCTGTATGTTCTTTTAATACATTTCATGAGTTGTCAAAAATCTGACAGATCAGCTATGAACATTACCTACTCATTCAAAAATGACTCAATTTGTATGTATACCTACTGGGACTAGTAGGTAAGTAGTAAAACCGTGTGAACAGCGAGATTGTTAATATTTTGAGAAACAAGTATTCTTCAAAACCCTATTAAAATGAATAAAATAAAAAAAGTAATTAGGAAAAATTAAAATAACAATTAGGCTATCGCAAAGCCATTGCTTACAGCTCAGTATAAAAATCATCCAATAATAAAACGAAGTTTTTATTCACAAACATAAAATAATGTTTACTGTAAAAAACCTGTTTGATGCAATAAATTTTCCTTCCGTGTGCAACCACTTTATAAAATGTGCGTTTAGTTGCATGCCGTCGCAGTCGGGTTCCCGTTGTCATGTCATTTTACAAAATTAATTAACTTTGCAATCAAACAAAAGTAAACTTTATCTTTTATGGAATAAGAACTATGCATCCTGCATGCTAACTTGGCACGTCACTTTTCAGACTGCTCTAACACGAAACAAAGAAAACTCAACCTTATTACGTTTGAATATAGTTCTTCTAGTCCAAATTAACTCAGCATGTCAATTGAACTCGGCTGGTGGCGGAAATTCCAATTTCGATTTTTGAAAATAGGCCCAACTGCATTGAATCAAGGTCTTAAAAATATTTTAATCTTTTGAATAGTGAAATTAGTAATCGTTACTCTTTTTTATTTTAAATTTACCTTTATTTTCATATACTTAAGGTTGAAATTTCTATTTCTTGGCATCACAGCTGGTTTATCAAGGATTAAGCGGACGTTTTTGATTCATAATGCAGTCTTGTGGGCTGATTTAGACTATGAAAAAGTGGAACTATAAGGAAAGTATGTTTAATATAAAACTTATGCTCTTATTTATAAACCGCTCTCGACTCTAAAACCAAACTTAAGGTAGTGGATTTCCATACATATTTCCATACAGGGTGGATGTCCACAGCGGATCTTAAGACCGATCTCAGAGTATGAGTGTTCTCTATACGGGCCTAAGTAAGGATCCAGTAAATATTAATCAACGAATGCAGAGCATTAAAAAAACCAACTTCACTAACATTTTAAATCTTTGGCTGAAGTATGAAATTTATATGGACCACCTCTGAAATATACTCTATCATATGAAACACTAATCATCCGAATTGATTCTTAACTGACTTAATTATTGCGTAACGAAGACACAAAAAAAAACGTACACACTAATTGAGAACCTCCTCCTTTTTGAAGTAGTTTGAAAACACAGTTGAAGTAATTTTTTTTTAGTGAACACTCGATTGACCTCAATTTAACCTCATAGTAGGTACATTCATGCAGTTTATCGGCTTTATTTAAATTAAGAAAATGTTCTTATATATTGTTGATTAATAAATAAAAAAAAATAGTGAAGATGAGATCGAAGAGAAAAGAGACGAACTTAGGAACACATCCCCGCTAGAGTGATACTTGGCGGCTGATATTATATGAAGGCTGGTCGTTGGTCAGTCGAACCCTGACTGACGGGATCCTACTAGACATGGTGCGCCGATGACAAAATCGTCGGCGGCGCGGCGGCGGCGTAGATCTAAAATCCGATCAGCGCGCAGTGGCGTAAATGGCGGCGTAATCTTCGTCGCCTTTCGTGGGTTAAATAACTCAATAAAAACAGTAAAATAATACATTTATTGTGTACTACATGTTTATTTTTACAAATAATACTTACATGTTTTGAACAAAAAAATTGTTCAAAATTTTTTTTTCATTTTTCGTATTTGTCGTGTTTGAAAATGAGTTTATTGACATTACTGCCTTTACTCACTATGATTTCGGGAACCGAAAAACTCCTTTTCTAGGATTAGGTATTTGGTCAACGTTCATAAATATGGGAACGATGATTGTCTTGATTTTTGATGGGAAGGAGTTTTTCGACTAAATACCTAATCCTAGTGACGGAGTTTTTCGGTCTTTCCAATATTGTAGATTGTTTATGTCGTCGCTTGTAAAATAATCATATGGATCGCATCTTCAAAGTATTTCCAATCTCAGTTCTAGATGGAGTTACGCCGTTTACGCCGATTTTATTGACCGGTCAGCCGCGTGAAGACTAGATCGGCGGCGGCGCGGCGCCGCGGCGGCAGTCACGGGCGCGGCGTGACCCACACGTCTAGATCCTACTACCAATCGGGGCTCACTCGGATTAGAGTGCGGCCGTTGCGAGAATGCGTTCCTGACAGCTCCTTATGTTCACTCAATAAAGTTTATTTCCGATTCGAAAGTTAAAAAAGCTATGATTTTGACAGCTGTCAGGAACGCAAACTCCCACCAGCCGCACTTTAGTTGCCTTTTACGTCACGCTTATACATGACCTCAAATCCGTAGGCTTCAAATCCGTTGAGCCGTTCTGCCATGATTGAGGAACAAACATCCATACACCCAAACTATAACATTTATAAGTATTAGCTGTTTTCTGCAGTTTTGCGCGCGCAATTTCGAATCCCGCGATAAAAAGCCTTTGTCTTGAAAATCTTCATGAGCCGAGAGATGCACACTTCTCGACGGAGGCCTCCCCCAGGATTCGTCATGTCGTCCGGACCCGCGCCGCCCTCATCCAGCGTTTGACGTTCGTAAAGTGTATAAAAATACCTACTACGAATAAAAAAGTTTTCATTTTCATTCATTCCATTTCATTTTGTGCTTTTTCAGACTGAACACTATCACTATTCTAAATTTCATCTAAATCCGATAGTTATTTTTGCATTTGGTAGCCTAATTTTTAAGGGGGGGTTATAGGCTATATTACGGGATCAGAAGTTAAGCGGATAAAACCGTAAATACTGCTAATGCTTTATATGTACAACTTAAAATACTTATACTTATCTTTTTAATCTTTATTATACAGTAACATAAATGAAAAACAAATAACATAGAAAAAAGGTACAAAAGGCGATCTTATCGCTTTAGTGCGTCCTCTACCAGACAACCTTATATTTTACTACAAGTCTCTTTATTTTTTTTTCTACTTACCTGCATACCGGTATGAATTTCTGTACATTTTTTTCTATATGACGTCATACCGTTAAATTAGGTGTAAGTATTTAAAAAATAACAGCACAGGAATTCATACTAAAATAATTCGTGTACCTTTTTTATTATTGTAGCATAACTGATTTTTTTTCAGTTAACTGAAATTTTCCGGTATTACTATTAATATTGATATTAAAATTTTATTTTTAAATAAATCTAGAATGTTCGATAGTTTAGTCGCAAGCCTATGAAGCGTAGGGACATATGCTGAACTATACATTTCGGTATAGAAATTAAATAGGTTGAAATATTTCTGGACTAAAAACATCTACAGAAATTAATCCGGTGTACATTATTTGGGTACTGATATGATTAAGTTAGATTTTAATAACTTGCACGGGTATTGTGTTTGAAGAAGCAGTACGTACCTACACTTAAAAGGGTACCGAAATTTTACTAGCACTATTTAAAAATTGTATACCGATATGCAGTCCCTGCAAGAAATTGATATTTTTATATTTCAGAGCAGCTCGCATTTTCCACTATTACTCACAAAAATATTATTCTTCTATCTACTTGTTTAGTGCATTTCATGGAAAAACATGGCTTTCTAAAAATACTTGAATTTGAACTCAATCTCAATAAGAATACGGTGGAAAATACCGTATATGGGCTCTTCATAAAACATTGCTGGAACACGTCATCTTTGGAATGATGTTGTAATGTGATTCTATTTTTAAAAAGTACCTAACAGACTATATTTAGTGGACCTCAACAACATTATATAAAGATTTCAGTGACGTTCGAAATTTAAAAATAAAAAAAATACTATGGTTTCCTTGCGAAATCTTCGTTCAAGAATAACTTTTGAGGAAGGTAAATACGTAAGCAATACAAAATAAAAAGTACGTCACTGGCGACTTATTATGTAATGTCGGGATAAATTTCAGCAGGGCTATTCTCCTAAACAACAGCGTCGAGCTCATCGATGCATCAGTGATGAGTGACATAATTGGTATTTACTTATAACACGACACCAGCGCTCGTCGCTGATGACGGCGTGAGTAAGAACACTAAGAACTGTTTGACAATTTTCTTTAGGTTTTGGTATAGTTAAATGTTACATCTGTGAGCTCAATGGCTTAATCTTTGCCATCTCGTCGACGAGCTCGTCGTCGATTACAGCGCTGTTATTTTAGTTACACGAATAGCCCCGTTGACAATATTCATCCAGATCACACCCGTTTTTGCGTGAAAGTGTAACAAACATACATATACAACAAACTTTCGCTCCTAATATTAAGTAGTAGGATTACAATCCCCAAAGAATAACATTCTTAGAATCTCCTCCTATTTAGGCATTTCTAGAAATTGTTAAATTATAAGTGAAGAAGCTTTGAGTCTACCGCCTGCTACAGAATTTGGCTAATAGCTCCCAAAGTAAACGTTGTAAAATCATTTCGTGCAAGATGGCGCTCGTTTTAAAGATGCCGCTTGTTAGGGGCAATATAATGCAGATGGTTCCGTACAGTTTTATTTATTGTTATTGGTGATTTTTAGGATACTTTTTTGTTTTTTTTTTTCAAAGTTTAACACGCACCTTGTGCACATATGGGTGATTTCTAATTTGCTCGTGAGAGGACTTTCTATGATTTGCAGGCAACATGTTAAGTAATTGATAATCCTAATTGACACACAATTACGTAAGTAAGTAAGTTTTTAATAAACTTGTGATATTGCGACCACATGTCGAAAAAAGGGAGCATAAGGTACATACATGCTAATATGTCGATGCTCGTTCACTAAAGTTAATTTCCCAATCTGGAGCTAATGGGACTTGATATAAGGACTTTTCAAACTGCCGGCGAATACTCAACCAATACGAAATTGTTATATTAGTAATATTTCTTTTGAGATTCATTATTATTATTTTTTTGTTTAAAGTTATTTAACTTATGATATTTAAATTTTAGCTTTATACCTAAGTGTGTGTGAAATTCTCTAATCTATGGAACCTTTTTTTTCTGAAATAAATGAATATTATTATTATTTATATTTTAATTTTTTTATCTCCTTTTTCAAAGGGTTTGCTTTATCATGCGGGTTTTCACCAAGAAAGATAAAGGTAAGGATTAATATAGTGTATTACGAAGGGAATATTATTTAGATATTTGTAATTTAAGCTACAAAAGCACTGATCTTTTATAATGCTTTGTATACTAACTAATTACTCATATTATAAAGATGAAAGTTTGGCAGGATAGATATTTGTTCCTCAATCATGGCAGAATGACTGAACGGATCTTGATGTAATTATGCGCTTTTTATCCCAAGTACTGGTTCTGACAGGATATATTTATGTCAAGAAGGAATTTCATTTAACATTTAATTACGCAGATTTTGACTATTCTTGTTTTTTTTTGATAGAGGATACTTCAGGGGTGGTCCCATATAAATTTCATCGAAATCGATAGAGAATCCATGAAAAAATTGAATTTTCGAAAAAATACGTGTCAATACGGAGGATATACTTAGTCCGACAAGGATCTTTTGGCGCGTGGCAGAAATTGGAACTAACCACCGTCTTGGGAAATGTCACTTCATGACTTTTACCGCTCATATTTATTTATGTACTTTTAAATTTATTTATTTATTTATTTGTTTACACTTTATTGTATGCCATTAATAAGTACAAAAAAAAGGAAATACATGATAACAATTTTGAGATACAATTGGCGGTCTTATCGCTGGAAAGCGATCTCTACCAGACAACCATGATATGAATATGAATTCATTATAAAGATATAAAATACGCCAAAATTTACAACATGTGGGCTTACTTATTGTAGTTATAAAATTGAAGAAGTTGTTTTCAGAAAGAAAAACAATTTAACGTCTCAATAAATCCCTTTTCAAGAGTAAAGAAGCAAGTTGCCTCCGCAATGTTTACATATTGCCATACTTTGAAAAATAAACTTTAGATAGAACATACTTAATTTATTTCATTTTTTAAATCTCAATAAAAATTACGATTTCAGGAGAATTGTCTCTTTCGAAAGACTTTATGAAAAGTGAAGAAAGATAAGCAGATTTTTTACAAACCTTTCAAAATACGAGCATTTCTAGATACAAGTATGTACCTAACAAAGAAAGTAGTGATGACGAGGATGACGAGGAAATATTTTATCATAAAAACATGATATTATTTTCATGTTACTCTATTTTTAATACTTATATTTTTTTACTTAGTCTTCTATTTAACTATATCTTCAACCTTCCCTCACCCCCCTCTGACGTCATCATCCAAAGAAGCCTTGTCGGACTGTACTATAGCGTAGGTTCATTTCTTTTCTTCTAAAACGTGATAAGTGATTACGTGACTGGTTTTGTTTACTATTTTCTTTTTTGCTTAATGACAAGTGACATCTGACATTTAATGACAGTTTACGGTATGACTGACATTGCGTTTTTTTCGTGCTGTCCGTTCAAATTTGTAATGGCGGGTTTCAATATTCAACTGACTACTATGCGTAACCGGTACAGGTACAAAATTGGTAGGAAAAAAGTAGCGTTTCACAATATCTACTAGCTACGGGCTGTAAGTTCTCAAATTTGGCATGGGCCCTCCTTGCGTGACGTTCTTCCAAGAAAATATGTGATATGTGATTTATAGAATATCACGCATTCGCAAATTATTTGTATGATATTTGAACTAAAGAAATATATAAACTTATTCAATTTATGTTTGCTATGTTTTAGTATTCGATAAATATATTATAGTATGTTTTTAGAGCTTTTTATTAATAATTGCGTTTAACTGCTTACGTAAAACGAAACGCCAAACCTTCGACAAATTTTGCCATTGGTTGAATCACATTTTTATGACGTCAAAGTAAATATTTAAAAGAAAAATTATGTCATTCAATAATATTCGTCCCTTTTTTCAAAAACAGTTATAGATAAGTTAGAAAGAGAAAACTGGATTATTGATATGTTGACAGATATTTGATAGGATATTTCATTAAATGAATAAATTGTGACGTCGTTGGCTGGATAAAATGACCTATTCTTTAATTGGTCATACGTAATGAAAAAATAACTCTTATTGGCCGCTGCAGACTGCCATGCTACCTTTACCTCATTGGTTTAAATTAATAACTTGTTACGTCGTCGTTGGCTAGATATAATGACTTATTTTGTAAATGGTCAAATGTAACCTAGCAACCCATTACAGTCAAACAGTTCGTAAGCAGTGGTTTAGATGTCAAGATTTTGAATATAGAAAGGCATTTTGGTAGTGATTTCTATTGTTCGTAGGCAAAACGAACAGTTTTCATAATATTGAAACCCGCCATAAATGAGTTTCGTTCCATGTTCGTCACATCACAACTAAATAATGTCGAACTGTATGTACATTGACAACCTTATATCTACTTCAGCTTAAAGTTGTGACATGAAGTCGGTTTTTTTAGTGCTCTGCATTCGTTGATTATTAACCGCTCTGAAAACTTTTTTTTACGCAATTGCTCTTTGAAATATAAGATCTCACTTTTATAGCTAAATATTTAAGTTGAATAAATAAATAAATAAATCTTTATTTTTCTGTCAACAATATTACAGAATTGTCAATGTTCAAAGAATTAAACATTTAATATAAAGGAAAAGGAAGTTGAAAGTGAAGGCTGGGATCTAAACTAGACAGAGCATGTTCTCCAAGCAAAACCAAAATAAATCAAATCTCGCGGATCTCCACAAGCAGCGGCCTTACAAAGCCGTCGCGTCGGGCTGCGCGCACGCATATAAAAAGGCATTCGTCCGTCCTGCAGTACCGTTATACTACCTGACCGCTTTACTGCTCGCATTCCCGACTACCTAATACTTAGTACGAACTGATACCATATTTAGTTGGTGTAGGGTTTTAGTTTAGGAATCGATTATTAATAATCTTAGGTCTTGAGTTTTTTATCGACTTTCAAGAGGTTCTAAAATCGACTCTACGTTTCTTCCAACGAATGTAGAGCATTAAAAAAACCGATTTCACTCATTTTCAAGTCCCTAAGACTTAAAAACGTACCTATTTATCTATACCTATGTAGTAAAATTAAATTTAGTTGTTTTTATGTTTGAATAATATGTCTGAAACAACCAATCGGATTTGAAAAATATTTTTGGATCTTTTTCATAACACAACCTTTCAGGATTTTAAATTCATTCAAGAAATTGATGCTCTTCTTAAAAATAACACACATACGTAACTTCACTCCTATATCTTGTATGGGGTAAGCAGAACACCAGAGGCTATAAAACCATCTGATGTCACGTTTGACAAACCCGTATCCCACTTCCATCGGTGCGAAAATCATCCAAATAGGCTAGTTCGTGCGACTGTCGGGTACCGACCCAATCCAAAATCTTTCAAACGCTCTTGTCGTAGGCCCAAGGACGTTCTCTCGGATCCTCCAAACCAGCTCTCTTCAGATCTGGACAATCTCCTGTCTGCCAGCTCATAACTGATGTAAGTAGTCGATTCAGCACGTTGTGCTTCCTTTAAATTTTCTACGCGCAGCCTGCACCACCAACTGGCTGTCGCTCATTTCTTCGGTCGAATGTCTGTAGAAAGACAAAAGATCATTAAGGGGGAGTTAAGTGAGTAGTAGTCTCACACTGTTGGGTGTCATCTGGCCGGGGACTAAACCCCCTGGCAAGTGCCCCTTCGTACTTCTGACGTATTCTCCTCCTCCTCTCAGTGAGCACTCCTACGGTCAACAGGCCTGCGGGTGTTCTGAGGGGTTGTCTTCTGTGGCGGAAAAACAAAAAAAAAAAAAAAATTGACAAACTTGGAGGAGGTATTATAAAGATGGAGAGAGACTATTTCAGCGACAGAGGGTCCACTTATCGCCCACAAAAACGCCAATAAAACCCCTTTCACTTAACTGACTTTTACAGTATGCCCAGGAAGAAAAGTCTCATTCTATATTTTTCTTTTGCTCCCAGCCAAGCAGTCCAAAATAAATTTCATTAAGATACATACAAAAACATTTATATACATAATAATAATAATAATAATCAATAAATTTAATAAATAATAATAAAAAAATATTTCTGACACTCACACAACATTATCTAGCCCAAATTAAGTTTCTTAAAGAACTTGTGTTATTGATACTAGATAACTGATATACTTAAGAAATAAATAAACATACATATTGAATAAATGCATATTTTTTTTATTAGAATAAACTTAAATAAACTTAAAACATCCACGACTTGACGACTAATATCTGCGTTCATCATACAAATATCCACCGCCGCCGGGATTCGATCCCAGGACCTCTGGCATAGAAGGCAATGAGTACTGCTACACCAGCCGGTCGTCAAAATAATTGAGAGCAAATATCCTTGTTCATTACAAAAACATCCGCTTCTGCCAACCTTTACCAAGATTTATACCGCGGAGTATAAACGAGTACATTTTTTTGTACTTGGGGGTATTAAAAGTACGAGGGTCATTTGAAAAGTTCTTAGCCTAACATTGTTAGACTCGTCGGTATATTTTATAACTACCCTCATTTTATAGCTACATTATTTAGCAACAAGTATGCACAGTTTAGTTTATTTGCAATAATTAATTGTTCGTTTACACGTGATACCGTAAGTCAAGTCAGAGCAATTTTTGAAAATGGATAAAATTGAACATCGTGCAGTGATAAAATACTTGTATTTGAGAGGTTTAACTCCAAAAGCTATACATGAAGACATGTCTGCCACTTTAGGTGAGTCCGCTCCTTCGTATGCGACTGTTAAAAATTGGGTGGCAGAGTTTAAACGTGGTCGTGAGTCCATTCAAGATGAGCCCCGTAGTGGCCGGCCCTCGACGGCTTCCACTGATGAAAACAAAGAAAAAATCTGTGATTTAATTTTATCTGACCGAAGATTGACAGTCGAGGAAATAGCTAAGACTGTAGGCATCTCTTCTGAGCGAACACATCATATAATTACTTCTGAACTTGGATTCTCTAAGGTGTCTGCGCGGTGGGTACCGCGGCTGCTTTCAGTGGAACAAAAACGCAACCGACTCACAACTTCCCGCGACTGTTTAGAGTTATATGAAGCTGATCCACAGGAATTTATTGAAAGATTTATAACCATGGATGAAACCTGGGTTCACCACAATACACCTGAGACAAAAGAACAGTCGAAACAATGGAAAAGGGCAGGATCACCCACCCCAAAGAAGGCAAAAGTGGTTTTATCGGCTAGCAAAGTCATGGCATCAGTTTTTTGGGATGCAAAGGGTATAATTCTGGTGGATTATTTAAAAAAGGGTGAAACAATAAATTCTGATTACTACTGCAACCTGCTGCGGCTTTTGAGAGAAAAAATCAAAGAAAAACGTCCAGGTTTATTGAGGAAGAAGGTCTTGTTTCATCAGGACAATGCACGCGTTCACACTTCTGTGCAATCCATGGCAGAAATCCATCGGTGTGGCTTTGAATTGTTACCTCATCCCCCATATTCACCGGATTTAGCACCGTCAGACTTCTACCTGTTCCCAAAGCTGAAAAAATTTTTAGGTGGTAAACATTTTTTTACAAATGAAGAGGTCATAGCCGCCGTAGACGCTTATTTTGAGGAGTTAGACGAAGATTTTTTTAAAATGGGTATCGAGGCCTTACCGGGTCGATGGAAAAAGTGTATTGAGCTCGGGGGAGAGTATGTTGAAAAATAAAAATATAATCAAAATCATGTGGTTTCATTAAGTACGTTAGGCTAGGAACTTTTCAAATGACCCTCGTAGTTTTACTCACCGTTACAAGAAGATGATTCATACTTACTTACCATATATACATTCCTTACTAGGTTTTACAGGAAACCGGGGTATTACAGGGGTAATACGCGGGTATTACAGGTTTCAAGCGTGAAAACTTTGTGAAAATCATTCAATATTTGTACCCCCTGAACCACTTGTCTGCAATAAAAAGTAGTGTAGACGCTCTTTCAAGATTAAGTCTATATGTGTAACAAATTTCATTGAAATTAATTCTGAGAATTTTCAAAATAAATGTCACCCACTATTTCCCGTTTTTAGTAATAAAAGTTAAAAAAATGTCAATCCTAAGGGTCTAGTCTATCTACTTACATACCAAATATAAATTCAGAAACGATATTCATTTCTAAAATTTTTGTTCACCTTCTTCCGATAGATGTCTCTGTACGTCGATTAAATCGCGTAAGAAGAGTTATCAATGACTTAGACTTATCTACTTAGTAGACTTCCTTCAATCATCCTCACTTTCGCAATTATAATATTAGTGGGCTTTAAGTATGTAATATCTTCTATGGAGTATTAGTTAGGGAGGTACTTACAGTGTCACGTGGTTTCACATTCGTTGTTCCCGATTGTAAATGTTCAACAAATTATTCATAGTTCTAATAAATAATAAAGTCCCCAGACAATCACACTGCCTACATGGCCTCAAAGTAAGCAAAGCTTGTGTTATGAGATACCATAAAACGAAGTACGGAGGGGGGAAGGGAACCTAGAATATAATAAATAATAATAATAAAATCATTTATTTCAGGCAACTTAAGAATAGTACAGGATGTTAAATACTAAATCTAAGGCCCATAGAAAATATATACCTTAACCTAATATACATACAATATACTTAAAAACTACACTTCACTGGCGCGGGGGAGGCGATGTAAGCGGAGCGGGGCGCGGGGAGGGCGGTGCAGGGCGCGGTGACGCACTCGCTGCAGCGCCGACGTCTGCGGCCGGTGACGCGATCGAGTCAGCAAATTCCGCCGAATCGAAACTGCCATAATATACATACCTATATATAGATAAACGCCCTGACGCAGTGATGTGGACTATTTTTCTTGTTCCGTGCGGGAATCGAACCCGCGACCTGACCACTGCACCTCGGGGACCGTCGAAATAAAAGTAAAGTTGGTGGCCTCTTTGGTGCATTGGTCGAGTTTTCACTTGCGGTGTGAAAAGTTCTCGGTCGAGTCCCAGCCGCGCCAGTTTAAAAAATGAATTTATCTAAGCTACGGTGCGAGCACAGAACTTTATCGACTCGTATGTTTGCGAATGTTCGCATACTATAGAGGTTGCAAGTTTTTGGTAACATTGTAATTTTTATTTCCTTGATAGATTTAATTTATTGCTTACAAACCGTCTCCATAATATGCGAATATGCGTAAAAATGCGAGTCGATAAAGTTCTGTGCTCGTACTGCTGGCTCGGCTCTGGGTGTATTCCTCTATATGGCCTCTATATCAGCCTAGTTCCTCTGTATGGCCTCCATAACAAGCCTATACAAAATCTTTGAGGCCACATCGTGTTCCAGTTAATTCTAGTTTAACTTAATGCTGGACTGGGAGCGAAGGAAAAACATAGAATGTGCCAGCTGCTTCTCTTCCCGGGTATACCTACTGTAAAAGTCAGTTACGGGACAGAGGTTTTATTGGAGTTTTTGCGGGCGATAGGCTGATCCCCTGTCACTGCAGTATTCACTATCCATGATTAAAATACCTATAAATTTGTAAAACGTGACGTCAGATGGTTTTATAGCCTCTGGTGTTCTGCCTACCCCATAAGGGATACAGGCGTGACGTTATATATGTATGTAATTTCTTCTTGTCCCTGATCTTTAAACCTCATGATAATAAGGCCTCGAGTGCGTTCACTAATAAAGCCAAATAACGGTCCAAGGTTCATAACTATGCGCGGATGTAGAGATATAAGCCAATAGTCCGTGAAGGCCATTCTCAACTAACTTAAATTGTTTATGTCTTTAGAAATTAACGGAATGAGTAGGTAGGTATAGAAATAGATTTGTTTTACGTTCATTGAGGTTGTATTAAGCTTTTATTAAAATACGAAGTTTTTGGAATTGGGCGTATTTATTTTGGGGGAAGTTTTGTATGTAAAAAACAGTGCCGAGGGTATTTTTCCACCGGCTTTTTTGTTTCTTGGCCTACTGAAATATCTTATTCAACAAGTATCAACAACTAGTTAAGAGCCCATACTACTCCAGCTAGAATCTGAATTTCGCCCCCACCTCACCCCGGCCGTGAAGCACCCCGCAACGCGCGTCGGAGCTATCTTACTCACTCGCGTTTTGTTTTCTCCAACTCTGCCTTTTCCGTATCTTATTTCTTTCATTTCCCATTTTGAAATAAAACACACCACAAATTTATTTATGGAAAACACGATATTTACGTGATGTTGTAGCGGCGGTGGCAAGCGTGAAAGCGACACAGGTTCCTCGTACGAATGCCGGAGCGCAACTGAATCCTTGAGCGGGCGCAGGTCACCCGTCGTGCCAAACACATTATTTTAGACTAGCTGCTGCCCGCGACGTCGTCTGCGTGAACGCTAAGCAGCACCAAACGCACCTACGATTATAACACTGCTAGCGTGATAATATGTAGCCTATATGTTGACCCGACTTCTTAACTATCTTCATGCCAAATTTGAAGTAAATCCATGCAGTACTTTTTGAGTTTATCCCGGAAAGACAAACAGACAAACAGACAAACAGACAAAAATTCTAAAAACTATATTTTTTGTTTCTGTTTCGATTGTAGATCTTACCCCAAGTATTCTTTTAAAAAAATATTAAATGTACAGTTTTGACTTTCCTACCATTTTATTATATGTATAGATTTAAGATTTATAATAAAAAAAATAATAAAATTATTTTAAAATCAGATCATATAGTACACGTATTGTCATACCTTGAAACTAAATACCAAGTTACATTAGTGTAGGTTAAGAGCTAATTAAGTAATAAGGTTTCTTTGTTAATTTTAGAGGTAAGTTTGTGATTTTTTTCTATCGAGATTTTTTTTATTAATCGTGTTTTCAAAACATATGGTTCTTAGTTCATACTCTTAACTTTGCTATATGTTTTTTATAAAATTATTAGTTCAGTACTCTGATAGATATTTGAGATCAAAGTTTGGATTCGGAGCGTGTTTGAGGTAGTGTAGGCCCTTAAGCGGTTTTGTAAAGATCTATGATGAAAAAAATTACAGTGCTCTGCAAAGACCTAGATGATGAATGAAATTTTTTGAATTTTGTAAAATATTTATTTTCTTTATTCTTCATTGTACACATGGAGTTACAAATAATATTCATAAAAATAGTATAGATACAAAGCACATAAGGAGTCCTTATCATCTAACAAAGATTTCTTCCAGGCAACCTTGGAATCAAAGCCAAACTTGATTTATGAATAGATAATTCATAATTTTAAAGGGCGACTTATCATATAGTAAGGTTCAAGATGACAGACACGGGTTAAGGAAGAAATTGAATCTTGGTAAAACATTGCCGACACACATCACTGCCCTCATCATCATCACAACTCTTTGTAATGAGCCCACAGTAGGGCTATGAGTCTCTCCTCTGGGTGACGAGGAGGCCATAATCCAACAAGCTGGCCTAGTGCTGGGTAGTGGATATCAAAATTTTCAGGGTGCCGAAACGGTTTCTGACAAAACCTATCGACTACCGTATACATTTATACAGCACCCGGGACCGACTGCTTAACGTGCCCTCCGAAGTGCGGAGTCATCATGAGAAATGAATGGTCGGCGGTCACCCATCCAAGAACCGACCGCGCCGAACGTTGCTTAACCTGCGATTTGATATGATACACACAGGAACCACGGCGCCACGACGATTTCTTCACTTCCATAGGGGAATTTGGGTAAGTTCGTATTGGTGAGCACTTATCCAGGTGGTTAAAACTAGTGATGACAAAGACAGGTCATATACATTAACTTATCTACGGGTTAGTCTACAACAACCAGTTATATACGCATTCTTTGTGCCTTTGCTAAAAGCCGCTACTTATCTCAAAAATGGCGTAATTTAAAAGATAATGACATGATTGGTCTTCATCACGCGTTTACTAACTACTAAACGAGTTCTTAATAAGTTAGGGGAAAGTTCCTTTTGATTAGTTATGTAACGTTATTGCTTAAATTCTTATCAGGCTGATTCATGAACATGTAGACGGTAAGAAAAGAACCACACATATCATATTTTTTATTTATTTCATATTTAAAATCAGAAAAAATCCTGCGTCGAATGGTCTAACTCCCGTGGTTCTACGTTAGTTATGAGTTTCTCTAGTTTAAGAGATATGATTCTTTTTGAGAATTCAAAAAAAAAAAAATTTTTGGGCTCTTCTAAGCATTTTGCATTTTGTGGGTTACAACAGGTTCGATTTTTGCGATATTAACAGTGAATATGCCTACATAAAAATCTTGAATGGCCATCGAAATTAGTGTCTAGAAAGAAGCTACTTTGTCAACACCATTCATTCATCATCATCATCACAACTCTTTGTAATGAGCCCACTGCAGGGCATGAGTCTCTCCCCTGGGTGAAGAGGAGGTATAGGCCATAATCCACCAAGCTGGCCCAGTGCTGGGTGGTGGATGCCAGAATTTTCAGGGCGCAAGATGGCTTCTGACAAACCCTAACGATTACTGTATTCAATTATACAGCACCCGGGACCGACTGCTTAACGTGCCCTCCGAAGCACGGAAGTCGTCGTGAGAAATGAATGGTCGGCGGTCACCCATCCAAGTACCGACCCCGCCGAACGTTGCTTAACCTGTGATATCGTATGATACACACAGTAACCACGGCGCCACGACGACTTCAACTGAATTACAACACCATTCATTATTATAACCAATTGATTGTTCTTACAGCATCTTACAAAAGATACCAATAACCCTTATTTTTGATTTCAAGCTCTACAATGAATGAGCGTTGCCATGTAGGTAAGCTAAATTCCAGGTTTTTGTTTTGCATGAAAGAATCTTGGATAAATAACTTAGATTCAATATTGGAACGTAATATTTAATTGGGCATCAATAAAAAAATGGCGTAAGACTTCGATGATGAAGTGTTAATGGACAAAATAAGTAAAAGCGATCACGTAGCGACCGCGATTCACGTAGCAGGGCGTTCAAAAAGTCGCCACAATACCGCTCTTGCGTGCTCACCGCGATGTCACATCGACGAGAAATCGCTTATGAAAATCGCTTGTGTAAATAGGGCCTAATATTGAAAAGTTGGTAAAGAATCGATCGATAACTCTCCTGGAGTTGTAGGAGTCTATGGACGATGGTGTTTGCTTAATATCAGGAAGGTAGGTGTCAAAGTCCTACCTAGGGCGTGAAAAGTATTTTAATTGTTCAATTTCAGCAATTTCTTTTAAAAAGAATCGGCTTTCTTATATATTTATATTCCTTAAGGTAGCAACTGAACTGAGCATTTCACCGTCCCTATCGCAACATTCGCGGCGAGCGTGTTACGTTATGGCATTACCTGACCGACTGTATCCTTGCTCGTGGCGTTCTCAGCGAGCGTCTCAGCTCGCTGTACTGACCTGTAACATTTCATCGTAATGGTGTGTACAGATTGCTAGTAATGCAACTAGTAATGTAACATTCTGCGCACGTTGCGTATTTGGACCTGTAGTGCGCAGAATGTTACATTACAAGTTCCATTACAGCAATCTGTACGCACCATAAGGGAACGTTACGTTACTTTTAAATGTTGTAAGTCAGTCGCCTCCTTTACTTGTACAATAAACCTACGTTATAAAGATTAATTCACTTTTGAGGTTTCAGAGAGAAAGTTCGATTGTGACTCGATCACGCAAAGCTACTGCATGAATTTGAGCGAAATTTAGACTGATCGTGCTAACGTTACTTTGGGTGCAAAAATGCATGATTTAGTAAAAGAGAAACTCAAATCTCATGTATTAACTTAACTTAATTAGGTATTGTATATATGACTCTTGATGTAAACTTATCATAGATTTCCATATCCAATATAAATTTTCTTATCTAGATTTTTTTAAGAAAGTAGGTATCAGTAATTTTGTCGTTATGGACCATACTATATTATAGTATTTTATGTAGCTATGTATCGTTGAGATATTATGTCGTGTTGAGATTTATTATTGTTATCTACCAATAAAAGAATTCCATTTTGAATTTAATTTTCAATCAAAGATTTTTTATTTACCATACAAATAATGCCTTATGGTGTTGTTATTTGTTGGTCTTTAACTCCAAAGTGAGTAGCTATGATATCGTGTTTGGTCTTGTTGACAGTCAGCTTAATGTTTCATCATAATCATCAGTCAGTAGACTTCCACTGCTGGATATTGGTCTCCCCCAAGGTTTTCCACGTCGCTCGATCCCGCTTAATGTTTAAAGAATACTTTATGTAATTATGTATACACATACATACGTACATAACGTCACGCCTGTATCCCTTATGGGGTAGGCAGAACACCAGAGGTTGCAAGACCAACTGATGTCACGTTTGACAAGTTTGGAGGTATTATAAAGATGGAGAGAGACTATTGTAGTGACAGGGGGTCAGCCTATCGCCCACAAAAACGCCTTTAAAACCTCTGTCCCTTAACTTACTTTTACAGTATGCCCGGGAAGAGAAGCAGCTGACACATTCTATGTTTTTCTTTCGCTCTCAGTCCAACAATTATGTATTCAATGTATAAGTAATTTTAACGTAACTTTTGGCAAAAATAATACTGTTTTATTATAGACTCTTAACCTCAACTGATGGTAAGTGAAGATGAGGTCGAATATGACAGCACACAGGCTTAGGCAAGAACTGGCTCTTCAAAAACTATTGCCGGAACACATGGTGGTGATTTTTGGCGGCAGATTTTATATGAAGGGTGGTCGCTAACCAGGCGGACGTTGACGAGATCCTTTCACCAAGAAATAAATTTTTCTGCACATTTATCAGTTAATTTTATCATACGAACAGAAGTTCCAAAAGCATTTTAAGAGTATGTTGCGTCAACCTGTGCGGGAAGTTGAGTGAAACAGCAAGATCTTTTCCAGAGTTTTTTTCCAAACCCAACGACGAGTTTGACTTTTTTTTTATATAATAAGGATAGGACGTTTGTCTTCCATGCCACGTGATGGATAGCGCGCATGAAGACTAAGGGAGTACACGTCCATCCACGAGAAACCTATTCACCTGACTCTTAAAAGTGCCAGGACTGTAGTGGTCAGGAATCTTACATTATCATCATACATACTGCGGGCTCTTAATATGTTTCAATTGCAACTTATCAGTCAGATAGTAACCATAGCAACATTATATTGCAGCCGTTATCACTAAACTTTGAGATAGACGATGCATTGCTGCAGTCAATATTTTTTTGTATCATCTCGGTTTATTGACTTACAGTGATAAATGCTGATGCATAAATGTGAACTTCAATCTCTATTTATATTGCATTAGATTATATCTGTACATTTTAAGTTAAAAAAGCCGGTTAAAAGAGCATTGACAGAACTTCCATCAGTTTAAAGTACTCCAAAAACACTCCAAAAAGTCACGAACCCCTTCGATAGTTCCTTATTGGTACCTACATGTCACCAAGGTGTGGAACGAACTACTTTTCATGATTACTAAAGTCCTGGTACTTTCAAGCGGCGATCCATTCAGATTTCTCGTGGATGGACGTGTTACACCTCTTGGCGATCATTTTCCACTTCTTGACATGGAAGCCGAACGTCTCCAGAAGAAGTAGTAGTAGACAACACCATGACATTGGTGGATAATGGGCGATCATTATCTTCAGGAGCCGAGAGACGCACACTTCTGGATGGAGGCCTCCCCCAGGATTCGTTATGTCGCCCGGACCCACGCCGCCCTAATCCAGAGTTGACTTTCGCACAGTGTATAAGAATACATACTGCGAATATAAGTTTTAATTTCCATTTTGTCCTTTTCTCATCATTTCTATATAAAAGAAAACGTGATTCATCTGATACAGATTCTGCGATTCATGGACATCGATTATACTATATGTATGCACAAATATACAAGTACCTACAAACATATACGTAAAATATATTAGCATAAATGTTGTACTGGCGTTTTATATAAAGTTTATCGCCAATTTTTTTTTATTATTTATAATTTTTCAGTATGTTTTATGAAAAGCCAGTTCCTTCTTAAAACCATATGCTGTCATCTTTAAGCCCTTAAATAATAAGAGTTAATGTAGAATTAATCTCATTATACATTGAATTTGTTTATAAATGAATTAAATAGAAGCAAATGAACCAGAATAGAACTAGCGTAACTCAATTATTAATCTCATTCGTTGTGTAAGAAGTTGACATTGGATTTAAATTGAAAATGTCCGACTGCGCCATGTCAAGGTTTCGTACAGAGCGTAGACGATTATTTCAAAAGCAATCATGGTTTGACGGTCACTATGGATCAGTGGTCTAATGTTATACGGTATAACAGTTCCTGGGTTTGAATCAGCAAAATTAAATAGGTATCTTAACCGTAATTATGACTTTATTCATGATTACGTACACACATACAAAACTTCACGCCTGTATCCCTTATGGGACAGGCTAAACATCAGAGGTCATAAAACCATCTGATGGTACGTTTGACAAGTTTAGAGGTATTATAATAATGGAGAGAGACTATTGCACTGACAGTATGCCCGGGAAGAAAAGCAGCTGGCATATTCTATGTTTTTACGCAGAACAGAAACAGTGTCTTGAGTTTTAGGTCATCCATGCAACCTTTCTTGCCCTACAAACATCGGCCTTGTACACAAAAAAGAAACCCCCTCCTTTTGTCGGTCGGATAAAAAGAATCAGCGACAGGAAAACGGCTATGACGCATTAGTTGCAACATGTCGAGCAACTTACTTTATTTGCTTCATGAGACATTGTCTTAAGTTTTTTATTTCTTTTCATTCGGTTTTCCCTATTCGTAGAATTAATTAAATCTATACGAATATATAAAGCTGAAGAGTTTGTTTTTTTGTTTGTTTGTTTGAACGCGCTAATCTCAGAAACTACAAGTGGGATTTGAAAAATTATTTTTGCATTTGATAGCCGAACTCTTGAGAAAGGTTATAAGGCTATATTTAATCCCGAAATTCCCACGGGATCAAAAGTTACGCGGGTAAAACCGCGCGCGGTGGCTAGTAATAAATAAGACATTTTAACAGGATTTTCAACCGACTTCCAAAATGAGGAGGATCTCAATTCATGTGTATGTTTTTTTGTGTCTTTCTTACCATTGAGTTATTATTACTACGTAGTACATAGTAACTCTGTTTGTTTCACGATTGTTGGGTCAATTGTGAATGGATTTTAAATATTCTTGTTTCATATAATACTTCAGAGGTGGACCATATAAATTTCATTGAAATCAACTGAGAAGGTACTTCTTGAAAAAAAGTATTAGTTTTTGAAAAATTATGTATTATTACATGAAGTCGGTTTTTTAAATGCTCTGCAATCGTTGATCATATCGCATTTGTCCATCATATCAACGTTTTAGAGTATTTAGAGACGTCCTGGCTTATAGAAAACTGAATTCGATAAAATCCGTTAAAAGTGTATTTTATTTATCGAAAGATTCAAAATTATTCAAGTATTTTTATGTACTGTCGAAGACACTTCCGCCTAAGCACCACTAAGTTCACTTTTGCTTGCTGCAGCAATGTTTGTGCGACATTTTTTTAAGTGATCAGGCGGAAATGGACGCGATCGTACCTTCCAAATCAGATGTGGAAAGCTCCTTGTCCATATCCAAGTAAAAGAGCTAAGTTAATTTGTTATATGTTTTATGAAATGACGAAAACATTTACATATATTAAAACAGGGACCTTCAAAATCTGTTTTTTTTTTACTTTAGAAGGATAGGACGCTTGTCCTCTATGTCTCCTGGTAAAAAGTGAACTTGAAACTAAGATGGTACACGTATATTCCATGAGAAACCTTTTCACTTGACACTTTAAAGTACCAGGAGTCCAGGAGTGTGTAGCGGTCAGGAATAACAGATGCAGGCAGTTCGTTCGAAACCTTGGTAGCCTGTACCAGGCCTGTGTCACTCCCTGTGTAGGTATCGCAAGCGTGACCACGAGACCGGCGCCGGAGAGAAACTTATGGTAGTATTATTTAACAGCTAACAGATCGCTACTCTATGGTTCTCTTCGACAGCCTATTACAGGTTACTAGAGCTATTGTTGTTGGATATTTCAGTAGAAACACTTTCCAAAGATTCTTGGCTGTTAAATGTACCTTAAGTATTTTGTTCTTAGCGACAATTAGTGAAACTTTCGCAGAGCCAACAAACTCAAAGAAAAATAAATAATCTTAAAGCCCATAGAATTAACAAGTACAGAATGAGTGCTCCTTGATACATGAAAACTATGAAGACACCAAATCCTTTATGTCACGATATTAGAGTTCATACCTCATCGGACTGTGGGTCTATTATTGCTTTTCTTTTTAGGACAACAATAGTTCTTTGCAGCTAGAATACTGATAATTCTTTGAAGACCTCTATGGCGCAGTGGTGTAAGGTGCTATTTCGTTCAAATACATGCTCCGGTTTGGGTGTTTAACTAAACATGTATTTATATTCTAGCTTCCCCCCTAGTTCCCTACATGGTATCTCATAACACAAGCTTCGTTCACTTTGGAACCATAAAGTCGGTGTGATTGTTAGTGTATTTTATTTATACATAGCTCGGTCAAATCTAAGGCTAACTGGTGGTGACACGTCTAAGCGCCTGAATAGCTTAATATTTTTAAACCATATAATATACTATTTGCCTAAAATAGATTTATAAGCAAAACAAGCAAACTTTTGAGTGTTGACAACTCTTGCGCTCAAATACAAAAATATTCTTAAAGGCTTTTTGGTACTAGTTCTTTGGAAATACCACTTGAAACAAACTAGGCATATGTCCTTTTAATTTCAATTCGTCAATTGTTTAAAGGTCCACTTTTAATCAGTCCTTATTTTAATAAGTAGATTTGGACATTTCTGTGTGGAAATGAAGAGTGCTGAGAGTTGTTTTTCACTGCTTTTTTCCTCTCAGTCTCCTTTTTGATTCGTTTTTTTAAAGGCAAGGTCAATATTTTGACGTTCATGATGAAGTGTGTATGTGCAGTGACGATGTTTTCTTTTATTTCGACGAGCATAAATTGTGGTGTACCATCCTAAGGTTGATTGTCGCTTGCAGATTCATAGTTGATAAAGATTAGTTTCACTTTCAGATCGATATGACAACTTCTATTTGAACCTTTTTGTAAATTTTGTTGCATAGAAAACCAAATCAAAACTGATACACCACCTTCTTGGTCCACTGTTTCTACATTTTTGTTTATAAGAATGAAGATATGCATTATTGAAAAAGGATACGAAATAAAATATCAAATGTAAATTGTAACTTAAACCATGACTTTTTAATACATTTTTCCTATAATTACAATCGTTTTGTACAAAACAACTTATTTAAGTATACAAGTGTACAATACATACTAGGTTCGGCTTTATACGCTTATTAACTATACTTAATATAAAAAAATATGTTTACAAAAACTTAAAAAAATAATTAAAAATTACGTATTAACGAGATCTCTTATTTTTGGGAGACAAAATGTTTTGTGTACCTATAAGTTATGGTATACATTAGTTACATTGGAATTTAACAAAATACAGGGTTCATTTTAATAAGCGCATGACCTCTCACAGGCAACCTCTCCACATCAATCCCAACATTTTGTTCAACAACTTCTTAAAATTAATAGTTTTAAATAAAAATTTCTTGCTTCTACGCTGGACTGGGAGTGAAAGAAAAACATAGAATGTGCCAGCTGCTTCTCTTCCCGGGCATACTGTAAAAGTCAGTTAAGGGACCGAGGTGTCATGGGATGCTTTTTTGTGGGCGATAGGCTGACCCCCTGTCACTGCAATAGTCTCTCTCCACTATTATTATAATGTCTACAAATTTGTCAAACGTGAAATCAGATGGTTTTATTACCTCTGGTGTTCTGCCTACCCCATACGGGATGCAGGCTTGAAGTTATGTTTGTATGTATGTAAATAAAAATTTGTTTTTTTCATACAAAAATATTTATAGCCTTATTGTAGAGGCGTAACTCTATTCTAAACTCTGAGCGTAGGTAGGCCACGACCCTTGCGCAGTAAAATATCGCTTCATAATAATAATAGGTACTTCTTACAAAATGTAGAGTAAGGAGCAAACATTTTTAAGTTTTTATTTTTTGTGTTATTTATTAAGATTTGTAAGTCCTAGAACAAATGTTGTTGGGATTGCTGTGGAGAGGCAGCCCGCAAGAAGTGATGCGTTAATTAAAAGTTAATCCTGTGTGTAATTATATTTGTTTGAAAAGTATATGATCTTCCATTGAAATATTCATGATAGATCAATCAAGGAGAAACTTGAAGAGACTAAGACATAGGTACATTAGTTAAAAAAATGGCAGAGCTCCTTGAATTAGCAATTTTATTTATCATGAAAACTGATTTTGAAAAACTGAAAAAAGGCATGATTTAAATTTTTGTGATATAGCAACACATAGGTGTAAAGTCAAATTTTTTGAATCAGGTTCTTTTTTTGAATTTCGTTTACAAATCAGAGCCAAAGATCAACCATTTTGTTTTACAGTTCTAATTTTAAATTTGCCTATAATGAGCTTGAATCAATTAGGGAAGAGCCAAAAAGAAAAAGATTGTAACTTATCATTTAAAACTATTATGCCAAGTATAAAGCTATACATTTCACAATAAAATCCGAGTAAGTTTCAATTGCACTCACACGCAACTTCAACTTATCAGTGACAGAGACAAAACATGCATCAACGACTGCAGTGGGAAGGAGATAACATGTTTTTTGTCGCTGTGACCGTTGAAACTGCTGTGCCTTTTAGCTTTATTGTCCCTCTCTTTCCCGTTATCTGTTCACGGGAAGCTAAAATGTATTCCTGCCTTTTATCATTTTATACTTCGAACGTATTGTGCTACAGATAGCGTAATATGCATTTTGAAACTATGTTTATAATGATCTGATTCAGTTACAAATTATTAAAAGGTCTCTCAAATTTCAGTAACAAGCTATAATTTAGTTTCAAACATGTTTTTTGTAATCAGTTATGTATTTTATACCTTGATGATCTTATATTAAAGGTCAAAGTTAGACAAATCGATCAGACAATTGAATAATTTCCAAATACGGCTTTCACGATCAAGAAAACATTATGAATCGTGCTATTGATTAAAAAGACATTCATTGCAATTAAGAATAAAACATAAAGATTTAAAAAGCAACATTTCAGATAGATTCAATAACGAAACAGCTATAAAAGTTAAACAATATTTCACATACAGTATTTAAAAATAAGGTTTTAGACCTTTTTGATCAATTTAGTTCCATATTCAAAGCTCTGTTTTTAAAAACAATAATTTTAAATTGAGAAGCGAATGTTGAAGAAATCTTCTTTGTTTAACGTCTTATGAACGCTTCTGTGCTTAGCATTATTATTTATTAGAGGTTAATGAGGCACACGTTTTGACCCGGGTCAGGAATGTTTGAGATATTAGTTAGGAATTTGATTTTAAAGAAGGTGAAATACTGTAATGGAACAAAGGTTAAAACAAAAAATAAATGGAAGCCATTTGACACGATTCAAACATATAGATAAAGCGATAATTTTCTTCCGTGATATACGCAGGTAAGTAAAATACCTTTTTCAAGATCTATTTCAGAACATTACTACTAAAGATGCACTTCTTACTTCAAATATTTATACAAGTTCTTAAGAAAACAGAGTTTTAAAAATAAATTCACGATCAACAAAGTATTCCAACGCTAGAACGAGTTACAGAAGCGAACGTAGTATAAGTGTCTATCTCTTACTAACCTTAATTAAAGTTGTATAGTTGAAAAGGAACAGATATATGAATATGGCTTCTACCTTTGGCTATCAAGATTATGTGTTTCTTAGAAATCGCGCTTAGAATGATAATACGATTAAAAAGATAGTTCTTTGTTATATCAAATCTTTTCATTACAACCAGGTTTTCGAAATCAAATTCCCTGTGTTACTATTAGCTGAAGTTTTTCCTCAACTTTCGATATGATTTCTAAGTAATTTTTTAGTTTTACAATAATTATGACATTGAATTTGCTTAATATTTTTCCTCGGTGTTCATTTTTGGTTGTTATGCTAAAGATCACGTTTATCTTAAGAATTGTTTGGTTCCATCTATTCCTTCCTTTTTTTTCTAAATTCATCGACTTTACTAGTTTTTATATTTTTTGAGAAATGCTTTCAGTTTAATATTATCTATTTTTTTGGAGTTCCACAAGGAGGTTCATTTAATAATTAGCTAAAGTTTTTGAATGAAACGATCCAAAGCCTACTACGCTACACTATAAGACAAGTATATTGTAAACCCTAAGAGAAATTGCAAGAAACACGTTTGTTTCATAACTCATTTTTGCAAAAAAAGTTCACAAATGTTTCTAATAGTTATCAGATTTTTTCAGATACACAAGTCTATCAATTTTAAACTCATTACGTTAGGTTAGGTTATAGGCAAAATGTAAAAGTACTGTTTTGAGTTTTAAGCAGTCTTTTGAATATTTAAATATAGGTAGTTTAGATAATTTGGTGTATTATTCTTGACTTTATTTTAAGTACGTATTGTAGATATTCAAAACTCGGGCAAAAATAACAAGTTAGTACTATTTATGATGCATAAATTATTAAAACAATTGATCAAAACAATAAGGAAAATTACAATTTCCAAATTTCGAATGTGATGTTACATATAGCGCTGCAGCATAGAGTATATACCTACTTAATTTTATCAAAACGATTCAGAATTCTCAAGTCATCTTTTGGCTCGACATTACAGTATTTTTACACACTCCATGTTAAGTCGGTCGTTAATGCTTGCTATTTTATTATCTTCGTTAAAACAAGGATTTGTTACTTCATTTTCAAGCTATCCAACAGTTTATGTGGAGATAAATGCTAATGTATTTTCATAATTTTCTCCTTCAAGTAAAATCCGCATGGTACGTATAAGTTGCGTAATAGTTAGGTAGGTACTTTTGAATGTTTTTTATTATTTTCTAGGGCATGAGTTTGATTAAATCTTTGCACGCACTACTTAGCTGTTAGATCACGCTAGTGAGTTTCCACACAAAGTACCTACATATATTCTTTACGTTAAAAATGTTTTATTTTTCTGATATTTACCTATAAATCTCAAATATATTAGATTTGGTGGACTTTGATAATGCATTTACGCAAGTTTGTGAAGTCAACTATTTTGTCCACAATGTTAAAATAAAGAGCTTTCGAGTTTTTTTGCGAAATAACTTTGAAATCCTTAAGTTTGTCATAGGAGAGACTTAAGTAAACTTGAGTAAGAGACCTATTAGAGAATGAAATGACGATTTGATACCAATCATTTTTACATGGATGATATGACAAAGAATTTAATATTAATATTGTAACATTACGATTCATAATCTTAGCAAAATTAGTATAAATTTATCGCGTCTAATTATATCAACATTTTTAACTCGTCGTTTCGGTGTCTTTGCAGCCATCACGAAAGACAGTCACTTTTCGAATTGAAATTGATTTTTCTGTTTTGCAACAATGCACTACCAACCTAATGATAAAAGAAACATAGCTACATAATGTTGGAAATTGTTCAGTAACTTCGTTCCTACATTACCGTAATAAGGATTGATTTGAAATGTTTGTTTCAAATATTCTTGTCTTTGAATTTGATAGGATGTTTCCTTTTAACTCAGGAATGCACGTCTATCGTTGATTCACCGGCGGGATTAATAAATATTTACACTTTGATCGGCCATTTTGTTCGTTCTGTTAGTATTAAATCTAGAAATTTCTTAACAATGCTAGGAAGATTGTCTTTATTTAAATAGTTCATTCTTTTAGGTTTTTGTTTGTAATAATAACCTGTTTAAAATATGTGTTTACTTATTTCAATGCATATAGTAATTATAGCAGAGCTATGACGTAAATGGTCTATTGTTTTGATTGTTCAATGTTTTCATTTTGACATTTGAATTTAGAATTCGATTAAAAATAAAATGTGTATTTACGTAAAAGGGGTTTGTAGATGGCGTAAAAATGAATTTGTATGACTACAAAACAGTCTTGGGAATGTTTGTCGAAAGAATTAAACGACGGCTCTTAATCACAGCTTTCACAATTAAACATTTACATTATTTGCCTACTCATACAAGCATATAACGCCGAACGAAATACGCGAAATTCGAAGAATGCCTAAATATCTACCTAGCTAATGGATCAGATTTCGTAAAACCAGACCTTTTGTCTTTGTAAAACTTAATAATAACTAAATGGTCCAAATAATAACGTAACCGAAGTAAACAGAAGTACAAAAAGATAAGAAATTCAAAAAGGTTTGGTTCAACATAGCGACTAGGCGGCGAGACGGCGTTCGCTCAAAGAATCAACACATTACTTACACAAACAACGAAGTTCAACGAACATAATTAACACAACACGAGAAAGCCGTCCCGTTTCCTACAAATACCTTTATATTTGTTTAATATAATATAATATCATTAAATTGGTTAATTCAATAGACCGTCCCTAGCACACAACCTCGTTCATTCGTTCACTTCAAACTTCACTCACAGTCACTAGATCGTGGTCACCTCACATGCCAAAGTCCCAAGTTGAGCACGCTGAGACGCGGCAGCTTCACAACGTGGTCTAATCCTTGCGGAGTAATGCAGGTGCAGCCATACAGATCAATAGCACGAAGGTTTAGCAACCCTTCGCCAAGTGCCTTTAGCCCGCGATCTGTCACTCGTGTGCACTGTCCGATATTCAAGGTCTCAAGTTGTGACAGGCGCGCTACTCTTTCTAAGCCTTCATCTGTCAGTCGACAAGCGCTTAGTGACAGAGACCGCAATCCAGATAGCCCTAAAGTCGCGTGGGACAGAGCTTCGTCGCCAACCTTGTCACAAAATGAAACGTCCAGCGCTCGCAAACGTCCACTTTCTGCGAGATGAGCTACACCTGCATCAGATACACCTTCACATGCTCTTAGGTTGATGTCCTCCAGGTGAGGCAGCTTGGCTAAATGTCTCAAACCAGCATCAGTCACGGCCACGCAGAATGACAAGTTGATGGATTTCAGTTTTGGAAGCCCGGTTGAAGCGTGTCTGAGAGCCTCGTCTGTGAGCCGCCTGCAGTCCTGAAGACCGAGGTATTCTAGGTCTGGAGTTCCTCTTGCTTCGCCACCACCGCACAGATGAGCGATGCCGGAATCGTTGACATGCCAGCAGGAGCGTAGATTGAGACGGCGGAGTTTCCTCAGTCCCCAGGCAATCAGGAGGAGACCTGTGTCGGTGACATTGCAGCAGCCTCCTAGCTCGAGTTCTTCTAGGTTTTTCAAGGATTGGGCTATGCGACCCAGAGAGGAATCAGTGACTTGTTTGCATAGAGATAAGTCTAGGCGTCGTAGAGCGGGTAGTTCATTAGCGAATGTTCCAGCTAGAGCGGCGTCGGTGACGCTGTAGCAGCCGGAGAGCGAGAGAGCCTCGAGGCCGGGCAGCGCGGCGACGGCGTCTCGCAGGCCGCGGCGCAGTGACAGCAGCTGCAGGCGCCGCACGCCGCGCCGCGCGAGCGACGCGAACAGCGCCGCCGCCGGCCGCCGTAGGTGCAGCACAGCCGCCACGCCGCGCCACACCGACCGCCGCTCACAAGCCTCCCTCCAGGCTCGACAAACCTGCGCCGCTCGTCCTCTATCCCTCACCGGTAGTCTCTCGAAAATCAACGCCAACAACTCCGGATATAAACGCGAAATATGAGTCCCTTCAGGCGCAGGCGGCGGGGACGGCGCGCGAGTCGTCGGCAAATGCGGCCTATGCAACCTGTACGGAGCACTGCGATTCTTCCTACGGGACGTTTGTAACTCGGTTAACCCGAGACGCTCGTCGCGCCACGCGAGCGCATCCTCGGTCCACGCACTCATGATGACACTTCACTGTGCGACATTGACGTGTGCACTAGGGCACGGACGGCGGACGACTGGCTGGTACGGCGGGCGAGCGCGGACTGGCGCCCGCCCCGCGCGCCGCGCCCCCCCGCGCCGCCATTGGTCGCGCTCGGCGGCACGTGACGCGCGCCGTATCGATTCAGAGGCTCTGCGGCGGCATTTTTAAGTTGGCGGACTGAGAGCCCGCCTTCGCCCCGCATGGAGCTACTCCAGAATAAGCAGTCGACAGAATAGACAATGCGATACATCTATAAAATACGTAAAGCGCATTTCTTATTCTGTTTATTTAGCTTGCTATTGCTTAAATTCTTCAAGTAAGCCTACTTAATTGGGGCAATTTAATAAAC
This sequence comes from Stenoptilia bipunctidactyla, assembly GCA_944452665.1. Lineage (NCBI taxonomy): Eukaryota > Metazoa > Arthropoda > Insecta > Lepidoptera > Pterophoridae > Stenoptilia > Stenoptilia bipunctidactyla. The sequence goes on along the minus strand of OX101748.1, from coordinate 14,916,923 downwards.
TATTGTTAACACTGCGTACATTTCTAATCTGATATTTATGACACAAATGAGTCAATTCGACATTGTGCTTCACTCGTATGCTAGCTAAGAGACTTGGAAATCATAAGTTAGCAATAGTAGAGTCCTTATTAACCGAATTCAAAAAAAGGAGGTTCTCAGTTTGATCTGTAAGTATGTACGTCTAATGTATGTTTGTCCGCGATTTTCTCACGATTGGCTGAACCGATTTGGATGCAGTTGTCAGAAAAGATTTGTCATGTTTAGAAGAAGGTTTTTGTATTTAAAAACTATTTTCTTATAAAGAAATAATTAGTTTGCTTTCATTTTGGTTCAGGTTTTATGTTTTTTTTTTATTTATTTTGTATTTTATCAATCAATAAATATATAAAACTGTTCCGTTACTGACTGAGTGACTGAGGTACTGAGTGGCTGACAGACAACGTACAGCCGTAACTACTAGGCGTAGAGAGCTGAAATTTAGAACATACATTCTTTAGGGGATGTAGGGGTGTACTAAGGAAGAAATTCTCGAAATTCCCACGGGAACGGGAAATATAGGACTTTTTAGTTTGTATGAAAAACCTTATTCCTTAAGTGCACCGATGTGAAACTTGGTGTAAACATTTTTCAATATGTATCTGGTTGTGTTATGAAAGGAAAGGTATGGATGTGATACTTGGCATGAAGGTTCTTCAAAGAGTGACTGGTTGTGTTACGAAAAAAAATCCCAGAATTCCCATGGGCACGGGAAATATATGATTTTTAGTTTGTGTGAAAAAAACTTATTCCTTGAGTGCATGGGTGTGATACTTGGTATAAAGGTTCCTTGCAGTGGGTGTCTGGTTGTATAGTTTCTGAAATTTTCACGAGAAGGGTAGTTGAGCGCATACGAAGTTGCGGGATAAAGCAGGATTGACATAAAATTTGAAAATGTGATGTAAAATATTTAAGTAAGTGTAAATTATGTGTATAAATTAATAGATCACAATCACTTCAGAATTAAAGAAACTCAAAAGTAACATAAAAGCTTAAATAGTAAAAGTAAAGGATAAAGAGAATGATAATTTTATTTGCTAAGTCAGAGAAATATGATTCATCATCATCACGATTCTTTGTAAAGAGCCCACTGCAGGGCAATGAGTCTCTGCCCTAGGTGACGAGGAGGTATAGGCCATAATCCACCAAGCTGGCCCAGTGCTGGGTGGTGGATGTCAGAATTTTCAGGGCGCCGAAAATGGCTTCTGACAAACCCTAACGACTACTACTGTATACAAGTATACAGCACCCGGGACCAACTTCTTAACGTGCCCTCCGAAGCACGGAAGTCGCCGTGAGAAATGAATGGTCGGCGGTCACCCATCCAAGTACTGACCGCGCCGAACGTTGCTTGACCTGTGATATCGTTTGATACACACAGTAACCACGGCGCCACTACGACTTCCGAAATATGATTAAGCACGTTTAAATCACGTAATACAATAAGTAGGTACGATGAACATGAAATATAGTGAGCATGGATGTTTATTGCACTTTCAATTAAATTAGTATGGATTTCAAAAACTTTATGTATAATATGAACTGTTTTTACACATTAAGTACTTCATATATAGTTTTTCATTCTAACTGATTCCATTTTTAAATATCTGCAATTTTTATACATATAGACAATTCCAATCCTCGGATATCCATTTTGACTACAATCTTACTTTATAGTCAAAAATTTGGAAGCCTTGGAATTGAAATGTAACAGCTTAAGGAAGGAACCAAAACAAAAACGTCCCAATTTATGCAATTTCACAATTTCGAAACGAATCAGATATTTTTTCTAAACTATTTGAGAAGAATAATGTAAGCTTATGAAGTTAAAAATATCAATTACGGCTTTCATTAAATTTTTACTGAACTCTTTATTTTTTCAATAATAAATGTGTAGCCAAATGCTTTTTCACAAAGTTTAAAAAGTATCAAAAAAATTGAGCTTATAAAACATACTTATTGTATTCTGATCTTTACTGTTCTTGAAAAGTAATAAAATAATTTGGAGGATATCAAAGCGTGGCAATGTGGCATTGTTTGTACTTTAAATTTCCAAAACAAAAGAATTTAGGTCAGACAGACAGACGGTATGGCGCCGCGGCATTTTGTTTGAGTAAGCCCATTGTTCCACGACGCGACGGTAAATCTATTACAGTAAAGTTTACCTACGTTTACCTACGTTTAAAACTCCAAAAAACTTCTATAAAATCAATATTATCACTTAATATTTTAAGGCCTCATTTGTCTCATAAAAGCTATCTGATTTTTTAATCATCAGATAAAAGTGTTACTTGGCAGAATCTTAATAATATCATAAAATTTTGATCGATTCTATGAATGTTTGTTCCTTAATAACGGCAGAACGTCTCAACGGATTTGAATGGAATTGGTATAGTGATAGAGTTCAATTTAGAATTAATAGGCTTTCCCGAAATTCCGGCGGAATTCAAAATTATGCGGGTAAAACAGCTAGTAATGACAATAAACTTGAGACGAGCTTGAAGCAGTCGAGTAAAACTTTATTCATTAGATAACTTTTATCTGACCATTGTAAAATCGGGCCTAAATGAAACACTTTTTAACCTGATTTTATAGTGTTTAGTTTATCATTTCAAATCATTTTTGTTAAATATTTATATCCTGAAAACCTACGATAATATTTCATAATTATTTTTTAAGAGTTTCTTAATTTGGCACATTATAAAATAAAACTATCAAAAAAAGTTGAGGCAAAAATGATTAAAATTACTTTTTGTAAGAAATGTGTAACATAAAGAAAAACATTACTAATAGAGTTTTCTGAGTTAGGAAATATCACGAATATTTATTTTCGAAGTATTTTCTATTCTAAGACGATTAGTATTAAAAAAAATATATACTTTTTTTGTATAAAAAAATAAATGAAAGTAGGCATATTTCTATAAAACTCTATCTTGCTTAATCTTTGACAGTTCTGATAAGGCGGCAAAACAACTCGGCGCGTCGTATATTTTCGTTCTCGCTGCACTTGTCGAAGACGCTGTCCACATTACAAAGACCCCTATCACACGCCAAAACCAACCCTATCACGTTCAAATACAGCATTTTCTCTAACATATGAGAGGTCTACGTAATATGGTCGAGTGATAACACAAGACCAGCCAACTATTACAAGGGCGACCGGTTGTGCGAGCGTTCCAAATATGAATTTCGAATTCAAACGTGTTCCAGTAGGCCCGGTTCTATCTTTGTTTGAAATTCGAATCACGACACTATAAGAACATACGACAGCCTGTCAAAGAAAATAAAAGGTTTGTGAGACTTACGGCGGGTTCTAGAACTTAAATTTACAATATGTAATATCTATTTAACAATAATTTGACGACCGGCTGGTGTAGTGGTAACATACATTGCCTTCTATGCCAGAGGTCCTGGGATCGAATCCCGGCGGCGGCGGATATCGGTGTGATGAACACAGACATTAGCCGTCAAGTCATGGATGTTTATATGTTTATTTAAGTTTATTCTAATAAAAAATATGTATTTATTCAATATGTATGTTTATATATTTCTAAGTATATCAGTTATCTAGTATCCATAACACAAGTTCTTTAAGAAACTTAATTTGGGCTAGATAATGTTGTGTGAGTGTCAGAAATATTTATTATTTATTTATTTGGACACATTAGAAAAAATTCACAGTTTCAAAAATAAGTACCAAGAAACAGCTTATTTCCACGGAATTTCTTCCAGCAGGTGCTGACGAATAGACAATTTCATAAAAATGAAATTTTTGTATGTGCCTACCTACTTTATAAATAACAGAAATATGTATCAAGAGATCATATAAATAATATATACTCTCTAGAAATAATATACCTATAGATTTATCTAAAAAAATAAGAAAATTAAAAATAACTTTTACTATTGAGAAAAGAGAAAAGAAAAGTTCTCGAACTCTTTTAGGTAAAAAACTGGCTTTGATTAATTTTAAGTTAAAAATACCGTGATTTTATTAATAAATATTAAAAGACAAATATTTTATTTAATGTTAGTGAATATAATTAAAGAAGTAGATAATTAAGTAAGTAAAAGCTTTTATTCGAATTACTTATAAGAATAAAAAAAATATTAAAATATTCATCTGTTTTCTTAAAACATGCCGTTCAATGAAGTTGAAGAACCAATTTGCAACAAAGTAAGTCAAAGGCTCTTATACTAGTTCTGCAAAATACTAGAATTTTCTTTCAACGTGTTTTGTAATTGTTAAGTACAATTTGCATGTTTTTTAACCGAATTCATTAACCGAAATTAAAAAAAAGGAGGTTTATAGTTTGACTTGTAAGTATGTATGTATGTTTGTCCGCAATTTGCTCACGTTTGGCTGAACCGATTTGGATGCAGTTTTCAGAAAAAGATTTGTCATGTTTAGGAGAAGGTTTTAGTATATTGACCAACTTTAAAAAATAAGATTCTCAATTTATCTGTTTTACTCATTATTATTTTCAACCGACTTGCAAAAGGAGGATGTTCTCAATACTTGTGTATGTTTTATCTTTGTTACGCGATAATTAGGTGTGCTATACATCGATTTTGATGATTAGTGTTTCATATGGTGGATACTTCAGAGATGGTCCCATATAAATTTCATCGAAATACAGGGTGACTGGTGACAAATTTTAGATACTGAAGGAGAACACTCTGAACAAGGTTGTGAACATAATTATGTAATAAAAGTAGGTTACTATTTAATTTTTCACCAGAAATCCATATGAATAAATAAAAAGATCTTACTGCGCTTTTCCCGACGCGCTGCCTCAGTCAACACGCACACAGCAGTGTTCCCGCCACACGCACACCACCACCCGCTAAGTATCTATTGCATTACGCTTATGTAACCATGCGCTGCGTAATGAATTCGTTAAGTTTACTCAGTAAAAAAATTATATTTATTTTATATTTTCTCTTCATGTGCTCTCAAACTATCAAATCCTGGAATTTCTAAAATGTACATTGAAAATTGAAAATTGTTTGAAAAAATTTAAATTTACGAAAAAAAAATAATATGAAAACGCAAAATAAGTATATTATACGTCGATGACTTTATACGTCAACCGAAGGTTTGACCAGGATTTAAAAAATGTTAGTCAAGTCGGTTTTTTTAATGCTCTGAATTCGTTGGTAATTCACGTATGGCAACTGCCGCAAGAGTTAGGTGAATCCAATTCGTTTTTTAAAAGTAAAGTATAAAAATACGCAGCAAATCAAGCGTTTCAAATCTGTCAAATTTCCCCAACCAATTTTCAACTTAATGTCTAGGGCATAGAGTTCAGATTCAATTCCAATTTTTTGTCATTTTTGGAACGCTAGCCTTCTGTACATAAGGAGTAAGTATAACTTATATTTTTTAGGAACAATTATTTCACAGTCAAGTATAAAATAAAAGCAAAATTTCTCACTTAACCTGAAATGACTCATACTCATGTCTCACCTACATGTTTCATTTTATACTAAATCAACCGTCATTTGTTGTCCGGTTAGATTGAGGTCAAACTTCGCAATCAAAATATTCATTTGCAAATTCGACTCTATCGTCATTCACCATCACTTACCATCATTAGAGAATGAGGATTTATCGCTACATCTTATAAAAACTTCTGTCTGTCTGTTTATTCGGGTAATCTCCGGAACCACTAAACATATTTTGATGTAGTTTGTGCAAGCCGAAGGATAACTAACTCTCGGGGCTCATTATGGGCAATTAAATTTAACGATATATTACTTATGAACCGAAATAACACGGTTTTTGTCAACACAGTCGGCCAAAATATTCATTTTAAAGTCTTTTACAGCGAAATACGTTGTACCGGGTACTAAAGCTACAAATATAGGGTTAATTTAATACCTTTGAGAACAAACCGCTTTTTTAACCGATTTTAATTTATTTTGACACAAATAAACTTGTTAACCTAGGAATATCAAGATATTTTAACAAGCGAGCAAATCAGCTAGTCAACTATAGTGAGCTGATAAACAGAAATAAATGAAAACTACTAAACAATTCAGGTAAAGCTTTTAAGCTAAAAGTAGAGACAAAACTGGAACGAACAAGTATGAAAGTAAAATCCACTGTCTGGTTTCAATACCGGTTCCTACATAACTCTACATAATTCCGACATTAAAAAAATACTCAGAATGCATCATTTTACTGGCTGTTTAGAAAACGAATGGTTTATGTTCGAATTTCGAAATAGTTGTGTTCTAATTTTCAAGAGACTGGTAACAGGAATTGTCTTTTTCTAAAAAATAACTCACTGCTGCTGCTACGGAAATAATGCAATAAAATAGACTTAAAATATACCTAATATGACAGTTAAAGATATCTTACTAAAGTAATTTTTTACTTGTTCTGGACTTTTAAGGTTTAAACGGCTTATTATGCATTATAATTAAAATTTAGCTGAACTTTACATTTTAATTTGATATTTTGATGTCTTTACAAAACTTGTTGAGTATTTCTATTTTTGACTTACTGTTCCCGTTTAAAACAGTCTTTTAAACTCAACCAGATTGAAAATAACATAAAAGCAATATGTTACTAACTATAAATAACTTTATTACCTACTTACTACATAACAGTGAATTTTGCGTTCTTTTAATTGAAGAACCTACCTTTTTCTCAATTTCTTTTGTGCTTTTTACAGCGTTATTGTTTTTAAAAAAGCAGATTGTTTACCAACAGTAGATTTCAGTAACAAAACTCAATCCTCGATCTTAGACTTCAACAGTACAGTGTTTGAGCATAATATACAACTAAAACCCAGACAAAATATTTATATGGAAACCCAATTAAACAAGATCGATTCAACATACATACATAACGTCACGCCTGTATCCCTAATGGGGTAGGCAGAACACCAGAGGTTACAAGACCATCTGATGTCTTGTTGGACAAATTTGGAGGTCTTATAAAGATGGAGAGAGACTATTGTAGTGACAGGGGGCCAGCCTATCGCCCACAAGAACGCCTTTAAAACCTCTGTCCCTTAACTGACTTTTAAAGTATGCCCCGGAAGAGAAGCAGCTGGCACATTCTATGTTTTTCTTTCGCTCCCAGTCCAGCATGCAAGCATAGATTAGATTTTAATAGATTCAACCTTAGAGTAATAATCATAAAGTATAGAGCACGCATAAACGAGTGCGGGAACAGTAGGCACGGGTAAGAACAACGCTGTGTTCCCACCGCAAGCACTTGTTTATTGTCACAAATAGTTGTTACGATCGCTACCCACAGGGATACCGCTGACGCAGTGCCGCCCCGAATTCGAGCCGAAATAAGGAAGTCACGTTTTCACAAACAACTATCTAGCAATTAGGCATATTTTAGTTTTCCTTGTTTTAATAGAAATGTACTGATTTAATTTTTATTAAATTTAATTGAAATTAAAATTACAACTACAATTAAATGGTCTATCACTTAGCGATTAAGGTTATAGAATAATGAAATACATTTCTATTAAAACAAGGAAAACTAAAATATGCCTAATTGCTAGATAGTTGTTTGTGAAAACGTGACTTCCTTATTTCGGCTCGAATTCGGGGCGGCACTGCGTCAGCGGTATCCCTGTAGGTAGCGATCGTAACATAGTCGTCATTGAGTGTTTACGTCAGGAGCAAATTTCTGTGTTTCTCTCACATTTAACACATTACAATGGTTAAATGTGCAGTTCGAACGTGGAAAAACGATACCCCGGAACAAACAAAATATAATTCTTATGTTACATTTCATAAATAACTGATAGTTTTAATTGTGTCTTTTTATAAAGATCTAAATATTTTCGGAGAAGGTTAATAATGAGGTGTGGATTCAATATATGAAAAAAAAATGTTTGCTATAAAAGGTGGTATACGACCTCGGCTATTCTTTAAACATATATTTATCAATATGACATAATACATAAATATTTCCTACTTTTTATAGCGAGTTTTTAGTAGTCGGGATTTAGTTTTTGAAATTTTTTTTTTTTCACTCTTTTCGGATTAATAATGTTTGTACATATTTGAAATGTGCGATTTTGTTGATACGGTATCACCTACACAGCTAATTTATGGTTCGAAAACATCATCAAATCATGAAATCATCTTATGTTTTTAAACTATTTTTACAACACTTTTTTTAGTTTATTTATATCAAAACCAATTATTTGATGTAAAAAAATAAAAATGTAATTTGATGAAGAAATATTTATTTTATTTGCAATTGGTACCTAACTAATAAGTATCTCTTTTAAAATTATCCTGTATGACACACAGCTAGGTCATGCAGTCGCAGCGTTATCGATAAAAAATTTAATATTTTTGCATAAGATTCACAACCCTATCTGTCATATATTCATCCACCTACGCTACGCATTAGGCGGAAAATGCAATACCCACGCTCGATACCTAATATTATTACTCTAAGGATTCAACAGACTATAAAATCCTATAAAAGAAAAACTGTACACCTACGCGGCGTGGCCGTGGCACAAAGTTACCTATCTTAGTAATAAAAAAAAACTGTCCGTACTTTTTTTTAATGACAATAGCAAAAAGTTCTTAGTAATACGGTTTCTATTGAAACTGAGCAAAACAAAATGGTCGGATTATTGCTGTACTATAATTCCTTATAGAATTATTCCTTGAGGATTATTTTACGGTACTTTTCAAAGGAAAAGACAATGGTGACCGTTTCTTACATTTCAATTAGTTTTATTACTTTGAGATATTTGAAAAGGGATTTAAAATTATTTGATTATTTAACTAGTGCTGTAAAGGAGAAAGTTGTTCTGTCTTTTTGTTGTCACAAAAGCCGCTGACAAAATTTTGATGAAATTAGTTCTTGAAATATGCTTGAGTATACGCAGTTTATATTACATTATCTACTTAGTTCCAACTTATAGAGATTACGCGAGTAATCACAGGAAAAGCTAGAGTTGATAAGTGATATGTGACTGCAGGTTTTCCGTAGGAATACAAATAAATAAATACTTAGGTAATCTTAACTAGAACGTCAACTTTGGAACTACAATTAAAGCTGAAACAAAATCTAAAGTTTGAGCTAAGTCCCCAAGAAATAGTAACATTAAATCTACCTATTTAAAAATATTTTTTCAAATCCAAATGATAGTTTTCAAGATATAAAATACATTAGTATAGTATAGATAATTAAGCTGATGAGTTAGTGTAATTGAATTAGTTAGCTAATTTGAAAAAACTCTCCATTTTCATTGGATATACTCTACAAACTGTATAAAAAGTCGCAAAATTCTCCCGTGATATTAGCCCAAAATGGATGAAACTTTTATTATCGCAACATAGAGTTAGCTTCGAATAGTTCTACCACTCTTGAATAAACGTGTTATAAAAGACTACTAATTCGAGTGGTGGTGGAACCCTTTCAGTAATATTTTTTTTTCATAAAGAACTATTTCCTGTCTTCCATGCTGGTCTGGGAGCAAAGAAAAAACATAAAATTTGCCAGTTGCTTCTCTTCCCGAGCATAGGTACTGTAAAAGTTAGGTAAGGGACAGAGGTATTATTAGAGGCTTTTCTGTGCGCGATAGGCTGACCCCCTGTCACTGCAATTGTCTCTCTCTCAACTCAGCCAAAGTTTTGACTTGAAGTCTGTTTTTTTAATGCTCTGCATTCGTTGATTATTTAACATACTGCTTAGTAAGTTTCCCTTCTATAATTTTGCCAAAGAGTGAAAGAAACAAAAAAAGAAGTATTATTGACTAATATTGACTAAATTAATTAATATTGACTCGGTATTTTTTCTAGAATATCACATATTTATATCTATTTTATATCACAGCATACTGTAAAAGTTAGTTAAGGGACAGAGGTATTATTAGAGGTTTTTCTGTGCACGATAGGCTGACCCCCTATCACTGCAATAGTCTCTCTTCATCATTATAATGGTGTTGTGCCTACCCCATAAGGGAAACATGCTTGAAGTTATGTAACTAGTTCCTTCCAAAGCTCAGGTGCTGTTTTCTCCCACCTAAAGAACTTAACATCAGTTGAGGTTTCTTCCTAGGCCCGTGTGCTTCGACCTCCTCTTAACTAACATCAGTTCATAAGTCGTCTTCCGGAGATTTCGAGGGCGACTGTCTCATGACTCGCGTCACACGTCGCCGAATTTACGTGCCTAGTGATAGTACCCAAGTGTAGTTTGAAGTATATTTTATATGTGTTAGTTTAAGGTATTTATCTATGGGCCCTTTGTTTTGTATATACCATCTTAATAAACTCTGTGTTTCCTGAAAATAAATGATTATTATTATTAGACTATACATCTTGTTAAAAAGGAAGTATTGGAAATCTGTAATTACGTTCGGGATCTTCAAAACTACTGCAGTTTTTGTTCCAGTTTACTTCCCAACGAGTAATTTTCGGGGTTAACCTATCGGCCTGTCTATTGTGCACCCTATAAGACCCTAATAACACAATAATTAGAAATATTCTGTTACGAAAAATAAGCTATGCATTGATTTGGAAAAAAAGTATTAGAAATTTGCTCAAAAACCTGTTACTGTTAATGTAGTAATTTATATTAAAACGACTGAAATGCGTTAAAACTTTAGTTTTTTTTAATAATCTCGACTTTTCAACTGAGTTGAATTGCAGCGGTCGTGCGTGTCATGAGAAGAGTTTATTAATAAACTTTTACCAATAAAGTTTTAACGTTGCTATGTCCTGAAATTAATACAGAAAGTAACATCTGAAAGCTGTTGATATGCGTTTATTTTAATTACTTTGCGAAAAACGCTGCCTCGCAACATATTAGGTAGACTTCAATACCAAGGGAATAATATTAATTCATATTTGGTCGCCACGTCTCGTACGGTCTTAAGTGAATTCCTCTACATACATACATAACTTCACGCCTGTATCCCTTATGGAGTAGGCAGAACACCAGAGGTTATAAGACCATCTGATGTCACGTCTGACAAATGAGGTATTATAATGTTGGAGAGAGACCATTGCAGTAACAGGGGAGCAGGCTATCGCCCACAAAAATGCCAATAAAACCTCCGTCCCTTAACAGACTATTACAGTATGCCCGGGAAGAGAAGCAGCTGGTACATTCTATGTTTTTCTTTCACTCCCAGTCCAGCATGGAAATTCCTCTACGTATCGTAATTATATCTTCAGGGTCCACCTGGCTAACAACCACCCATCTTACAAAGACTGGCCAAATATCATCGCTCCGGCTGGTGTAGCGGTAACATACATTGCCTTCTATGCCAGAGGTCCTGGGTTCGAATCCCGGCGGCGGCGGATATTTGTGTGATGAACACAGATATTAGTCGTCAAGTCATGGATGGTTTTATATGTTTATTTAAGTTTATTCTAATAAAAATATGTATTTATTCAATATTTATGTTTATATATTTCTTAAGTATATCAGTTATCTAGTATCCATAACACAAGTTCTTTAAGAAACTTAATTTGGGCTAGATAATGTTGTGTGAGTGTCAGAAATATTTATTTATTTAATATTTTATAAAATCCATTCTCTTTCTCATAAGCCTGTGTGTTTTCATCTTCTCCCTCATCTCCACTTACCATCAGGTGAGTTTTACCGAGTTGCGGCAACTCGGATTATGTCACCGATAAATAAAATATATTATTGTTTTTTTTTTTTATTACAATGCAAATTTGTCAATTTTTCATCCCTATTTTGTGGAATGCAGGTAATAGACGAATTTCGATAATCGGTAGCTATTAAACTAGTATTAATTCTTAACTATGCTGTTGCTTCAGAACGGTATACTCTATCCAATAAATAAAACATTTTTCAACCGACTTCCAAAAAAGGAGGAGGTTCTCAATTCGTCTGCATGTTTTTTTTTGTGTCTTTGTTACACGATATTTCGGACAATTATGAATTGATTTTGAAAATTGTTCCATATCATAGAGGATACTTCATAGTTGGTCCCATTAAAATTTCACCGAAATCGGTTGAGTTGTAGGTACATTGAAAATTTCAAACTTTTGAAAACATATGTAGGATTTCGGAGAATGTTTACGTTGATGACTTTCTCAACTCAGCCATAATTTTGACTTGAAGTCGGCTTTTTTAATGCTCTGCATTTGTTGATTATTTAACGTACTGCTTAGTAAGTTTCCCCTCTATAATTTTGCCAAAGAGTGAAAGAAACAAAAAAGAAGTTTATAAGCTTCTGTTAACTTCGCTATTGGTATGTCTTTGACTCGGTATTTTTTCTAGAATATCACTTATTTGATTAATTATAGATCTAGAAGTAAATAACGCGAATAAAAACAACTTTCGCCATTGCCTAACAGCTACTGCTGACCGCCTGTATCCATTCTTGCTGTAACAAACAACCACACAACTACACAAACTTTCACATTCCCAACGGCAAAGTCTTATCATCCAAAAAAACAATATCATAACTTGTTATAAACTAAACATTCTTCCACAATATTTAACTACGAACTACCTTAGAAACGAGCAGTTACCTACATAAATAGGTACCTAAATTACAGCGTGCATCACACGGATTCACACGATATAAAAATGCAACGGGGCGACCATTTTTTTTTGTTTTTTTCTTGTCCAGCAAAGGCAGAGGCGTGTATTTTTTGCAGCCAGTTTTTCTGTCTACCTGAGACCCATATGGCTCGCCGTGGTAGGTAAGAACGTAAAATAAAATAAAAATAAATAGAACGAAGCGCTTCGAGTGGATTTTAAAGATGTTTACAGATTCGTGAACCATCCTGTTTTATAGTTTCCATTTAGTTTAGTTTATGATGTTGGTGGATTATTTATAAAACAGGAAACATTTTGTAGAGATTGTTGACATTAGAAATTTCGTGTCGTCAACTTCTCATAGCAGCCGAGAAATATTATTTTTTCTGCCGCTTCTACAAAATGACAAAAATGCAACGAGATAGATTCTATTAACGTATAAAAATATTTTTTTTTTAAACACACATAGCGACACCTGTTATTAAATAGAAATACTAAAGAAATGAGTAGGAGTGAATCTTGTGCAATCACGTTTTGCCATCTATCGCGGAGTAGTTGTAGTAAATAGTATACGAAGTTAACAAGAAATCGAAGCCTTCAGACAGAGGGCGCTATTAGCGTACAATTTATTAAAAATCATGTAGCAACATTGAAAAACAAACTACGAATTTATTTAACAAAAGTTTTACACACTTTTGTTGAATAAAATCGCGTTTACAAATATTAAATAAACATAAATCGTTAAATAAGATGTTAAAAAAAATATTTTATGCTATCTATCGAAATCTGGTGGTAACTAACATGAAAGAAACTTCAAAGTTTTTTCAACAGAGGGTGCTGTAAGTAGTTTAGTTTAACTTGAAAACCAACATTTAGCAAAGCATTGTTTATTATTTTTACACATTACTCCTAATAGCAAATTTTTTTAATTGATATTTGATAACAACCTCACCTAATTAATAGTAAGTGAAATACCGAGATCTACTAACTAGCAGCTTAAAACCGTCGTGGTGAGAGTTCGGATCACAGACATACATAGACAACGCAAATGCATGTACATCGCGTGTCCGAACCCCGATTCAGTCGTGCCTGTTAGAAAATCGATATCACAATATAGATATCGTTCTTAATAATCGATGTCATTGGCGCCATTGGTGTCTTTGAATCGGTTTCTATTTTATATCACATAATATCAGCTGTGACATCACAGTTGGTGTTAAAACGTCAGCACGCTTTGTTTCAATACAAATCGTGATACTTGCGTTATCTATGTAGATGTATGTCTGGGGTTCGGATCCTGGGTACGAGTCCCATCCAAGCATTTGATCTCCATAATACAAGCTTACTTCAGGGCCATATAAGTAGTTGTTGTGTCAGTATGGGTTAAATTTGATGAAATGGCAGTGAAATTAATGAAAGAAGGTAGGGGAATTATGGAAAAGTATAAAAGTCTCTGCCATTTTTATATGGCTAAGTATCAGACCAAAAAGATATGATTTTCTTTCAGTCGAAGGCTGCGTTTCCACTGACTCGGAGCTGGGCGTAGAAGAGCGGTGAAAAGTGTTGAGTGTTTCCATGACAACCGGCTGGTGTCGTGGTAACATACATTTCTTTCTCTAGGTCCTGGGTTCGAATCCCGGCGGCGGCAGATATTGGTGTGATGAACACAGATATTAGCCGTCAAGTCATGGATGTTTATATAAAATAAATAAATAAATAAAAATATCTGACACTCATCCAACATTATCTAGCCCAAATTAACCTTCTTAAAGAACTTGTGTTATGGATACTAGATAACTGATATACTTAAGAAATATATAAACATACATATTGAATAAATACATATTTTTTATTAGAATAAACTTAAATAAACATATTTTTTGACGACCGACTGGTGTAGTGGAAACATACATTGCCTTCTATGCCAGGACGGATTCGAATCCCGGCGGCGGCGGATATCGGCGGAACACAGATATTAGCCGTCAAGTCATGGATGTTTATATGCTTATTTAAGTTTATTCTAATAAAAATATGTATTTATTGTAATATAATATAAATATAGAAAATTTATACCTAGTTTTTGACACAGTCATCAGATAACATAATTTTGAGGACAAATTGAGACACTTTCGTTTGTGAAATATCTTAGTTCACATTTATTTGAAACCTTGTCATCGTATAATCATTAATACACGTGACTGTATGCCCTGACTTTGAAACATTAATTAATTCAGTGGGATGAAGATATTAAGATAGTAGATATAAAAATAGTATTTGAATAAGATTAAATGAATAAATAAATTCCTTTAAATCTCATTCTTGTTTTTTTTCCATAATTTTTTGTATCGTTCTTCCTTTTTTTTCGATCTGTAGGAAAATTTTATATAACACTGCCTTCGTAGTTTAGGCATATAAAATGTCTGCTATTCAACCCGTTTTTTGTTTTATATAATGATAATTCTTATTGACTTAATTGTTTATAAACTATAGGGTGGGTGCGTGTGTGTGAAACACCTGTGTGTGTTTATGTGCGAGCTTGTATTGTGTATAAGTATTTGTGTGATGGGCCAGGATAAATGCTTAACAAGGACTTCTGTTTAAAGGTAGATCGTAGATACCAGTCGGTTTGAGATTATTTGTTTTTCTTGTTTTAATGTGGCTGTCTTTATGTCGCGGAGTTTAACTATTTTGTTATAAACGAAAGGAAGCACATGTGCTAGGATACGTTATGCGAGAGCAGTTTTAACAATGAATTTAACAATGATGGTTTTAAAAAAACTTAACTAATCCTTCAGAGGTGTAAGGATATTGCGGTGCATTTATAGAGACGCTTTAAGAATATAGAGCTACCGCACATTTAGTATTTATTTATTTAAGCAAGATACGATAAGATAATGAATACGATAGTATTCCCGTAATGGCATAAACAGTTGGTTTATCAAACATTACTTTTATGACCCTGCGTTGGGCTCTCACAAGGCCTAACATGGTAGTGATTCTGGATCCTCCCCAGATAGCCATACAATAACTGAGAAGGCATTTCTCAAGGCTTGAATAGGCCAAACGGAGAGTATCGCTGTCAGCGCAGTGTTTGACAGTTTTCATCACGTAAATCAGCTATCTGATGCGAGAGAAAGTACCTAGTTTCTATGTGCTTCGTAAAAGTTAACTGCTTGTCCAAAACCACGCCCAGATATTTTGCACTTGCAACTCTATTTATAATTTGGCAAGAGTTGTGTTTAAATTCACATCCAGAATTCAGTCGTAAGTTCGTGGAAAAAGGGGGGCTGCAGGTTTAGTCTTATGAAAGCATAGGTATTTCGTTTTGGACGCGTTCAGCAATAATAGATTACTATCGAGTCAACCTTTCAGAACAGTCAATCCAGTTTCAGCTTTAAGGAAGGCTCCTACCCAAGGTTTGTCGTGGAAATGTGCGATTGTATCATCTGCTTAGCAAATAATTCTGCATAGTTAAGGGCTGTGTACAGGTTGTTTGCGCTGATGGCGCCGAATAGGGATCGCCTGATGGGCTGGGTACTCTTCAATGAAGGCTTTTATTTTAAAGTTAAATTACAACGTTTATTTATTTAGGCACAATAACAAATTGCAAACAAATTACTTTCATACAATAAAACTTACAAAAAACATTGATAGAGTAAGCAATTAAGTAACAATTGCGCACAGCATTGTTTAAAAAAAAATCATTCCTTAATTCCTTATAACTAACACAGAATGGCTTAAACTATAAAACATTAAAAACACTATTTCCCTACCTTCAGCTATGATACATGTCATTTAGGACCTTATTTTTAAAAGTTCTCAAATTATCATGAAAGAGATCGTTATCGTCTTTCAGAGTATTATAAGTTCTACACATTCGGTACAGAGGATTATTATATGAGATGTTATTATCAGCATTAGGAATATATAATAATACATGGTTTCTTACAGACTTGCTACGGATTTTTAGTGAGATTTCATGTAATAAATTCCCATCAATTTGGTAGTTCACAATTTTATGAAGAGTAGTTAAAGATAATACAGACCTACGAGACTGCAAAGACATGAGGTGGAAATGTTTTAATCTGTCATTATATTCCGGTATAGTGTTACGAAGTTTCGTTTTAATGGATAGATGTCTGGCAAACTTTCTTTGAATAGGCTCAATACGTTTGAATTAATTTTATTAAAAGAAAATTTAAATTTTTATTAAAAAATTTATTGTTTGAATTACAGTACACTTAAATGTTTAATGCGTGTGTACGTTGCGAGTGTTGCGAATGGTGTCCGCCGTCGTCGTGCCAATCCATTTATAGTGGTCGCTGCTGTCGCCCTCGGTGGTGCTTCGTGGAACTTCTGCTGATGCCGTAGTTCCCGTAGTTCCGCATCAGAGTGTAGATGGCGCAATACTACTTCATTTTTTTTATCAATAAAAACAGATCTTATGTTTTTTAGATATGCAGTTACGTTGAATAGCAGTTGAACATTCTATTCCGCTAGTCGCCGTTATTATACATTGCCAAGGCAGTCGTCCATTCTCCATTTTGCCATACTATTTGTACAATAATACTTACAACTAAAACTTAACTTAATTAACATGAGAATACTTTAAAATTGTAACAAATACCAATGGTGACTATTATAAAAAATGGTTATCAACTCAGCATTATAGTCGGAGCCCTAGGGGGTTCACGACGCTAGTTTTCTAGTGTAGCGTTTAAATGGAAATAAATTTCCCATTTCATTTACTACAACTTATTCCTTATTTCAGGTTGTTTAAAATACACTCTTCTTCCAGTTATTAAATTAGCATTAAAACAATGTACGGCTTACTAAATTGTAATCAATTTTTATTTACAAAACAAAAATATCGAGATGTGAAAAAAATACTCATAATTTTACGTGCTTTTTAATTTTTACGTGAGATAAATTGTACTGAAAACTGAAAAGTTCTCCTTCCCTGAAAATTTTCCCGCCCATCACATTCAACCAATCACAAAATCGTTCAGAAGTTTGTCGATCCATTTCACGAGACAGCACTATTTATTGCTTTACCCTTCGCACAATTTCCACCCCTAACCAACTTTCTCCCACTGCCAAACTATTATTGAATTGACTTCCTACTTTACATATATTGGGGCAAGATTCATTTTAAGTTGTATCCACAAGCGTAGTAGGTTAGAAGTAACTTTCAGCTCGTGATGTAATCCTGGTACTTTCGCGGCCCAGTGTCCCGAGGGAGCTCTGACGGTTAGAGAAAAGAGAAAGGTTATCTGGATCAGATCAGATTCGTTTCGTTTTTATGTTTTCTTAATTCAATTATAGATTATTAAAAAAAAAGTTTTCAACCCGATTCTAGACAAATTATTAACATTGTTTGCTGGCAAGTAAGTCGCCGTAACAACTTATGCTCTAATTATCTAATTGAGTGACCAGCTTCTGCACGCAAATTTGTATTGAATAAACAAGTTTTACAATTTATTTCCTAAGACTAGCCATTTGTAGCAGTTGTTAATATTATAAACTACATTATTACATACGGATCACCAGATACACGAGATGAGCGTCCGTCCACCTTTAACCGAATGTAAATTTTTATTTCCGACTTGTTTGAGAACTTTCACTTAAGGCTGTCACATACAAAAGTTACGAAATACCAATGATTCTCCATGGGAACGTAGGCTATATAATGAACTTATTTATTTAAGATAATAAGTAAGCTAAATTTAACTAACCCAACAAAGGAAAACTCACATAGAGCTGAAAATTGGTACAGACGTTAAATACAAAATTCTAAATAATATGTCAAAAATCTTATCTTAATATTTGAAGTCAAATGTGCAAAAATAGGGTAACGGTAGGTTTTATCGTGAAAATATACAGTTTTACAAAAGTTGTAGGTCATACAATTCTCTAACATTGTTTAGTCACTTTTTACTACTTGAGGTCTCGCGGTTTGAACTGTTGGAAAGTTTATATTCTACATATTATGCACACATTTCCGCACACCTATGTACTGGCTCATTTTTTTAAATGTGATTTTCCCGGTAGGCCTAGGCCACTCACTACACGATCTATTGCGATGTAGATATATTTATATTCGAGCTTTGTAAAATCTGCATGGAACAATAAAACAGTATAGTCTTTGGTATAGTTGTCTTGTCTATCCTCATCTCCATCATAGAAATTGGCAATAAAATTGACGGTTGTTTCTTTTTTAACTGGAATTTTAAAAATATGTTGATTTTGAATTCCTTGTCGAAGATATTAAAAATACTCATTGATTTAAAAAAAATCTGTTTCAAAGAAACTGTAAATTGAGTTTTAACGAATATAACTTATTGGAAAAGTATTGTAAGGAAAAAATCATTTTCATTACATTTTACAAATAAGCTAGTTTACTTACGATGACCATGGCCAAAACTTTAAATCATGGTCTCAATCAAGGGTATACTACTTGTGCCGCCGATTGTGTTTTCTTTTTTAATGTTCTTTATTTTCTACTAGCTGTTGCGCGTGGTTTTACCCGCGCAATTTCAATTCCCGCGGGATTTTCGGGATAAAAAGTAGCCTATACGGATTCGGAAGAATCCCTCTAAGTAATGGTAAAAGAATTTTTGAAATCAGTCCAGTAGTTTTTGAGCCTATTCAATACAAACATACAAAAATACAAAGGTTTCCTCTTTATAATATTAGTATTGATTTTGTGTATGTACAATGAAGAGTAAATTTAGCGTACTTTTGATGTATCTATGTTACAAGTCATTTTCATTTCTCTTCATTCAAGTTCATTTTTCTTCCATATTCTCACAGGTGTTTTGTATTAGATAATTGTAAACCCTCATCATTGTTTATGGCCAGTTAAAATTATCTACATTCATTATCATAAAAATATATTATTTGATTTATACAGGGTTACTAGTTAAGTCGACCTAGATCCGTTAAGGGCGTATAGTACATGTCTTTTCTAACTTATTTCACTATGAAGCACCCTACCCCAAACCTAAACGCTTTCGAGATAATCGTTTTTTTTTTTTTATAAAAATTGCCTAGTTTTTGCCATTTATTGTTTGGTGCGCTATTTATTAATATTATTTATTTCTTACATGCAGAATAAGATGCTCTATGATCAACCAAAATTTTTACGTAAGATTACTAAATACATAGTTCTGAGCGATTGAAAGTTCAAATAATAAAAAAAAAATACAGTTTACTTTTCTTTTAAGGATATCTCAAAAAGTTATTATCGACGATGTTCAGCAGAAGTGCTTAAAAACATCTACGTTTTGTCAGCTACCCAACAAAGTATAACAATTTAGGGTTTTATTTAAATTCGTAGAAAAAATCTTAGTTTCATAGACGATACTGGACGTAAAAATAATTAGGCCGATTGAGCCTTACTCATTTTATAGCCCTGTAAAGTAAGATATAACAAAAGGTAAGTTTGTACAAAATAATACTTATATATAACTATAGTTGCACATTACAATTCACGCTCAACATGGCCGCCTTTGTATTGGATACATTGTCACAAACATGCAGGAAATTTGAGCATTATTTTGACAACCTTCTTCGAGATAAATCGAACTTGCTGTATTGGTCGAGCAGCGGCCGGCAATAGTTGCATGAAAATCCATATCTGTCGTGTTTAGCGGCCAAATAAATTACTATGTAAAATCATATTTGTCTTGTAATTTAAAAATGGAACGATCTTCTACTCCGTAACATGGTGACCAAAGAGGTAACTTATCAAAGGTTTAATTTAAATTTCGAACTGGCTTGAACATAGACAAAAAAAAATAGAAAAAAAAAATACTTTTTTCTTTCACGGAAAACCCACATTTAATTGTAAGAATTGTACATTTAATAATTGTATTTTCAAGTAAAAATTCTGCATTGTACTACTTAGTTTAATTTCACTGTACTGCCCACATTCACACGTTCATCCATAAATGCCTCCCTTGCCGGCCCCTGCAGTAATGTACTATTGATATAGAAAATTGTAAGTTCATATTTCATCATAGGATTTTTAAGTGTGCTTTATAAATAATCCTAGAACATTTTATTAATTCTATAACTTAATACAATATTATCTCTCTTGCCCTGGTCCCCGACCGACTGGTCAGACTGTCTGGTCCTTTCCGTCTTTAAAAGGCGTGTAGCTCTTAAGATGCCAAATAAAAATAATAAATAAGTTACTGCGTTTATGAACTTTACTGTTATTTCATATTTGCTAGTTAGTAAATTATACTAAATATCATTTAAGTAAGGTATTCTTTGAAACCTGAAGGTATAACGTAATTTATACCATGTATGTAACATTTTTTTTTTTTAAATAAACTTGGAAGCACGCGTAAGAATATTTGTTTTATTAAACTTATTTCTTCAATTTGGCTCAGGTAAGGCAGTAAATTTCCCTTTCTTTATAAAAATGTGTAATACCTCCATTATGTTGCTTATACCCTAGTTCTGCACATTGGCAAAACACTGAATGAAGAGGTCGCCACCGCGCCGGCGATATTCAATTATCATTCGATTACGATTCGATTAAATTTTCAACCGACTACCAAAACCGGAGGAGGTTCTCAATTCATGCGTATGTTTTTTTGTGTCTTCATTACTCTTTTTTTTTATAAATGACTAAACCCGCATTTGACCTCAATCTCACCTGATGGTAAGTGACGATGAGGTCGAAGATGAAAGCACACGGGTTTAGGAAGGAACTGGCTCTTTATACAATATTGCCGGAACACATTACCGCCGGAGCTGTAACATTTGGCGGCAGACTTTATATAAAGGGTGGTCGCTAGCCAGGCGGACCCAGAAGGGATCCTACCACCAAGCAAAAAACTCGATATTTCGGACAATTATGAATAGATTTAATATTTTTTTGTTTCATATGATAGAAGGTACTTAAGAGTTGGTCCCATGTCCCATATAAATTTTATCGAAATCGATTGAGACCTTCATGGATACTTTAAATTTTTTGAAAAACATGTGAATGAATTCTGAGAATGTTTACGTTTATGACATTATATAACTCAGCCAAAGTTTTGACGTGAAGTCGATTTTTTAATGCTCTGCATACATACACAGTTTGTACATACCATCACCTACAAATAAGTGCAACCCAGTATTAGAAACATGGATATATGTATAAATTCTACAAGGAAATATTATACTGGCAAAGAATTTTAAGGATAGGAGGGTGGTTGGAGGAGAGGAGAGCCTTCATGTGGATGGTTTAGGAACTTTAAAGGATACAGAAAGAAGGGGGCTTTTAAAAAGACTCAAGGTCCACTAATCCAGGCTCTAATCTACGATCGCAAAGTGGGGTCAGTGATGCCAATCTTGTGTAGCAATATTGGAGAGTAACAGTGACCCATGGTGGTCTACTTATGTTATTTGTTTAATTAACTTATTTCTTTACACGTTTGCTACTCTCAGTAAAATGATCTTTAATTTCAGATTTCTTAAAACCTCCATCATATTGCTTATACCCTGGTCTGACACAGAGACAATGCACTGAATGAAGGCGGCGGCGCCACACCGCGCCGGTAAAAAATTTCAGAATGTAATTTCATCACAATTCAATAAAATTTTAGAACGATTTGGAAACCAACAAGGTAGACGAGAAATATGAAATATGAAAATTTGATGGTATACTGAGAAGGGTCTCAGGTATCTACTAGCTGTCTGCATATTTTGATGGTGTGTATAGAAAGTTATGTGTATTTGGGATAATAAGACTTTATGAATTCTACTGCTAATCGCTTCCAACCACGGCATTGACAATCAAATCATTTTATTCTATTTCAAGAGTTTGGCCATAGCACCATTTTGACGTTTGGTGGCGCCACTTATTATTATCAATAACAACATGATATGAGTGAATTGAGTGAATGCTGTACTTAGGTTTTGAGTATCTTCATTTTTGTATTTGTTCAAGGTTGTTTTTTAGTCACCGGCCAAATTTTTTTACACCATAAGTATCATTTATACAAACGATTTTTTCAAAAAAAGTATTTATTTGTTCGAAAAGTATTGTTAGGAAAAAAACATTTTCATTACATTTTACAAATAAGCTAGTTTACTTACGATGACCATGGCCAAAACTTTAAATCATGGTCTCAATCAAGGGTATACTATTTGTGCCGCCGATTGTGTTTTCTTTTTAATGTTCTTTATTTTCTACTAGCTGTTGCGCGTGGTTTTACCCGCGCAATTTCAATTCCCGCGGGATTTTCGGGATAAAAAGTAGCCTATACGGATTCAGAAGAATCCCTCTAAGTAATGGTAAAAGAAATTTTGAAATCAGTCCAGTAGTTTTTGAGCCTATTCAATACAAACATACAAAAATACAAAGGTTTCCTCTTTATAATATCAGTATAGATTTTGTGTATGTACAATGAAGAGTAAATTTAGCGTACTTTTGATGTATCTATGTTACAAGTCATTTTCTCTGTATTTTCTTCCATATTCTCACAGGTGTTTTGTATTAGATAATTGTAAGCCCTCATCATTGTTTATGGCCAGTTAAAATTATCTATATTCATTATTATTAAAATATATTATTTGATTTATACAGGGTTACTAGTTAAGTTGACCTAGATCCATTAAGGGCGTATAGTACACGTCTTTTCTAACTTATTTCACTATGAAGCACCCTACCCTACCCCAAACCTAAACGCTTTCAAGACAACCGACTTTTTTTTTTATAAAAATTGCCTATTTTTTGCCATTAATTGTTTGGTGCGCTATTTATTAATATTATTTATTTCTTACATGCAGAATAAGATGCTCTATGATCAACCAAAATTTTTACGTAAGTACACTAGATACATAGTTCTGAGCGATTGAAAGTTCAAATAATAAAAAAAAAATACAGTTTACTTTTCTTTTAAGAATATCTCAAAAAGTTATTATCGACGATGTTCAGCAGAAGTGCTTAAAAACATCTACGTTTTGTCAGCTACCCAACAAAGTTTAACAATTTAGAGTTTTATTTAAATTCGTAGAAAAAATCTTAGTTTCATAGACGATACTGGACGTAAAAATAATTAGGCCGATTGAGCCTTACTCATTTTATAGCCCTGTAAAGTAAGATATAACAAAAGGTAAGTTTGTACAAAATAATACTTACTATAGTTGCACATTACAATTCACGCTCAACATGTCCGCCTTTGTATTGGATACATTGTCGCAAACATGCAGGAAATTTGAGCATTATTTTGACAACCTTCTTCGAGATAAATCGAACTTGCTGTATTGGTCGAGCAGAGGCCGGCAATAGTTGCATGAAAATCCATATCTGTCGTGTTTAGCGGCCAAATAAATTACTATGTAAAATCATATTTGTCGTGTAATTTAAAAATGTAACGATCTTCTACTCTTTAACATGGTGACCAAAGAGGTAACTTATCAAAGGTTTAATTTAAATTTCGAACTGGCTTGAACATAGACAAAAAAAAATAGAAAAAAAAAATACTTTTTTCTTTCACGGAAAACCCACATTTAATTGTAAGAATTGTACATTTAATAATTGTATTTTCAAGTAAAAATTCTGCATTGTACTACTTAGTTTAATTTCACTGTACTGCCCACATTCACACGTTCATCCATAAATGCCTCCCTTGCCGGCCCCTGCAGTAATGTACTATTGATATAGAAAATTGTAAGTTCATATTTCATCATAGGATTTTTAAGTGTGCTTTATAAATAATCCTAGAACATTTTATTAATTCTATAACTTAATACAATATTATCTCTCTTGCCCTGGTCCCCGACCGACTGGTCAGACTGTCTGGTCCTTTCCGTCTTTAAAAGGCGTGTAGCTCTTAAGATGCCAAATAAAAATAATAAATAAGTTACTGCGTTTATGAAATTTACTGTTATTTCATATTTGCTAGTTAGTAAATTATACTAAATATCATTTAAGTAAGGTATTCTTTGAAACCTGAATGTATAACGTAACTTATACCATGTATGTAACATTAATTTTTTTTAAATAAACTTGGAAGCACGCGTAAGAATATTTGTTTTATTAAACTTATTTCTTCAATTTGGCTCAGGTAAGGTACTAAATTTCCCTTTCTTTATAAAAATGTGTAATACCTCCATTATGTTGCTTATACCCTAGTTCTGCACATTGGCAATACACTGAATGAAGAGGTCGCCACCGCGCCGGCGATATTCAATTATCATTCGATTACGATTCGATTAAATTTTCAACCGACTTCCAAAACCGGAGGAGGTTCTCAATTCATGCGTATGTTTTTTTGTGTCTTCATTACTCGATATTTCGGACAATTATGAATAGATTTAATATTTTTTTGTTTCATATGATAGAAGGTACTTAAGAGTTGGTCCCATATAAATTTTATCGAAATCGATTGAGACCTTCATGGACAATTTCAATTTTTTGAAAAAAACTGTGAATGAATTCTGAGAATGTTTACGTTTATGACATTATAACTCAGCCAAAGTTTTGACGTGAAGTCGATTTTTTAATGCTCTGCATACATACACAGTTTGTACATACCATCACCTACAAATAAGTGCAACCTAGTATTAGAAACATGGATATATGTATAAATTCTACAAGGAAATATTATACTGGCAAAGAATTTTAAGGATAGGAGGGTGGTTGGAGGAGAGGAGAGCTTTCATGTGGATGGTTTAAAGAATACAGAAAGAAGGGGGCTTTTAAAAAGACTTAGGTCCACTGTCCCAGGGTCTAATCCACGATCGCAAAGTGGGGTCAAGGTGCCAATCTTGTGTAGAAATGTTGGAAAGTAACAGTGACCCAACCGTGGTCTACTTATGTTATTTGTTTAATTAACTTATTTCTTTACACGTTTGCTACTCTCAATTCAGATTTCCTAAAACCTCCATCATATTGCTTATACCCTGGTCTTGCACAGAGACAATGCACTGAATGAAAGCGGCGGCGCCACACCGCGCCGGTAAAAAATTTCAGAATTTCATCACAATTCAATAAAATTTTTGAACGATTTGGAAACCAACAAGTGAGACGAGAAATATGAAACTAATAGTTATACTTGTCGGTATACTTAGCAGGGTCTCAGGTATCTACTAGCTGTCTGCATATTTTGATGGTTTGTATAGAAAGTTATGTGTATGTGGGATAATAAATCGATAAGCTAGTGACTTTATGAATTCTACTGTTAATCACTTCCAACCACGGCATTGACAAACAAATCATTGTATTCTATTTCAAGAGTTTAGCCATAGGACCATTTTAACGTTTGGTGGCGCCACTTATTATTATCAATAACAACATGATATGAGTGAATTGAATGTATGCTGTATTTAAGTTTTGAGTATCTTCATTTTCATTTCACTGACAAAGAATTTTAAGGATAGGAGGGTGGTTGGAGGAGAGGAGAGCCTTCATGTGGATGGTTTAGGAACTTTAAAGGATACAGAATACAGAAAGAAGGGGGCTTTTAAAAAGACTTAGGTCCACTGTCCCAGGCTCTAATCCACGATCGCAAAGTGGGGTCAGGGATGCCAATCTTGTGTAGAAATATTGGAGAGTAACAGTGACCCATGGTGGTCTACTTAAGTTTTTTTTTTTTATAAGTGACTAAACCCGCGTTTGACCTCAAACGCGGGTTTAGTTAGGTTTAACCTCTAAGTTATTTGTTTAATTAACTTATTTCTTTACATGTTTGCTACTCTCAATAAAATGATCTTTAATTTCAGATTTCCTAAAACCTCCATCATATTGCTTATACCCTGGTCTTGCACAGAGACACTGCACTGAATGAACGTGGCGGCGCCACACCGCGCCGGCAAAAATTTTCATAATGTAATTAATTCATCACAATTTAATAAAATTTTTGAACGATTTGGAAACCAACAAGTGAAGACGAGAAATATGAAATATGAAAATTTGTCGGTATACTTAGAAGGGTCTCAGGTATCGCTGTCGGCATATTTTGATGGTGTGTATAGAAAGTTATGTGTTTATATTTGGGATAATAAATCGATAAGCTAAGTGACTTTATGAACTCTACTGTTAATCACTTCCAACCACGGCATTGACAATCAAATCATTTTATTCTATTTCAAGAGTTTGGCCATAGCACCATTTTAACGTTTGGTGGCGCCACTTATTATTATCTATAACAACACGATATGAGTGAATTGAGTGTATGCTGTACTTACTAAAAAATACTTTGAAAATATTTGTTTATCTATCATATTTCTGTATTCAGTGCTATCAATTGGTTTTGGTTTCAAAAGTTCATCACAAACTGGAAGTTTACAACGCAAACGACGACTCATTAACAGTTGCGCGGGAGAACTCAAACCGTCACGTGGAGTATTTCTATAATTTAATAAGGCCAATTGAAAATCTCCACCACTATGATGACATTTTTTTAACATTGACTTGACTGTTTGAACAGCGCGCTCGCTTTTACCATTTGCCTGTGGATAGTTAGGTGATGACGTCACATGATCAAATCCCCATTCTTTCGCGAAGGTTCTAAAAGCACGACTATTGTATTGCGGCCCATTATCACTGATTAGAATCTGCGGAATTCCATGCCGTGAAAATACTTCCTTCATACATTGTATAATACAGTTAGAAGTTGTGCTATTTAATTTAAGAACTTCCACGAAATTTGAATAATAATCAATGATGATAAGAAATTGATTCTTCCTAAATTCAAATAAGTCAGACCCTACTTTTTTCCACGGTAAACTCGGTATCTCTACAGGAATCATCGGCTCACGGGCAGGTGCATTTAAGTTCTCCCGACAAACGTTACAACGTTTAACATATTGCTCAATATCACGAACCATGTTAGGCCAAAATATAACCTGCCTTGCACGGCGTTTACACCGGTCTATACCTTGGTGGCCCTCGTGAACCAGTTGAAGCATTTGTTCTCTCAGAGCTGGTGGAATTAATACCAAATTGTCTTTAAATATAACCCCGTCTACTACGTATAAATCATCTTTTATTGACCAGTATATTTTTAAACCATCAATGACATTATATTTATGATCTGGCCAACCTATTTTTATGTACTCTATTAATTTTATTAAATCAAAATTTTTGCTGGTTTCTTTTTTAATTAAAGTAAGCTTACTATGTGATATCGGTAAATTATTAATCACCATTTTTATTTGTAATAATACATTTTCATGAACCTCTTCGCTGTATAGATCGGGTAAGGGCGTGATAAGGTATCAGGTATATGCATAAATTTACCTGGTTTATAGCTAACCACCAAATCATAGCACTGAATCCTTAGCATCATTCGCTGTAAGGAAGGACATTAATGGTTTTTTAAATATACTCTCCAACGGTTTATGATCGGATTCTACAATAACCTTCTGCTTACCATATACATACTGATGGAATTTTTCGCATGCAAAAACTATGACTAGGAGTTCTTTTTCGATTTGCGCATATCGTCGCTGCGCATCCGTCAGTGTTCGTGACGCATACTCGACAGGGCGCCCGTCTTGCATGAGCACCGCGCCCAGCGCGTCCTGCGCCGCATCCACCGACAGCAGCACGGGCCGCGAAACGTCGAACAGCGCCAGCACGGGCGCCTCACATACACTCTGCTTCAATTTATCGAACGCTTGCTGCTCGCTCTGCTCCCACTGCCAGTTATTGACTTTTTTTAACAAGTTCGTTAAAGGCAATGCACATTCTGAGTAGTGTGATATATATTTTGATAAATAATTTACAGCACCTAAAAAACGTTCTAAAGATTTCCTATCTTTTGGTTCCGGCATTTCTAAAATTGCTTTGACCTTGTCGGTGTCGGCACGCATGCCCCTCGCATCAAAAATGTGTCCCAGATAAGTCACCTCTCGCACACCAATTTTACATTTCTCTTTATTAAATTTAAGATTAATTTCTTGAGCCCGACGTAATAACGCGGTAAGTCTAGCGTCGTGTTCTTGTTTCGATCTACCCCATACTATAATATCATCTATGAAATTATCAGTGCCCTCCAGGTCTTCCAGCAGTTGACGCATTTTGGCATGAAATACCTCTGACGCACAATTTATACCAAACGGCAACCTAAGAAATTGGTACCTACCGAAGGGTGTTGTGAATGTACAGAGGTCCGCACTGTCCTCGTCCAGCTGCACGGCCCAGAACCCAGAGTTGGAGTCCAGCACTGAGAAATACTGCGCCCCCTGCAGCCGCGCCGCGAGCTCCGCCACCGTGGGCAGCTGGAAGTGCGCGCGCTGAACCGCGCGGTTCAGTTGCCGCGGGTCCAGACAGATCCGCAACCCATTATTCTTTTTAGCTACAAGCACTAACGGATGAACCCACTCCGTGGGATGTGAAACCTTACGAATTACTCCAAGGTCTTCCATTTTTTTAAGCTCAACTGCGAGCCGATCTCGCATACTAAGAGGAATCTTCCTATTTGAACTAATAACCGGCTGCACTGTTTTATCGACAACAATGTGATATTTACCCGGAAGGCAACCTAGACCTTTAAATAAATTTTCAAATTCCGCCAGGTTAATTGAGTGAATTCTCTTAACTAAGCCTAGTTTTTCACAAGATGTTCGTCCCAGCACACTTTGACATTTTAAATCCGCAATCGCAAATTCCAAATCATACTTCACATTTTTATAGTACCAATTTAAATAACAAATGCCTTTAATAGGTATAACTTCACCGTTATATGTTTGCAACTTGATATTACTGCGTTTAATACAGTTCGAATCAAACCCTAACGACAAAAATTTTATATAAGACATAACATTGATATCGGCCCCCGTATCTAATTTAAATTTTTCTGATCCTAAATCGCACTTAAGAGTTTCACACCAATACTCGGAATTCTCTATGTCGCGTTTGATTACAGAAATCAAAAATGTTTCACTTTCCGAATCCGAACTGACCCTATTTTGTTCTATTTCATATACCCGTTTCACTTTAGTATTATTATATAATAAATTTGACTTACATACACGGGCGAAATGTCCAGCCCTACCACACATGAAACACACAACCTGTCTCGCAGGGCACCAGTCCTCGGCGCAGCGCACGCTGCCGCATCCGTCGCAGCCGGCACGCTCGCCGAACCGTGCCCGCGGCGGTGGGTGCGCGGCCCGTAGGCCGCGGGCACGCCGCGCGCCCTCACCGCCGCCGCCGCGCCTGCCTCCGCCGTCGCGCCTGCCGCGCGTATCACAGCCACGCACAGCATCCACCTGAGCAACGCTCGCGCCCGCCGCGCCGCTGCACATCTCCCGGCCGCTCTCCTGCGACACTTCCTCAGCTTGACACAGCTTCATAGCTTTATCTAGGTCAAGGTCGTCACATTTTAAAAGACGATCCCGAACAGTATTGTTTCTTACGCCGCACACAATTCGATCTTTTATTTTTTTCCTCTTCGAGTTGGCTAAATTCACATTTTTTACTTAAAAGACGTAATGACGTAACGTATTGTTGAATTGATTCACCGTCTTCTTGATTACGTGTAAAGAATTTATAACGTAATAAAGTTATATTGGCTTTCGTTCCAAAATAATTATCAAATTTACTTAACAACTTGCACGTCGTCAATGTTCTCATCTTTTGTGTATGTGAATGTTTGATAAACGTCAAAGCCGTCCGCTCCGATTAAGTTCACTAGTAGGCTAGCTTGAACAGCTTTAGACTCGGTGTGCACTCCAGACGCTTTCAAAAACAATAAGAATTGTTGTCTCCACCTCTTCCAAGCATCAGCCCTGCTGACGGGGCCGCCCTCCATATTGAGTTCGGCGGGAGGACGCGCGTGCTCCATTGTTCCAATTTTAATCCAATTAAATCTTCAATATTGAACTAAAATCAATTTATATACTTATTTGTATCTGACCAACCACAGCCAATAACCCTTTATTGATCACTATTTTGAGACTATAACTTAATTATTTTAATTTTCCGCTGCCACCATGTTGTGATACAATGAAACACACTCAGTACGAGACAAGAACTGTCCTTTATTCACATCTTAATCTACCCACCACTTACAATATTATCTATAATACTAATATGTGATAAATATATAGACTACCTACAACATCTCTCCCTTTAAGATTGTTTACACAACATTTACTTTTTTATATAAATCTAAACATAAAAACTATCACTCCTTCCCTTTTAACAAAACAACTTTAGATACCTATATAAAACTTAAACTAAAAGCGTAAAATTGTGAATTAGAAAATTGTAAGTTCATATTTTCTATCATAGGATTTTTAAGTGTGCTTTATAAATAATCCTAGAACATTTTATGCATTCTATAACTTAATATAATATTATCTCTCTTGCCCTGATCCCCGACCGACTGGTCAGACTGTCTGGTCCTTTCCGTCTTTAAAAGGCGTGTAGCTCTTAAGATGCCAAATAAAAATAATAAATAAGTTACTGCGTTTATGAAATTTACTGTTATTTCATATTTGCTAGTTAGTAAATTATACTAAATATCATTTAAGTAAGGTATTCTTTGAAACCTGAAGGTATAACGTAATTTATACCATTATGTAACATAATTTTTTTAAAACAAAGTTGAAAGCACGCGTAAGAATATTTGTTTTATTAAACTTATTTCTTCAATTTGGCTCAAGTAAGGTAGTAAATTTCCCTTTCTTCATAAAAATGTGTAATACCTCCATTATGTTGCTTATACCCTAGTTCTGCACATTGGCAATACACTGAATGAAGAGGTCGCCACCGCGCCGGCGATATTCAATTATCATTATCAAGGGGGGCTTTTAAAAAGACTTAGGTCCACTGTCCCAGGGTCTAATCCACGATCGCAAAGTGGGGTCAGGGATGCCAATCTTGTGTAGAAATGTTGGAAAGTAACAGTGACCCAACCGTGGTCTACTTATAATAATAATAATAATCATTTATTTCAAGTATCAAAGGACTCATTTTGAACATATATTTACACAATCAGTCATATTAAAATATAAAATTACAGATACAAATAAAAATAATATATTGTTTCATCATTAAATTAATAAACATTTCAACAAAGCATTTAATTAAATTAATAATTATATTATATATAAGTCATACGATTCAAAGTCCAACAAAAATAACATGTCATGTACCTCAGTCCTGGTGCGCAATGTGCAGTTCAGAGCAATGTCTGATGTAAAGACAGTCTACCCTATCCGCAAGTGTGGCCAGCAAGCTGTTGTTGCTCGCACGCACTCGCTCGTAAATACTTATGTTATTTATTTAATTAACTTATTTCTTTACACGTTTGCTACTCTCAATTCAGATTTCCTAAAACCTCCATCATATTGCTTATACCCTGGTCTTGCACAGAGACAATGCACTGAATGAAGGCGGCGGCGCCACACCGCGCCGGTAAAAAAATTCCGAATGTAATTTCATCACAATTCAATAAAACTTTTGAACGATTTGGAAACCAACAAGTGAGAAATATGAAACTAATAGTTATACTTGTCGGTATACTTAGCAGGGTCTCAGGTACTACTAGCTGTCTGCATATTTTGATGGTTTTTATAGAAAGTTATGTGTTTATATGTGGGATAATAAATTGATAAGCTCGTGACTTTATGAATTCTACTGTTAATCACTTCCAACCACGGCATTGACAAACAAATCATTTTATTCTATTTCAAGAGTTTAGCCATAGGACCATTTTGACGTTTGGTGGCGCCACTTATTATTATCAATAACAACATGATATGAGTGAATTGAATGTATGCTGTACTTAAGTTTTGAGTATCTTCATTTTCATTTCACTGACAAAGAATTTTAAGGATAGGAGGGTGGTTGGAGGAGAGGAGAGCCTTCATGTGGATGGTTTAGGAACTTTAAAGGATACAGAATACAGAAAGAAGGGGGCTTTTAAAAAGACTTAGGTCCACTGTCCCAGGGTCTAATCCACGATCGCAAAGTGGGGTCAAGGTGCCAATCTTGTGTAGAAATATTGGAGAGTAACAGTGACCCATGGTGGTCTACTTATGTTATTTGTTTAATTAACTTATTTCTTTACACGTTTGCTACTCTCAATAAAATGATCTTAAATTTCAGATTTCCTAAAACCTCCATCATATTGCTTATACCCTGGTCTTGCACAGAGACAATGCACTGAACGAAGGCGGCGGCGCCACACCGTGCCGGACAATTCAATAAAATTTTTGAACGATTTGGAAACCAACAAGTAAGACGAGAAATATGAAACTAATAGTTATACTTGTCGGTATACTTAGCAGGGTCTCAGGTGTCTGAATATTTTGATGGTGAGTAATATTTGGGATAATAAATCGATAAGCTCGTGACTTTATGAATTCTACTGTTAATCACTTCCAACCACGGCATTGACAAACAAATAATTTTATTCTTATATGATCTTTAATTTCAGATTTCCTAAAACCTCCATCATATTGCTTATACCCTGGTCTTGCACAGAGACAATGCACTGAATGAAGGCGGCGGCGCCACATAAAAAATTAAAAAAATATTTTTTTATGTGGCGCCGGTAAAAAAATTCAGAATGTAATTTCATCACAATTCAATAAAATTTTTGAACGATTTGGAAACCAACAAGTGAGACGAGAAATATGTAACTAATAGTTATACTTGTCGGTATACTTAGCAGGGTCTCAAGTGTCTGAATATTTTGATGGTGAATAATATTTGGGATAATAAATCGAAAAGCTCGTGACTTTATGAATTCTACTGTTAATCACTTCCAACCACGGCATTGACAAACAAATCATTTTATTCTATTTCAAGAGTTTAGCCATAGGACCATTTTAACGTTTGGTGGCGCCACTTATTATTATCAATAACAACATGATATGAGTGAATTGAATGTATGCTGTACTTAAGTTTTGAGTATCTTCATTTTCATTTCACTGACAAAGAATTTTAAGGATAGGAGGGTGGTTGGAGGAGAGGAGAGCCTTCATGTGGATGGTTTAGGAACTTTAAAGGATACAGAATACAGAAAGAAGGGGGCTTTTAAAAAGACTTAGGTCCACTGTCCGAGGGTCTAATCCACGATCGCAAAGTGGGGTCAAGGTGCCAATCTTGTGTAGAAATGTTGGAAAGTAACAGTGACCCATGGTGGTCTACTTATGTTATTTATTTAATTAACTTATTTCTTTACACGTTTGCTACTCTCAATTCAGATTTCCTAAAACCTCCATCATATTGCTTATACCCTGGTCTTGCACAGAGACAATGCACTGAATGAAAGCGGCGGCGCCACACCGCGCCGGTAAAAAATTTCATAATGTAATTAATTCATCACAATTTAATAAATTTTTGAACGATTTGGAAACCAACAAGTGAGACGAGAAATATGAAATATGAAAATTTGTCGGTATACTTAGAAGGGTCTCAGGTATCTACTCGCTGTCTGCATATTTTGATGGTGTGTATAGAAAGTTATGTGTAATTTTTGGGATAATAAATCGATATCGATAAGCTAGTGACTTTATGAATTCTACTGTTAATCACTTCCAACCACGGCATTGACAATCAAATCATTTTATTCTATTTCAAGAGTTTGGCCATAGCACCATTTTAACGTTTGGTGGCGCCACTTATTATTATCAATAACAACATGATATGAGTGAATTAAGTGTATGCTGTACATAGGTTTTGAGTATCTTCATTTTTGTATTTGTTCAAGGTTGTTTTTTAAGTCACCGGTCAAATTTTTTACACCATAAGTATCATTTATAGAAACGATTTTTTCAAAAAAGGTATGTATTTTTTTGCAAGGAAATTAATATATTCGCTAACATATTAAGCAAAACATGGTCACTCTAAATTATGAATCAATACCATATAATAAAGACTACTACGCGTTACTTCAAAACATCTTGTAGTACTAAGTCGTAGTATTATCAACGAAATGCCGCGTCGTAGTAGTTATGTTCTTCAACAACAACAACAACGACTATTTGTAAAAAAGTTTTTGGTGCCATATCTTTGTTTTTTTTTTGTACTTAGCGATACAAAAATAATGCATCGTATCAAAGAAAGTGACTAAAAATCAACCCTGATATTTTCTATTCATAGGAGAACTTTATGCTCAATTTCAAGTATTTAGAAATAAAAATGTAATTCGTTACAAATGAACTAAGATGAAAGATAAAGGATCTATCAAGTTAATAAATAAATCTATTATGTCTACTATAACAAAACTAGGCACAACTTCTAAAACAAAATAAATTTTAATAATAACTCACACACAGAACTGACGTACGTGTGAGCTACACTCAGACATCCTGCTTCTAATGTTTGAAGTACTATTCTATTGTAAAGAAGCATTAACTAATATAAAAATCGTTCAAGTGCTAGTCACAATCATGTCGAGCTAGTAAATAATATGTGCGATATTTTGTTTCTAACAGTTTAGAATAGATATGATATCAAAAATGATGATATCAAAAATGTTTGGCACACATGTATGTGGAGATAACGTTGTTTCTAACGGGCTTTGTTCTAACATGTATTAGAAATGTACCAGGAAAGCAGAAACCATTTGGAGGTTGAATGTGTTAGCACACATATACGACTTCGAGAGGTGGACATGTGAACTATAACCACGCTATTCATAAAAGATTCTACAAAAAAAGTTTGGTAAGTAGACTAGTTACACACGACATTTGATAATAAAAAAAAAATCAAGTATTAATATTGTAAATGTACATTTGTGCAGTCTTTCTTGAATGAATTACAAAACTCCAAGTCGTGATGATTTTATCATAATAAGTCAATCAAATTACGGTGAACACTTTTTAGAGTTAGACACACAACAGATTTCTTGTTTTATTTTATTTAGCTTAACTAGGTTTCATTCGAGTAACTTTTGACAATGTAGGTATTTCTGGATAAAACATATTTTTTACTTTCCTCAAGAATTAAGTTTTCACGTGCAAAAACATTTTATATAATTTATGCATGCAGAGCATTAAAAATGGCTGAACTACAAGGTAATCTACGTAGTATATTCATTTTCATACATATTTAGTCAAAAAAATTTTCAAAAAGTGCTCAATTGATTACGATTAAGTTTATATGGGACCATCTCTGAAGTATTTTCTATCAACAAAATCCTAATACTAATCATCAAAATCGATTCATAGCTGACCAAATAAAAAAAAAAAATACACACTAATTGAGAACCTTCTGGAAGTCGGTTGAAAATGTAATGGGCAGTTTTGGGGGATAAGTGCTTTTAAATAAAAAACTTTACTTTACAACGTAATCGAACTGATTACAAGATATCTTGTATAACTACTTATTTGTGTTTATTTGAATTTTTTAAATGCTTTTCTAGCAAATTACAAACCGCTTTTATTTCAGTGAGTGAGAAAGAAGAATTTCAAAGATCTAGCAATCTGAGAGATCTAAAATGCTACAAGGTTCAATATTGCCATGAAGATATAA
This sequence comes from Stenoptilia bipunctidactyla, assembly GCA_944452665.1. NCBI lineage: Eukaryota > Metazoa > Arthropoda > Insecta > Lepidoptera > Pterophoridae > Stenoptilia > Stenoptilia bipunctidactyla. The sequence continues at coordinate 14,880,924 of OX101748.1, read as the reverse complement.
ATAATGAAAAAACTACAGTTTTGATTGTTTTAATTTAGAAATCGCATACTATAATTTTAAATATTAGTTAGCAAGGCTTTTTGAACACAACATTGCCTTGTTTTAAATTTCAGACCCAAAATTGATATTTTAATATTGTGATCAACCTATACACGTAAGTACGAAATGAATTATTAAAAATTATATTAAATTTAAAGTCTCTATCGGGATTGAAAACACACCTGTAACGTGGTGCACGTGCACAGACCCGGAGTTCAGGAGTCCTATAGAGCTTTAAAGTGCCCAAACCGTTGCATAACCTATAGGTCCTGTACATTTCGCTAGTAATATGAATATAAACCATGGGGGAGGAAATCTTACCCAATAGACGGCGATAAATCTATGTTTCATGTCAAAATTGATAAATTCAAATTTTAAATGAAAATTAAACAGTAGGTATGTTCAGAAGGCAGCTGATCAAGCGTTACATTACCTGTCGAATTTCCCCAACCAATTTTAACTTAATGTCGAGGGCGTAGAGTTCAGATTCAAGTACATTTTTTTGATAGATTTGTAACGCTTGATGTGCTGCCTTCTGTACCTTCACAATTTGTTGGAGTTAGTGCATTTTCTTTGAAAAAATGTAGTTATGAATACATATTATTGAGTTCTTTGTAAGATCTGTTTGAAAAATTTTAAATAGGTTTTAGCTTTGGAAATAAAATAACCTATATGATGAACTAATTTGACAATTTACTTTCTCTTTTCAGTTTTTGATACAATCGAGTCATATGCTGTTATATTATTCAGTATTTGATGCGATGTCTATAAAATACAATAATTACATTGTTTTGCCTTGATAAAAAAGGTAAATTTGCTTGGTGGTAGGATCCCTTCTGGGTCCGCCTGGCTAGCGACCACCCTTTATATAAAGTCTGCCGCCAAATGTTACCGCTCCGGCGGTAATGTGTTCCAGCAATATTGTATAAAGAGCCAGTTCCTTCCTAAACCCGTGTGCTTTCATCTTCGACCTCATCGTCACTTACCATCAGGTGAGATTGAGGTGAAACGCGGGTTTAGTCATTTATGAAAAAAAAAAAAGTTAAAGTCAAAATAATTTTTACACTTGAAGAAAGTTGCCTCAAGTTTTCACGACATAAAATCAATGATTGTATAGGGTGATTAGTGGGTCAGTTTCGAAATTCGAGGACGCGATAGTTTGAGATCATACACGAAAGAGAAAAAATAAAATAAAATATTAATATTAATTATTTACTGAGTAAAATTATCCGAAAGTTAAAAAAAACATTACGCAACGCATGGTGACCTCCCGTTCACACATGGTACGTTTTACTGGATACGTTTTACCAGATACGTTTTTTTTTCATCGATGGCACATGGAGTTGTATGGGCGACTTCACATATGGCACAGTATTCAGTATACGTATTTTCAATACATATACGGAGTAGTTTACAACCACATCAAATAGATAACCATTATCTATGCAAATCTTAAATAGTTTTGGTGTCTTTATTAGAAAAGCGTATACATTGATATATGCATAAGTAAGAGACTATGGATATCACTACCGGCTAGTTTATATTTCTTACTAGGTAGTGTTCAATTTTTTTTGGAAACCTGTATAAGTACAATCTATAGGGTTGATTTAGTCACCAGCCAAATTTAATTGTTAGTTTCTTTGATACGATATAAACGTACCTGCATATTTATTTTATCGTTGCTCAGTACAAAAACGTAGAAATATGGATCCACAAACTTTAAAAAAAAATAGTCGCTGTTGATGAACATACCTACTACGAAGCGGCATTTCATTGATAATACTACGACGTAGTACTACAAGATGTTTTGTAGTAGCGCATAGTTGCCTTTATTTTAAAGGTAATTTAGAGTGACCATGATTTGCTCAATATTTTGGCGGATATATTTATTTCTTTGTAAAAAAAAAAATATACTTTTTTTGCAAAAATCGTTTCAATAAATGATACTCATTGAGTAAAAAATATTTGGCCTGTGAATACAAATCAACCCTGTATAATAGTAGACTTCACAAAGTCACTAACTCGTACGCCGTAATAAGGATAAGGTAAAACAAGTATTGTGTACGTGAAAAGCAGAAGTGAAGAAGATGGGATTCCCAGGCTGGAAACTTTTATTGTTTATTTTCACAAGATAATTGCTTTTGAGTTTCTTGCCACTTCTTCTCAACAGATTGAGTTTCCGAAGTGGTTCAGTTCAATTTGTTAATAGTTTGACTTATTTCAAGTGTATTTATACTTACGAAATAAAGATTTTTTTGACTTTGACTTTAATGTTTTCTACAGGATGCTAGTCTATATTTATTTCTAGTAGTCAGATTTTCTTTGAACTCTGTATAACAAGTTTGACGAAAACGTAAAAATAGAATAATTCTTAATTGTACCAGCAACATAAAAGTAACATAATGGTACAAATTTTTTAGACATTTGTACAAAGGACTGAAGGACGAAGGACTTCCATGCTGTGAGCGAAGAAAAACATAGAATGTGCCAGCTGCTTCTCTTCCCGAGCATACTGTAACAGTAAGTTAAGGGACAGAGGGTTTATTGGCGTTTTTGCGGGCGATAGGCTGACTCCCTGTCACTGCATTAGTCTCTCTCCATCATTATAATACCTCGAAATTTGTCAAACGTGATATCAGATGGTTTGATGGCCTCTGGTGTTCTGCCTACCCTATAAGGGATACAGGCCTGAAGTTATGTATGTATGTATTGTACAAAGGTGGCCTTTTTACTATAAAGCAATCTCTTTAAGACAAGCCAGTTTGGACAGAACAGGAGTAAAGGAAATTAAGATTAGGTATGGGTACAGATTTTATAACATAGACTACTTACAAATAATTACACATATGTATAATATGATATGTATAATTTCGTGAACCGAAATAGTTGATAGCCCTTTTTAAAGGATGTTTTAACAAACAGCTATGAACTAAGCCAAAACCTTTATCCAAAATCCTTCTTTGTAAACACTTTTTTTTTTATTTATTAACCAAAAGAAAATATTACAACATGAAATGCTTACTATCTAAAAACCTCGAAGGTTTGTCCAGACAGAGTAAAAAGTATGGGTGTTTCCATAACAATATTGAAACCCACCATAAGCACCTGATACTCCCCATTTCAATTTCGGACACCCATGAAAATTTCTGCAAACCTGGTACTAGAAAATATGATTGCTAAAAAATATTGATGCTTTTGGTCGTGAAAATGGTTGGATTGGATTGGAAAAGTTTGAGAAGTTGTGAGTACTAAATAAAAACCAATGAAATGAAAGTCCAAAGTGAATATTTTTTCAAAGTACCAACTGAGGAACTGGTAGAGTGCCAGGGAGATCTGGGTACGTATCTCCTCAGCCAGGAGATCAATTTTATTTAGTTTTTTTTTTGTATATAAAGGTCAATGTGAAGCGACGTGACGAAAGCGTTAGGTAATTGATACCTCTTACTACGCAACAGGGAGTTGCTACGAATTACTACGGATGAATCTGGAAATTGATACTTCTCACGAAAAAGTTATTATAAATTAAGTTTATCTACTCTCATATCATAATATTCAAAATATAAAACTCAGAACGAATTTATATTGACATACTTTTTAAAATAGTATAACGAAATGAAATTAAAAAATTAAATTATAACACACTACCTCGAACAATACAATGTTATAATATTTTTTTTTTAAATTTCGATACAGATAACAGACCATAGATTTCATTTTTTTGTCTGTGTCCTGCGAGCGCCGCGCCACGTTACAATCTGTGGCCGCGCGGCGCGTTTTGGCGCATGCGCGATAATGGCGGGAATAAATATCTTCAGTGTATGAGATTAGATAAAGTAGTGTATGAAACTGCACATAACTAGGTATTATGTGACAGTTTCATAAACTACTATTTTATTATATGGCAGTATATGGTAGTCGTCGTGGCGCCGTGGTTACTGTGTGTATCATACGATATCGCAGGTTAAGCAACGTTCGGCGCGGTCGGTACTTGGATGGGTGACCGCCGACCATTCAAATCTCACGGCGACTTCCGTGCTTCGGAGGGCACGTTAAGTAGTCGGTCCCGGTTGCTGTATACTTGTATACAGTAGTCGTTAGGGTTTGTCAGAAGCCGTATCGGCACCCTGAAAATTCTGACATCCACCCAGCACCGGGCCAGCTTGGTGGATTAGTGCCTAAAACCTCCTACCCTGCAGTGGGCTCATTACAAAGAGTTGTGATGATGATGATGAAGTTTTTATTGTAAATTTGCACACGATGATGAATGCAAGTGTACGTACAAACCTAAGTTGGGTTTTGTTACACTTGTTTTGTAAAAATATTATTGTATCTTTGTATTAGGTATTAATAAATAAATAAATAAATGTCGAATAAAACAAAAGTCGAACAAAAATTATGTTTATCTTGATAGATATGTTAACAAGTTAAAATAAATATTGAAAATTCTGGTAATTCCTGGAAGAAATTGCAACGAGATAACCGATAAGGTTTAACACTCAATGTTGTCGATTTGTAATTAGTTCACAAAATGAATTTCCGTTCAATTTTGGTAACTTTTTTAGGTTCACCTTTTTAATAATTTTTTATCAGTTGAATAAAAATTCAATTTCATGAGCAAGAGGAATTTTTTGATTTTTGCCATAATTTTAAGTTTTCCGACAATTAACTACTGGATATTCCATTCTGCTCAAATTTAATCCTTAAATAATGATAATAAATAATTTATACCTTTATAACGTCCACGTCAATCTTTTTTGTCTTGTTATACTAAAATACGTTTACCAAATCAAAAGAAAACGCCATTATTAATTTTCGCACCAAATAAGTGAAACGAACGACCCCAAACAACACAACACAACACGTGTGTTTTATTCCAAAAAATAATGCTTTCCAACTTCGCTCCTGGTACTCGGAAAGTTTTCCTATTCGTAAAAGGGAGAAAGAATATCTATGCATCGAAAAGAGAAAGTAATATACAAACAAGCTTACAAGCTACGTACTTTCTACGAGGGGCGAGTATTGATTCATAGCTATTACTCTAGTAGTTACGAGAGTAAGAACTTTGAGTTTTAAACTTTAGGGTTCAAATTGCCTTAATAAGCAATTTCAGATAGACGTCTGAAAAGGTTGTTGGTACAGGGTTGAATGATATGCCGAAAGCCTTTTATAAGTATGAAAATTTTATAAGTACTTCTTATAAAAGTTAATTTATTAGGATATATTCAATAACCCAAATAGGTACTGTCAATGACAATGCAACTATGATTTTTTTGCGGGTGCTATAGCGCAAGTCCTAGAAATGGATTAACAATCTCCATCCAAAGTATGATGTCCTAGTATCTAATACCGGATTTAAGCGCAGTTGTCCCGCTAAAACCCGGTTTATCTTCGGATACCGGGCTGGTAGTAAAGTTTTGATCCGGTTAGAAGTTAACATTGGAAAGTTACTGCAAAGTTTGTTTTTGTTTATACAGCTTTTTGAATTGGCATTGAAGTGAAATCGTAGTATAAAATTCCAGTGTCTATACGGTGTTAAACATTTTCTCTATGTATTTTTTATGAAACCATGCATTCATTTAAGAACATTAGTACATAACTACATTAATCTATTTATGGACTACTACCCATTAAAGCTCTGCTTTTGTTTTTGTCTTTGAAATTTATATTGCACGGAATACATATTACGAAAGTGTATATTCGATTAAAAACGCAACGAGGTACAAAGTTACATAAAATAAAAGATAATCTTTCAAGATTTTCTGTCAGAAAATCATTTATTTTTCCGGGGATTACTGAAGAAAACATCTACTATAACAATTATGCATACGTATTTTCTTTATACTGAAGGTATCCCGAAGATTCCGGGCATTCCTTAAATTTTTCATAACCGCCTTTACCAAATGCTTTCCTAGTAAGAAAAATTGTCGAATGCGCGAAAATTGGCCTAACTCAATGGAAAACTCCTCTTTCCTTTGTGTCCCACATTCTACAGGAGCATTCCAAGCATTTTTGTGTAGTATGAGCTTATGATCTCCTAATGAAGAAAATTCAAACAGACAAGTCGGAAAAGCTTTTTAAAGCGTTAACTTAAAAAAGCTCCCCCAGTCGGATTGTATGGAGGGACACACATTCTTTTTCGTATTTGTTTTTCATTTTCCATTCGGGTATGCCTCTTTGGCTGGTGTGATGCCTTAGTATCTAAGGCATGGATTTTTATAAAGCCTCATCTTAGACGCACCACTTCTTCCTCTAGGGAAAAGCGTATAAAGTAACCTAAAAAAATATGATGATTATGCCTGGTAGAGGTTTCTTCTTTCTTTTTCGAATTTCCATAGGCTTTGAATTTTGTTGAAAGGGCGGGGCTACAAATACTGCGCATAATAAAAAGCAGTATCTACTCGCATAACATATTTCGAACCATTTTGAACTCTGCCTGTATGAACAATTCCTGTAACCTTTGAACTCCTGGTAAATCGGCCTCAAAAAACGTGACTCGATGTCGAAAAAACTCGGCAACAAATTTTCCTTTCTTTGTGGGAATTTCAGTGGAAAGCGCTCCTACGAGCTTTGGTGCCTTAGTGCATTTTGCTGAAAATATGCAGAAAATCCACGAATTCAGGAAATTATTATTTTTCATAAATTGTTTTCTTTGCACATTTTTATTACCTGCCAAATTAATTATTTTTTGTATCAACAAGTTAGGGCTTTTTTATTATATTTTGTTTTCTTCTGCAAACAACAAGGAAGATCTAAGAAATGTGTGTTGGTTTATAAAGATATTGTAATTTTTTATTCTTTTTTTATAGTTATAAAATAAATAAATAATTTTTTATAACCCTTTTCAGCTTTCAGCGCTGAGCTAACCCTTTCAGTACGTGAAAATGCTCTAGGGCGACAACACTGCCAAGGAGGTAGGCTACGGGTACGCCACGTAGAAGCCACGTACAGGGGCTTGGCAATATTATCTAAATCTTGTTATTTTACTGTGGAGAGAAATTTTGTTTAGACTACTTTCGTGGCCTGTATAGTTTAAACGAATTGAAGTGTCCTAACTCTTCTTATAAAGAAACTAAGTATCCACCAAGATATTGTTGTTGAAAACAAGAATTCAACGAAAATATTTTGTTTTCTTCAACAATATTATTAAAACAAACTAAGCAAGAACAGGAAGAACCTAACATCTTACAATATTTAAATATCGAAGTGTTTTTGTCCTGAACAACTGTCTTTTGGTTTATGAGAAAAAACGATTGTCCAACTGTTTTATTGTGCCATAACACTTTTTTGCTATTGCATCATTTGGAAGCATATAAACTTGTACCATGTGTGCAAGAACCGAGCGCGTAAAGTTGCGTGCTTGCAAAGATTTCCCTGTTGGAAAATTTTCAGTCTCACTGCCTGCTGGTTTATGATTGCCTGATATTTTGGCTGTCTTTAGCCATGGCTTGACACCCGTGAAGATCTCTTGACAGTTGATTAATTGACACTTGCTTGTTGATTGATAATTAAGATCGATTTGCCTGTTTGAGTTTTTCCTTAACTTAATAAGTTACATTTTAGTCAATTCTTTTGTTAAAATAAATTTTAGATAAAATTAAAAAGTTTAAAAAGTTATATGTGTAGTTAATTAGTTGAAATACATAATTATGTATATTAATATATAATGTCATACTTTTGTTCAAAACATTTTCTGTAACAATTTTTCCATCACAATAATTGCAGATAAAATTCCATTTATAAATTTGTCAATAAATTTAAGTTATTTATTTATTTCACACCTATTTTCCCACACCTGTAAAATTTACACAAATTTTCACGGCTGAAAAGCGACGATAAATTTTTCACCTGCCTTGTAGCTCACCTGGGTACCAGGACATGAGAACGCGGAAGGAGAACATTTACCTTTTTCAGGTGCACCCCACGATGTCACGTTTCAGGTAAGTCACGCACACATAAGCATTGACAATTCATTGGGGGTTGCGTTGGTAACTTCCCTGTCTAGCCAAAACGCACACAAAGAATCGGCCAATCATAGAACCGTATTCTTATGCTTGGATCGGGGAAAATTTTACACATAAATTGCATACACATACTATAGGCTTTTACGTGGAGTTGCGAAAACCTTTGGCTTGTTGAATGGGAAAGATTGTATACACCTACAGCGACATTTTGAAGTCCTAGTGAAAAGAAGCAAGGTAGAAATAGGTGAGATTCACCTGTACTATTCAGGTGCTTGCTGTGTTTTAAGGTCCAAAAGGCTACTAACTAATTAGTCATTAATAAACGATCTCAAAAAGCAAATAACAGCACTATATAACAAATTATTATTTATTGGTAAAGCTAAATCTAAAACAATTTTTTTTATCACAATGTCATAAAGAATTAAAAAAAATGTCACATTATTAAATTGATCTTGGGAATAGCTTGCTCTACTTAAATTGGCTACGACCATGACTGCTACGAGTCTCTTTCTTCTTTTTTTTTTTTAAATCTTTATTTAGAAGAGTCTCTTTCTTCTTCTAGGACTTAAAAACGCGGGGAAAATTTTCGATATAGTGGGGGAAAAATACCAGGCTCTCATAGCTCGTTTAGCGGTATTATGACATAAATCCATATTCAGGAATTTTCCACACCGGGACGGTGTGGTGTGACAAAAGTAACACATTTAAATAAAATAATAATCTAGTAGTAGGAAAACAGAATTGATGCGGCGATGTATTTATATAAATTACTACTAGGAGTAAGTTTTGTAGTAGTAACTAGTTGAAGTTATAGTTTATATTACACGGAATACATGATTTCATAGATATTAAAGTATTGTGTGACGTGTCTATGTAGTTTATTAATTTGTTATTGTACACCCTTGTCATATGTAATTTATTATTTCATTAAAGAAAGGAATTGAAAATGGCGGCACTTATCATATTCTCTCGCTCGCATAATAGTGCCGTCTTTACACACTCTCGCGCGTACGGTCAGGAAAAAAATATTTCATTTAATATATTATATTTTTTATTGTTGACATCGTTTTTTTTCGACAATGATGTCGAAATGGATACCACAAACGTTAATGTAAAATAAGCGTTTTAAATGGTGGGCGTTTGTAAAAACGTGTTGCATCGTTGCACACTGAAAAAATGAGGAGTTAGCAAAGTACCTTTTTGGCTTTGTTAAAAGGATCTTGTTTATTTTTAATCAAGACTCGTGGAAAATGTTGGAAGTAAACATGGTAAATAATATATACGTAAACATGGCTAAATTCACTTGTTTATTAACACCATACTGCTCATTAAATACAAATAACTCAATCTACAAATTTTACAGTTTACAAAATTGTTTAAATTTTAATAAGTTCACTCAATAAGCTTTAACAGAGTAATTCGTGTAATATTAACCGTTACCACTCACGGTTAAACTTAAATAACCAGTACTTTACTACTAACAACCACTTAGCTTTGCTAATACAAAAGAACACTCATTAGTATTTAACCGAGTATACTTATTTATTGGTAGCAGGGTGGAGTTAGCTATTTTGTTTGCTATTTAGTTAGTTATTTTTAACAGAGTACTTGTTTAAATATTCATAAGTAAATATTCTCTACAGGCACGATTGGTTGCCGGTGGAGCCGCCGATGCGCAGATATCCCCTCCACGTTTCGGTCAGCGCTAGAGTTATGTGCGTGTCGCAAACTAACCGTCTTTCGTTCGAACGTTTAATAATTTAATTAAGTGAGTGCGACGACGTATAAAGAAGTGTGTTACCTGTAAAACGTAGTTGATTGATTATATGCTATTGCTTTTTGCCTGAACCTACGGTTTATTCCTAAAGACGCTGCCGCCGGCGGCCCCGACTGCGTCGTATTTTTTTATAGTCAGATGATTTAATGTAAGTGGATGAAGAAGTAAAAATCTGCTGAAAGCCTGGAGCCTGGAAGAATATATAGGAGTGTTCAAAGGTAAGTTCGTTTATGTATTTAATTTTTATCTTATATATTTTATTAGACAGAGATCGTACAATCGCACACCAGTGACCAGTGAACGTGTGATCTTGAGCCAAGGTAGCGCCGCCGTAGAGGGTTTCAATACCTACCATGTGAGACTAGCTTATATAGGTTTATTGCCACTGATATGCCGTTGTGTCTTTAATTTACAGCTGACTAGCGGCTTTGCGCGGTTTGACCCGCGTAGCTCTTGATCCCGTGGGAGTTTCTTAGCAAAATATGTTACTTTTGGTTAATGTAGCCATCTAATGGTGAAAGAATCTTTGAATCGTTCCAGTAGTTTTTGAGTTTATTCATTACAAACATACAAATCTTTCCTCTTTATAATATTAGTAAAGACTTCAAAAAAGAGCAGGAATGTAGGTTTTATTAATATACATTTGAACTGTACATTGCCCGAAAAATGTAGGACAGTTGTTAGAAACAAAACATATATGTATGTAGTAGGTAATTTTGATTCTATACCCGGTCGATTACTTTTGCTTCAAAACAGTCTGCAGGCATCTATATTTCTATAATTGACAAATAGGTACTGGCCGAACATTAACACAACAAATTAGACCTAAAATATTTTAGTGTGCGTGTCGGACACCAGTATGGGCGGAAACAATTTTGCAAAGCTGATGTAAGAAATATAATAGATAACGCACAGCAGGCTGAAATATAAAGCCTGATACTTAGTGGCTTTAAAATATATGCTCTTATTTTATCTACCAACCAGCATTCAGCCAGCTTGGAGAATTACAGCTCGAACCTTACTGTCACCCAGAGGAGAGACCCTCAGCTCTGTAGTGGGCTAAATAAAAAAGGGTTGTAATGATGATAATATATTTTTTTAAATCAGTTATTTAATTACAGAAAATGCAATAACATCTCTATCACTTCCACTACTCCAGGAATCTGACCTAAAGGAGCTATTTCCTAAAATTAGCCATCGTGCCATATTCTCAAAATTTAGAAATACATAAAAAGACTATGCATCCTATTACCGATGATAATGTAAGTCACTATCAATTCAAAAATTTAATCTGCTTTAATTATCTGTATACTGTTGCCTTAATTAATTCTTCAATTTACAGGCGTGTGATGTTTCAAGCTTTAACTTATCTATGTCTGACTTGGTGACATATCCGCTTGACCCTGATGCACATCCTCAAGCTTCAAGCTCACCCGCACCCAAGACACTATCACAGTAACCATTCCATCAGAGAACAAAATTAACATTATCGTAAGTATTGTAATATTTCTTCAGAGCTATAATTAGGTACTATCTATACATATATCTCTCTTTATCATCATTCGTACAAGATGTAAAAAGTCAATTAAAAATAAATGAAGGGTATACCATTATTATAAACCACTTTGAATCAACTTTGAATCCTGAAAAAAATCTACTGTTCCATATTTGTTACAAATTTTTCAAACAGATTCTTCTTAAGCTCCCGTAAGCCATGGATCAACGGATCTTTTGTACCAAAACAATATAACATATACAACAGTTTACGAGTTCGATGTTACAAAAAGTTGTGTCAAGTTATATAATCTGCTGCCGAACCAGGTTTGATGCCTGTATGTCGGCAGACAGTGCCTCGTTTTTAATAGAAAAAATATTATAAATTATGTAGAATGAGTAGAAATTATAATTTATTTATTTCTGTTTTTTCAGGATTTACCGCTACTTTTAAATAATAGCCTTGAAGAAAGAGTTATATTAAATTTAGATAAACATATTCCGTTGGATAATACGGCAAGAATAAGATTGGTAAGGCTCATCGGAACCTACATTTTGAGCAATCATCCGTCAAATGCAATAAGGAGTACCATACACGAAATTATTAGAGTATTCCCACAGGAAAAGGCATCGGTGTACTTCCATAGCAAGATTGTGGAATCTTCACGAGGTTTAATCACCAGGTTGGCAGGAAAGTTGCCTGATCAAATCCTGTGTGCCTACTGTGCCTATGCTGCTGTACTGTGCTAATGCTGACTGTGCCTCTTTTGTAATTTGGGTTTAGTATTGTAAACTTTGAGACTGTTCTTTTGTGATTTTATACCGTATCTCTAATTCCGATATATGACAATAAATAGTAAGTGAACAATAACAGTTTTTTTTTTATTTTTTTTTTTCTGTTACACAACATTTAAATTAAATGTGTGATACCGATTGAAAGTACAAAGAAACTCGATTACATCTACATAGCAAATCGATTCCAGATACCAAGTAGGTTTGCCGGCCTCCTTGGTGTAGGTAGAGGTAACATCACTTGCCTTCTATGCCCGAGGTTTCAGGTTCAAGTCCTGGCGAGTGGTTTGGCTGTGGCTACAGAGTTAAATGGCTCACATTGTAGAGAAAGTCTGCTATGGCTACAGAGTTAAGTGACTCGCATTGCAGAGAAAGTCTGTTGTGGCTACCTAGCAAAACGATTGCAGATACCAAGTAAGTTGGCTGTGGCTACAGAGTTAAATGACTCGCATTGCAGAGAAAGTCTGTTGTGGCTACCTAGCAAAACAATTGCAGATACAAAGTAGGTTGGCTGTGGCTACAGAGTTAAGTGACTAACATTGCAAAGAAAGTCTGTTGTGGCTACCTAGCAAAACGATTGCAGATACCAAGTAGGTTGGCTGTGGCTACAGAGTTAAATGACTCACATTGCAGAGAAAGTCTGTTGTGGCTACCTAGCAAAACGGTTACAGATACCAAGGAGGTTGGCTATAACTATCCAAGAAAGTTTGTTAATATAAACAGTAAAGTTGGCTACGTTTGCAAACATTTTGTTTGTAATAATAATCAAGCTTACTTTGTTATTTCTAAGCAAACAACTTTAACCGATTTACTCGGTTGATTCTGATCAAGTAAGAATAGCAAACTTGACTTATTTATTTTTAGCAACAAACTTTGCAGGTTGTATATTGACAAACACGCTTTGTTAAAATCAACCGAAACTTAGTTATTTTTACATGCGAAATTTTTTCAGTGCATGGAATGAAGTTATTGCACATCGAACTAATGTTCTTATGAATTACTAATAATATATTAATGTTATTATAATTATGAATTAAAAAACTAGAACAGATTTGATATCAAACTTTTAATTTTATAAAGACTGCTATTTTATTGCTCTATAATTGGTCAAAGCATAAAAAAAAATAATTAATTACTTATATAAAAAATCTACTTTTTATTTGTATATTTGTTGATTTTTTATATAATTACTTACATAAAAAATGTACTTTTTTCTGTACTTAGCCCCGACGTAGTACCCCGTGATTTCTGTATTTTCACCAAAATCAAAGATTTGAAGAGAGGTTTTTTAACCAAATCCTAAGAGGCAGTGATAGCGATCCATCAGCACGTAGAAAACATGCATTCAGATCTGTAGTCCTCCTGTTATGTATTATATTTTCAAATTCAAATCATTTATACATAATCATAGGAAGTATGTTAGTATAGTTGGAATGTTACAAATATAATTGGCGCAGATATGACTCGCCATATTGGCATACGAATTTTAATACGTAAAATCAAATGTAAAATTTTTACTGTACATGTCATATAGATTCTTTTTTTACATTTCTTTCATAATTCATATTATTAAATAAAATAAAAATCATAATTAAAATGTTTAAACATGAAAATCGATAACTATCAACTAAGTTAGGAAATTATTTAAAGTTACTTAAATTAATAATATTTTCTAATATTGTTATTATTTGGTTCTGTTTCTTCGGCCAGGTATAACATGATTTTTTTAGTTACGCAAAACTTTTTTTTTTTTTATTTAAAGATATTATTTTAAAGCTCCTATAGACTTATGTGCTTTTTAGTTGATAGGTACTGACTTTATTCCGCAGTCTTTTTTTTTTATTAATGTAATTACTTGTTTATTATTATTTTTGAATTGAAATTTTTTTTTTGCTAACTGTACTATCTGTCAACATATGTACAGGCCGCCATTTAAAATTCCTTTCATTATTGAACCAAGTTATAAAAATTATCGTAATTGAATCGGACAATAATGTTTATTTGTTTTTGATTTGAAAGAGAAAAGTTTTTAATTTTAAAGGTTCTAACTACAATTCCGAACGAAATCTAATTTCAAACCTTAACGTAGTATGTTCATATTTATATTCTTGCAAGAATTCTATTTCACTTTTTTCTTGTAAGTTTCAAGCAATGAGAGGTTTTCTGCCAGCTCATTAAAAAACACAAAACGGTACAAAAATGGTACAAAAGTCTTCGACAGATGGCGCTTTACAAAAGGCGAAGTCTTGTCTGTCATATAGCCATTTATTCCACACTGCGTTTTTAAAAGTACAGTGCCACCAACTTATCTGTTCAGGTGGCCAAATGAAGAACTAGCGACGCCATTTTTAAATGTCATTCCGCTGTCAGTTTCGATTAATGTGAGTGCTCTTTGTGATTTAATTTTTACTTTTGTGGTAATAAGTGTTTCTAAAATGCCTAAGGCTGTAAAAAGTGATGCACGAATAATTATACTAAAAGTATTAGCTTTTATGAAGGATGAAAAACGTGCACAGCAGCCAATAATACCATTCGAAAAGCTGTATGAACGCGTTGCTGCAGCGACAGGTCAGTGTTGCTAGATACAAGAAAAACAATTTCCTAAGAGGATTAAAAACAAATTATGGGAACATTAAAGCTTCAATTAAAATATTTATGTTATTATGACTACCTAAATAAACAATTTGCGATATTTGACATTTAAGCCGTATTTCTAATCTCGTCAAATTCGATGTTGTCAATTAACTTAGGAAATGTTGATTCAACTTTTTGCAAATTCAACATTTTGGGATTCAACACTGTGGGATTCAACATTCTGCAAATTCAACTTTTTGGGAAATGATGATTTAACTTTTTGCAAATTCAACATTTTGGGATTCAACATTGTGGGAATCCAACATTTTGCAAACTCAACCTTTTGAAAATTCAACTTATCAGACCTGAAGGGACATTTTAATTCCAATAACTTTAAAAAATGATAATTCTTAATGATTTTTATATTTAGTTATCTCATTTATTTCAGGTGTTTCTGAGCGATTCGTACACAAGTTAGTTAATGAACAAAAATTGGCTCAAGAATGTGGCACTAAAATTGAAACACCAGGCAAAAAGAGAAACAGGACTTCAGGTAAAATTGAAATGGACGACTTCGATATAGGTGTTATTAGAAGAAAAATTCATGAATTTTACTCTATAAAAAAAGAAATACCAACTATTCCAAAATTATTTAACGTACTACGTGAAGAGATAAATTTTAAGAGCAGTCGTGAAACGCTTCGCAAATTGTTAAAAAAAATTGGATTTAGATTTAGAAGAACGCAAACAAACAAAAAAGTTCGTTGCGAACGGAATGATATATGTGCTTGGAGAGCATCATATTTACAGAAAATTAAAGATAACGAGCGTGAAATACTAAACCTGTAATTTATTTAGATGAAACTTATATAAATTCATCACACTCGACTGGAAAATGCTGGCAAGGCCCTGAAGAAGATGGTGATTTAGAGCCAGTTGCAAAAGGTCAGAGATGGATCATTGTACATGCAGGCGGCGAAGAAGGCTTTGTAAAGGATGCCCTTTTGGTATTTAAAACCAATACTAAAAGTGGCGACTACCACGACGAAATGAATAGCACGAATTTCAAGAAACGGTTAACCGAAAAGTTATTGCCAAATTTGCAGCATCCGTCTTTGATCGTAATGGACAACGCGCCGTATCATAGCATATGCATTAACCGAAGCCCCAACTCAAATTACAATAAGGCTGATATGCAAAATGATATGATATATTTGTGTCAATCCAGAACGCTACGCTCGAAGACTGAGAAACAGATGGAGATGATGATGTATAACTTTTTCAATCTATCAATCCGACGCTTGACACCTCAGTCGCTCGTGACCACGGGGTCTGCAAAGACACCGAAACGTCGAGTCAAAATTTAAAATGTAAATATACGCGATAAATCCGGTTAAAAAGTGTTTTATTTAAAAATATAAATAAATTTGTTGACATTTATGACATTTTATGATTTTTTAAATTATTTTTTGTTCCATTTGTTTAAGTAAGTACAAAGTAAATGTTTAACTCATAATTGTGATTAAACTGCACCAAATTATTGCAAAATATATATAAATGGCAACACTTGATACGACCACAGCGACGCCGCCACCTGAACAGATAAGTTGGTGGCACTGTAAAATAAATTAATTGACGTCTGTATCAGAAATTGAAGTTACAAATAACCATTGGAAGATACCACTCACCTACTTTATAGTATAAAGACTTAACGCCTTCGGCTTTTTAAAAGTGCCATCTATAGAGGTTTTTTGAACTAATCTTTATTAGCTATCAGAAAACTCCTCATTCCAAATTTTTTTTAATTACCTTTATTAAAATATGTTAATATCACTGGGGAGACGACATGAAGATTTTAAAGATATCCAATATCTATTATATTGTACTTTAATCAAATACAATTTGGAGAGATTAAGCAAGTTTTACATCCCCCATATATTAACCCTTAGCACCACTCGTGGGGGACCTAGGTCCCCCAGCGCTTTGTTTTTTTCAAATCATATTAATATTTAGAGCCCGACGCGGTTGCGATTCCGTGTATTCCCAGTGACACCCGAGAGCTACAGAAGTGCATAATTGCTGAGACTGCTAATATGTTTATAGAATTAAAAAAAAAAAAAAAAGTCAACTAAGCCCAAAATTCCTTTTGTGATTTTGAGTATTTTTAAATTTATGAAAGAGTTTATGTCTGTTTTTAATAAAAGATAAATAGTTTATTTGAAAAAAATCTTTCTTTTTTGTTTTGAAGTAATTTTTTTAAATTATATTGGGCCTGAAAAGTAACGTAAGTAAGTATACCTATTTTGTATTATGTTTCTTTGAGTTTAGAAATGTTTTTAATTATTATAAAAAAAAATGAATAAAACTGTTCATTTTCATTGTTCATGTTTTTTATTTATATTATGAAAAGATATCCCAAAATATTCTACATTTCATAACCTAAATTTTGAACACAAAATGTGGGGACTTAGGTTCCCCACGAGTGTAAATGTGTAGACTGAAAATACCGAGTGGTGCTAAGGGTTAAAGATTGTATTTAACGTTTTAAAAACCAACCATTTTTATAAAACATAATTAGTAGCATTGTAGCACTTAATAACTATTGGTAATATCGAAATTTTACGCTATAATATCCGATAAAAAGGTACCTACTTTGATACCAGTTACGAAACAACTTAATTTATTGATAAAATATAACCTCCTTCAAGAATTAGGCTATCTAATAATTTGTTTATTTATTTATCGACACTTATATCTATCCTTACAGGTCATGCCCAATGCGATAGAATAACTAATTTAAACATAATAATAATAAAATTGTTTCAAAGGTAAACGATTTAAAAGACAGACAAACAAATTTATTTCGCCTCCGTGGTGCAGTGGTATAACGATACTATGAAAATCGTGAGGACGCGGGTGCAATTCCTACGGAACCAGACGAAAAAACCGGGGTGTAGGTTCAATATGTGAAGTAATATTTTAGGTTGGATGGCATCCCATAGGTATGACAAGCTTCGTTTATTTAGGGACTATTTAGTTTGTGTGCTGGTCTGGGGATTGTATTTATTTACAGCTAATAAATAAATATTTCTGACACTCACACAACATTATCTAGCCCAAATTAAGTTTCTTAAAGAACTTGTGTTATGGATACTAGATAACTGATATACTTAAGAAATGTATACACATACATATCGAATAAATATATATTTTTTATTAGAATAATCTTAAATAAACATATAAACATCCATGACTTGACGACTAATATCCACCGCCGCCGGGATTCGAACCCAGGACCTCTGGCATAGAAGGCAATGTATGGTCGTCAGTGGTGTACCGGTAACATACAATATGATCCTGTGTTAGCAATGAGGCTTATTAAACGCGATAGAATAATCACTAGGCAGTTATTTAGTACTGAGAGTATGGGATTGGTTATGATACCGGCTTAAATACAACACAATATTTATTCACTGGTAATAACTTCCGTTCCGTTCCGTTAATAACTTTACAATTACAACGCTAAAACCAATTAATACCGAGCTACTATAAAAGTCCGTTTAAGGTACGTCCACGCGCCTAGCTTTCCTAACCGTATCTGTCTCTTGTTATTTTTTTTTCTGCCACACAAGACAACCCTCAATGCACCCATAGGCCTAATGCCATACGGGTACTCAAAGAGGGGAGGAGAAGAATAAGTCAGAAGTACGAATGGGCACTTGCTGGGGGGAAGGGCCCCGGCCAGATGATCCCAAACAGTGTGAGACTTCTACTCACTAAACTACCCCTTGCTGATCGTTTGTCTTTCTACAGACAATCGACCGAGGACCGAGCGACAGCCAGTTAGTGATGAAGGCTGCACTTAAAAAAAAGGAAGCACTGCGTGCTGAATCGACTACATGTAACAGCTAGGAGCTGGCAGATAAGAGATTATCAGACCTAAGGAGAGCTGGTTAGGAAGATCAGAAAGAGCGTCCTTTGGCCTACAACAAGAGCACTTGAAAGACTTTGGATTGAGTTTGTAAGAGACAGTCTCTCGAACCAACCTATTCGGATGATTTTCACAACGTTGGAAGTGGGATGAGGACAGGGTCTTCAGGTATTGTTGGATAGTAGGGAGTTTGAGGTCCCTATGTACCTAGGTCCGCGTGCGTTTGTGGCTCTGTGACAGAAGTTGTTCTGAACTACCTGGAGTTTGTGAATCAAGCGAGGCTTAGCTTGAGCGAATACGGGTGCGGCGTATGTTATTCGTCTTTTGTTATCAACCTCTTTCAATATACAGGGTATACCAGCAATATATGTATACCAGCGGTGGCGCAAGGATAGAATAACAATTGATCATTTAGCGCCATCTGTAATATTATAATTTCCGCTACCATCGAGTCATACGAGCATCTTAATATCGCTTATCTATCGCTAACACTGACACTTGCTCATTGAAGACAGACATTTCGAACAAAAATAAGGGACCATGGTTTGATTATGGACTCTGAACTGTTGTTTAATCTACACATCGACCATATACTGAAATCAGCCCTTAGAAGCCTTGGTTTTATACTAAGAATCAGCAAACCGTTTACAAAGACAATAACTCTCTCAATATTGTACAACTCTTTTGTCTGTTCTCTTTTAGATTTTTGTAGCTGTGTATGGAGTCCCTGTTACCAGAATCACATTGACAGAATAGAGAAAGTCCAGAAAAAGGTTTTAAAATGACTTAACTATCGAAATAATATTGAAGATTAGTCATACGACAATGTCTTGGCAAGATATTAAATAAATGAAAAATGTGATAAATAAAAATTACCCGACCAGGATTCGAATCTGGGACCTCTCGTTTGCTGGACGTGTGCTCTTCCACTGAGCTACCGGGGCCTGGTGGTTGGTATGCCTCGAAATTACTTACCACATTTTTGTTTTTACGTTATATTGCTAACGTAGCTCCATCTTATGGTATAGCTTTGCAGCTAAGACCACCCGAGACCAATTTCTTTACAGAAATCACATCATTTCAAAATCATTTTTTAATGAAATCAATCATTTATTATTTATCACATTTTTCATTTATTTAAGAATAATTGAGCATTTCAAATGCAAAAACTTAAAAACATTATTAAGATATTAAATGTTGAGTCTTTATAAGAGGCGCAAATGTTTGATATTGTCTTTTTATATAAAATATTAAACTCGCACATTGACTCCTCTTTACGCTTAAGTAAAATATCTTTCGCAGCTTCAGCTCGCCTTCCAGTGCGCCCTTCACGTAAACTACCTCTTTTTGTTCTCCCACGATTAAATAAAAACTATACCCGAAGCTCTTACCTTCACCGTTCCACCAACATGTACAATAAAGAATTTCTAGAACTTGATAGGTACATTTAATTAAACTATCATTTATATATTTATACATATTTTGTTTTAAACAGTATTGTACGACATGACACCCTTAAACCCATATAAAATCCTCTGCCCTAAGGTTGTCTGGAAGAGATCGCTTTTTAGCGATAAGGCCACCGATTTTTACTAAAAGATTTGTTTCTCTAAATACATTGTATCTCGTAATTTTATAGTTGTGCAATAAAGAGTTTTTATTATTATTATGTAAGCCTATATCTTATTAATATAAATAAGAAATTCCAGGCTGGATTGGGAGCGAAAGAAAAACATAGAATGTGCCAGCTGCTTCTCTTCCCGGGCATACTGTAAAAGTCAGTTAAGGGACAGAGGTTTTATTGGCAGTTTTGTGGGCGACAGGCTGACCCCTTGTCACTGCAATAGCCTTTCTCCATCATTTTAATACCTTCTAAGTCAAACGTTACATCAGATGGTTTAATAGCCTCTGGTGTTCTGCCTACCCCTAAGGGATACAGACGTGAAGTTATGTAAGTATATAATATGTATTAAGCAATTATGTTCAATGATCATCTGTTGTTATCTTTTATTATTACCATAACTGCTGTACTTACCTATATGAATGTATAAAATTATTTTTCTTTTGTCGTCTTGCCATGTAATGCATGCAAATAATATTTTACAAAAACAATCATAGGCACTATTTGGCCTGTTACTTATATTTAAGATTTTTTTGTATACAATTTTCCTCAGTCTGGACTGGTGCTTCCATGCTGGACTGGGAGCGAAAGAAAAACTTAGAATGGCAGCTGCTTCTCTACCCGGGCACACTGTACAAGTCAGTTAAGGGACAGAGGTTTACTTGGCGTTTTTGTGGGCGATAGGTTGACTCCCTGTCACTACAATAGCCTCTCTCCATCTTTATAATACCTCCAAATTTGTCAAACGTGACATCAGATGGTCTTACCCCTGGTTTTCTGCCTACCCCACAAGGGATACAGGCGTGACGTTATGTTTGTTGCCAAAATAAAATAAATAAAAATATAATAAAATAATATTTAATAGTTAATTAATACCGTCATTGCACTAACAGCCATCGTAACAATCAATGAAAACAATTCAAATAGGTAGGTACTAGGAAAATCCTAAGATATTAGAGTTAATCATTCTCTTGATCATACAGGAAGGAAAATTTTAACTAAAAGGCAATGTTTACAAAATGGACACCTTGTGTTAAGTTTTTTGAATTATGTACGTATATTCGTGGCACTGAGATCGAATTTCGATACTCAAACGTTTGATATAGAATTTTTCTCTTTTTGCACACCTTCTCTGTATAAATGAAGTTTTGGTACAGTCGCGTCTAATAACATGTATACATTTTCATTGGAATTTGAACCTTATCACAACTGAATAAGTTTCGAAGTGAAAACATCTTATTACACGTGACTGTACCCACGTTATTGTTTTCCTTACGTACTTATTAAGTACCTATTATATGTATATTCGAGTTTTTAAACAAAACATAATTTATTTTTAGTATGCATAATCGTTTTATTATTTAGTTCAGCAGGCCTATTATCTCAAAACCATGCAAGGATATCATGAAATAGTTTTGACGTAAAACATATCATGCGATCATTATTCGGTATTATTAAATAAAACACTTTTTAACCGGATTTATCGCGTATATTTTACATTTTATTTTATCTTTGCAGACCCCGTGGTCACGAGCGACTGAGGTGTCAAGCGTCGGATTGATAGATGGAAAAAGTTATACAACATCATCTCCATCTGTTTCTCAGTCTTCGAGCGTAGCGTTCTGGATTGACACTAAACGAGCTGACAGTATCTTGACTTATAGGTCGTGCAGCTTGCTGGATGTTAGATTTAATGTTTTTCAGGATAGGGTCCCATGTCGGTAATCCTATGTCGGTGGCCAACCATCTTCTCTATTCAAATTAGGGTGTTTTTTAATTTCAATCGCTTCTCTGATAATTCTAGGAATGTAATGTTTATCTCTAGATAAAATTTTCACAGAGTCAAACCTTAAGTAGTGGTTGGGCTTGTCCATGGAATGCTCACAAACTGCAGACTTTGAAGCTCTTCGATTTTTAATATCAGCTATGTGTTCTTTTACACGGGTTGATACGTTTCTTTTGGTTTGACCAATGTAGGAAAGCCCACAGCCGCAGTCAATCTTGTAAACGCCTGGGTCTTGTAAAGCGAAGCGAAGCGAAGTGTTTTATTTAATAGTATGAATCGCGGAAACTTAAGACAATATTATTATTCAGTACTAAGCTCTTGCCATGTAGACTGAATACAATAATCCCAATATGCAAGGTGTTCCTGTTGATTTCTCATCACTCGAGGGTGTTAATGGGACCATGTAATAGAATCAAATAACATGTGAATAATTTTTGATTTTTCATACAAAATAATTCAATTAAGTCAAAACATCTTATGTAAAACACCTTTATGCGAAGTATGACAACAAGGCATTTTCTATTCCTTTTTTATCGCTATGCACAGGGTACAGCTCGCAACGCTTTGCGTTGTACATCGTATGCAACGTTCCTCAACGTTTAAAATGTTTTTGTTTTTATTGTATGGCTTCAGTGACACGCGTCTATTGAATTAATGTTAAAGAGATTTTACAAGGGTGATCATTTATGACCTTATTAAGATTGATGATATCTTGGAAAGTATGCACATTTGAACCACATATTCATTGGCAAAAAGTATTATTTTTTAATAAGGAACAAAAACCTCAAGTTATTTATTTTTTATTTATTTATTTATTTACACTTCAGTATACAGTACAGACAGTAAATGAGAAAAAAAAACAGTGTGTTGTGTAAGTACTACTAGGCGGTCTTATCGCTGACGAGCGATTTCTTACAGACAACCATGCGATTTCTTACAGACAACCATGTTATGGGATATCTATATATAGAGCTCAGACGATAATTGTCAATGCGGGAATTCCCCGCAAACAATGACGCACCTACTCACCTGCCCAGCATTTCCACATAGCTGCACACTCGAGGAATTGATGGAGGCAAGCGATGGTGCTGTAGAGGTGGCGAAATTTTGGACGAACAAAATTTGAATTTGTGTCGACTCGCAAGAAGAAGAAGAATGGGATATCAAAATGAACACATATGTGCTTAACAAAAGCTCTTAAGGATTCGCTTGACCAGCGACCCTCCTTCATATAAAGTGTATCGATCACTAAATATACGTAATCGAGCTTTCGATTATGTCTTCCAAGAATGACGAAGAAACGAATACGGTACTTCACTCTTATAGAGACACAGATAAAAGGACACACTATAATTACAACAGGCAGATATGTTTGATGCGCTGTATGCCACACAGATGTATTTTCAACCGACTTCCTAAAAAGGAGGAGGTTCTCAATTCGTCTGTATGTTTTTTTTTGTGTCTTTGTTACACGATATTTCAGACAGTTATGAATCGATTTTGAAAATTCTTGTTTAATATGACGGTCCCATATAAATTTCATTGAAATCAGTTGAGTACTTCATTGAAAATTTCAAATTTTTGAAACAATATGTATGATTTCGGAGAATGTTTATGTGGATGACACTAAGTCGGGCAAAGTTTTGACGTGAAGTCAGTTTATTTAATGCTCTGCATTCGTTGATTATTAATTGAAGAAGTGGCAATTTTTCAAGATATTAATTATGTAAGATGAGCCAACAATCAACAAATCTTCTTATGAGGTCACTGAGCAGAGCCGTGAGTCTCTCCACTAAGTGACAAGAAGGTTTAAGGCTATAAGCCACTAAGCCTAGTGTTTGTTAGTGATTCCGAATTTCCAGGGCGTCAAAGTGGCCTTTGACATATCCTTACCTCTGTACAATTTGTATAACGGGACTTAAAAGTGCCAGCCGAATGGAGGAATGAAAAATGGAAAAATGAGGCTTTCCAATGTACTATTACCTTATAATTTCCAGCAAAAAATTAAGGAACCTACTAGGATTACGCCAACTAGCTCGACTTGCCTTGATCTACTGTTCATAAATTTCAGACTGAAAAGTTCGAAAATAACTGTTCATGAGCATGGTCTTTCTGACCACCGCGGCTTATCAATATCAGTACCGTCTAACACACAAACTCTAAAACACTTTTTAGTACATAAACGTGTTTACAGTGATTGTAATATAATGAATTTTAAAAATGAAATTTCAAATATAAATTGGCATGACATACTTATTTTTACTGAGGATGTAAATAAAAATTATAATGTATTTCATGATACATTACAAAAAGCATTAAATAAACATATTCCGGTAAAATTAATAAAAATAAATAATCGATTAAAAAATATATATTTACTTACTAAAAATATCGTGCCGATACAAAAGATTCTTAAAGATACTCATATCTAAAACCAAAAACATAAATTTAAAAAATCACTATAAAATGTATTGTAGAGTACTTAAAAAAGCTATAAATATATCAAAAAAAATTAATAACAAAAATACATTTGAAAATTCACAAAATAAAACTAAATCTATTTGGCGAATAATAAGAAATGAAACCAACAAAAATATACGAATAAGAAAAAATATACATCTCAAGCAGTCGGCAAGTACTATATGTAACCCAAAAATTGTGGCGAATTTGTTTAACTCATTCTTTGCATCTATTGGAAACTCCCAAGCTCAAACAAATCCAGCTAATTTAAATTTAACGGCAACTTCTCCCTTAGGCAATGCTAAAATTAACGAAAGTACCTTATTCTTGAGTCCGGTAGAACCAAATGAAGTTCGAACAATTATAAAAGCCCTAAAAAATAAGACATCTTTCGGGATCGATGAAATGCCTCCAATTTTGATAAAAAAATGCGCTGATTTGCTTATATTCCCATACACCATACTAATTAACCAATCTTTCTCTGAAGGTATCTTTCCTGACGTTCTGAAAATATCCATAATTAAACCTATTCATAAAAAAGGATTAACCACTGATATGAACAACTTCCGGCCTATAGCTCAACTTCCAACATCGGCAAAAATTTTTGAAACCGCTATGGTGAAAAGACTGTATTCCTTTTATGAAAAATATACAATTTTAAATGAAAATCAAAACGGCTTTAGGAAAAATCACTGTACAATTTTGGCTATTTATAAACACGTAAAACACATCTTAGACGTAATAGAAAGTAAGAAATCCGCAATAGGACTACTCCTCGATATGAGTAAAGCCTATGACAGAGTAAATTTTAAAAATCTTTTGGATAAGTTATATGATACTGGAATAAGGGGAATATCCCATAACTGGTTTAAATCATATCTCTATAATAGACTTCAGTATGTTGAAATTGAAAATACCAACTTCGAGAGTGGCCTAATTACTCAAGCTCGATCTGACGCAGTGCATGTCAATGGTTCTATCCCCCAGGGTAGTGTTTTAGGGTGTATTCTATTTCTAGTTTATATAAATAATCTTCCAAGTATATTAGACGACCCTTGTGTCCTATTTGCCGATGATATTTCCATATTAATCTCTTGTTCAAATAATATAGACTTAAACACAAAATTAAATTTAACATTAGATAAAGTAACGAACTGGCTGAAAATTAATAACCTGGAACTTAATCTTTGCAAAACCAAAATTATTCAATTTAAACCTTACCAAAAAGCAGGATTAGAAATCATGTACAAATATCACCAAAACAAACTTGAAACAGTTAACTCCGCCACGTTATTAGGAATAGAACTAGACACACATTTGACCTGGAAACACCATATACAGAAAGTGGTAAAAAAAATATCTTCCTTTATCTACGCTCTCCAACAACTTAAAATAGTAACGGACCTAAAAACTGCTCTTACCGCCTACTACGCCTATACTCATTCAATTCTATCCTACGGTATCATTATATGGGGAAACTCAAGTGACGTAGATAAAGTGTTCATACTACAAAAGAATATTGAGCAACAGGAATCTTGTAGACCACACTTTTCAAACCTCAAAATCCTTACTCTTACATCGCTATATATCCTCGAAATGTGCAAATTTGTCAGGAAACATCCACAATTCTATTCTCCTATAACTGCCGTTCGGAGAAATGACCGATACCTCAATAAGCTTAAAATACCCTCTTCCAAACTACAGTTAGTAACCTCCAGTCCTCATATTATGGCAATAAAAATTTATAACCATCTACCAAATCATTTAAAAAATATTGTAATGTCCACAGAATTTATTAAAGCATTAAAAACACACTTAATTAATAAATGTTACTACGACATAAAGGAGTATTTTGAAGATAAGAAAGATACTGTATAATGGCGAATTGTTACTTTCTTTATTTTTTTTTTTTTTTCTAAGTGTATATTGTATGTTGTATTCATTTTATATATCATTCATTTAAGTGTTAATATAGAGGTAGTAAGTACTTATAAGAATTCTAAATGTGATTAAATGTTAATCACATTTAGATAGGCTTCTATAAATTAATGTTTGTCTCTAATATTTTGTTATACTACGAAATAGGTCAAGGTCCTAAATAAAATTAAGACTTTATTATCATAAATTAAAAAAAAAAAAAAAATGTATTTAGAGTGAAATAAGAATTAGAATTATTATTATTTAATATCTGAATCCCTCAAATATTGCTATGCCCTTGCAGGGCGTTACATGTATACCTACCTTAAAATGTTCCATCTATATCTGTAATGTAACATGCAATAAATGAAAAAAAAAAAATGAAAAGGATGAAGACGTCAAGGTAAATGAATGAACGTCGGTCACCCATCCTTGTACTTTTTTTTTCAGTTTGGGAAATCCTCCATGGATACGATGACGCTCGGGGGAGCGTCAAAGTTATGCCTGGACTTTAACCGGCTAAAACCCCAAGGAGTTCCACCACGCACCTGTTGGCGGGAGCACGGGGACGCTTACGCATTCTTCCGCGAACCCGCCGGTGCTATCTGCTTGTGCGAACCCGCCCTAAATGTAGCGTGTCGAGAACACCAGACACGCCGCACCTTAGCGAACTCCCTTGAGCAAGAGTGGCAGATACCTCCGTATCCACCGCTCAGGGACTTCACCATGGCCGGAAAGGGTTAGGGACAGGTGAAATCGCGTCGCGTTAGATCTCCAGAATCTAAGCCCCCCCGCCGCGCGGCCATCTGGTGAAATCGCCGTAGCGTTAGACCACCAGCATTCGGCTTCAGCCTGCCATCTTCCATCATCAACGCAAGCGTTAAATCCCCTTAGTTACCCATCCTTGCCTGACCGAACATTACTTTACTTGCTTATGCCATCGTATGAAACAGTAGGAGTCCCTTTCGTACGATAAGGACTAATATACATATAATCTTATTTATTTTGGGCTATCACAGAACCAAGTCATCTAAAAAAGTCTGTTTGCAAAACGGATTCGACTAGAGGCCGAACCTAAAACCTCTTATACTGCAAGCGATCACGTGGCCAACTGCACTGTTGTGTGTGAGAGTCCATATTTTTCTTGAAGGTTAATTAAAAGGACAATTTTAGTATTATGTTTGGTAAAGCTCATTTGACAAAATATTGATTGTAAAACGTCAAAATAGGACCCTTAAAAAATTGCCTTGCGTTCCCATTGAGAACAATTGTAAATTTAACCACTTTGTAAAAGTTTCAACTCAAAAGTTACATTCGATTAAAGGTGGACCCTCAATCGTTACTGACAGGAATCCATATTTAATAATCTATACTAATATTATAAAGAGGAAACCTTTGTATTTTTGTATGTTTGTATTGAATAGGCTCAAAAACTACTGGACTGATTTCAAAATTTATTTTACCTTACTTAGAGGGACTCTTCCGAATCCGTAGAGGCTACTTTTTATTCCGAAAATCCCGCGGGAATCGAAATTGCGCGGGTAAAACCGCGCGCAACAGCTAGTGTACTTATAATTTACAACTTCTATAAATGGCAAGTCTTGGTAAAATATTTGTAAAAAAGTTTTACTAAATATCACTCTTTCCAGTTAACTCAATAAGAAGAATTAGTGGGCAGAAGCTGGTAATTAAAATAAATACTTAATTAGAGCACAAGTTGTTATGACGAATTACTTAAATGTTAAAATAATAAATAAATGAGGGTCCAGTCACAATTGAGGGTCCACCTTTAATCTACTGTAACTTTTAACTTCAGACTTTTACAAACTAGTGGTTGAATTTAGAATTCTTTGAGAACTTCTGCTAAAGGTTGACGCATGGAAAAGTACGAAATTCCAATGTGGACCCTCAATGGGAACGCAGGCTGAAATATACACACAGTAAAATACCACAGTTGGTAACCATAAATACTGACGCTAATCAAATGTAAAGTTGGCAAATAAAAAACAGCAAATAAGTACAACCACGTTAGATGTACAATTTAATTTACACAATTGACTTTTATAATTAAAAAAATAATAACGCGGTGTACTAAAACAACAGAAATCCTTAGGATTTATCAATTCACCGCCATTTCACATGCTTCCATAGATCGTAACAGTAAAGTCGAGCCCACTGCCCCTTTGGCTCTTCAACTTGATTGTGACGAACCTTTGTCCCACACCACCAGCTATAATCGCGGGCAGGCCACCATACCCGTCCGTGCGGTGATCCTTAATATGTATAGCACGAATTGTTGCATAGTTCTGCATTCCTGGTTCTGGAAATTCAATATCACTGGATCTCACGATAAATGGGAAACCTAGTTTGTTTACATGTACCTTATGAATCACCCAATCTGCACTGCTAGCTTCTCCAAGAACCAAATCATGACTCTGGCAGGAATATAAGGAAACTAAGCAGATAATTGCTGCTACTGCAGTGAGGACACGCATTTTCCTTTTAAAGTCTACCACAGTTCTGCTACGTCGTGTTGCACTGAGGTGCTTATTGATTAGACTTTACTATTTATTTTTTAGACGAATGGATTCATGTTATGCTGAGTTAGTTGGTAATCATTAGAAATTGGTATTAATTAATTACGATAAGAGCTACGGTTAACATTTAGGTTTAATTTCAATTACTAAAATACATGTTTCATATATGTAAGTTGTTTAAGAGTTAATCATGTGACGCAAATCGGTAAAAAGTCTTAAAAAAACCATTGAATCGTCATTCACAGCAAATATAGATTCTTGTATTAAAACTACAGAGGTTTTAATTGTATAGAAGGCAGCACACCAAGCATTATAAACCTGTCAAAAAAAAGAAAACTCTAACTCTATGCCCTCGACATTAAGTTAAAATTGGTTGGGGAAATTTGACGGGTAATGTAACGCTTGATCTGCTGCCTTCTGTACCTATTGCATGGATAAATAGACGATATATTCTATGACGATATCACGCTGAAACAACATGACAGACTATAAATGCAAGACCTTATAAAGCTTTGCTTTACTTGTGGTCTTAGTTTCATATTAATTCGTCAAGCAGTTCTTAGCTGTACTTAATCCATCTACAATATGAGGATATTGTATTGTAGATATACTACGACGTTTATGCCGCAGTCGGATTGTAAAAATTCGACGTATCAAATTACGGCTAGCTGTTATCAAAACAGGGCCGTTTTTACATGTGGCGGTGCAACGATTTGAATCCGACTGAATAAATGTTTATTTTGTCATTGATAAACAACAATAAAATTGTTTCAATGTGCTTTCAAACAGAGGCTAAATTGACTACTTAATTGGCTTTTAAAGCTATTTGATGAACGACAAAAAAATGTAAGTTATTTGTTAGTAGGTACTTCCTGTACCTAAGGCTATTGGGTACAGAGATCATAATATCATCAGAATTTTTTCATACAAGTTTCATACAATATTTTCCTTAACAAAAATCATTTCTTGGCCTTTATGCAGAATCAATTTTTTATAGAACTATTGAAACAAAATCTGGCAAAAAATCCAGCACTTAAATTAAAATCCCAAGTCTATGAGTGCCAATTTTCAAATTACTGTACGACACGTCCACATAGGTTTGTTTCATTTGGGCACAGAGATTGAAAATAGCGCCACCTATAATTTTATATTGTTCTAGTTCGTGATTTGTTTCACCTAGCGCCATCTTATATCTAAGCAGGTACCAAAAAGACATCTCGGTATTTTGTTTGGGACTGCGTCGGTCTTTTTACTTTACTGGTCTCTGGCTTAAGTAAAAGTTTTCGGTACACACCACTAGATGTCAGGTATCACTTTTCAGCCCTTTACTTGAAACACAGAATACATGGTTACAATCACAAAAGTCATAAGGGTAAAAGGGCACCTATTTCTAATATTTCATCATCATCACATAATTGTAATGAGCACGCCGTAAGGTGCTCATTACAATACCTAAGTTTCTATTAGTATCTGTTTAAGGGTGACGAGGATGTTGAGGCCATAATCCACCAAGCTAACCTAGTGATGGTTGGTGGTTGTCGGAATTTTCAATGCACTGAAATCGCCTCTAAGATACCCTAACGGATACCCTAGACGTATAAAAATTAATGATAAGCGGTCACCCATCCTTGTACCTAAAGCGCTGAGCGTTGCTTAACCTGCTATGACTATTCTATTATATGCTTATGACTATTCTATTATATCTGCGCATGGTATACGTGTGCCAATTTTCAAAACTACACGATTTACTTCCACCGATTTAATAAATTTTCTCTGACTATGACCAAAATCTCAAAATAGGAACCCTTAACCTTAATTTATGTGGCCAAAATTATATTTCAGTTTTATCTCAGTTGCACATGTTTTTATGAAAAAAAAATATAGGTACCACACATATATTTTAATGAGGGATCGTTTTGCTTTACTGGTTTTTGAGATATCAGTGTAAAAATATTCCAGATGAATCAAAATTTGTAGATTCTCGTAGCACAAGTTTCGACAAAAAGCTGTATTTCTTATTTTTAGGTATATTTTTGTGTGGTCTTTTTTGCACGTTTGATCTGTCATCATCTTTTTTTATCGTTTTTACTTGTTCCGGCAGTTTTAGTGACTCTTTTCTGATCTTGAATCCAATTGCAGGGCTTTATGGCACAATTGAAACCGGCGTAAAATATGTTTCAAGAAAATTTCTTTTATAATGTGATTCCCTTGCAGCATAATTAAGCAATAAAAGCGCTCCTTTTTATTTCATCTATTTTTTATCAATATGGTGGTTTGATCATATGAATCGGGCACAGATGAAACAGAAATTAACCTATAATCATGCATAACTCATCATATACTGGGTGACTGGTGACAAATTTGAGATACTGAAGGAGAGCGCTCTGTACCCGATTCTGATCATAACTATGTACTTAATTTTTCATTAGAATTCCCTATAAATAGATACTACTATGATACTATTTACTTTACATACAACTGAGTCAATTGCGGCACGTGACATGGCAGGCGAATCGCTGCCAACGCTAGCGTAACCATGCGTTGCGTTATCAATTCTTGAACTTTCAGTTAAGTGTACTTAGTAAATAATTAATATTTATTTTTAGTATATTTTTCTCTTCATGTATGATCTCAAACTATCACGTCCTTGAATTTTGAAAAGTAACCCACCAGTCACCCTGTATACAACATGTAACAAAATGGAGAGATAAAAGTTACGGATTAGCTTCTATACCATACGTAGAATATACAGTAAAACAATTAGCATGATCAGTGCTACTATAGACTTTCATACAAATTTATTTAATTATTTTAGAACAAAATATTTTGACAATCCTAGTCAACAAATAAGCTAAAACAAGACTTGTGCCGCAGTCAGTAACCTAATGACCTTTCCCGCACCGGCTGAACTTTGTAGTATCTGTCTTAGTTACCCATCACTTTATTTTTACGCCATCTGTTATCGAATAGATTTCATCAAAACAGCTGTTTTTAGGGTTGACACTTAGATATTTTCATCTAAAGTTTGAACTTGATTTTCGGCCGAACCGTAAAGATAACAAATTTATGTTACTGCTAATAATGTTTTTAAGATTTTTGCATTTAAAATGCTCAATTATTCTTAAATAAATGATTATTTATCACATTTTTATTTATTTATGTTACTGTTACTAATAAACTACATCACCAAACATACAATCCCCTTAATTATTATCTCTTCATAATGTTACACGTTGTATAGACTTCACTGTTTAAAAAGCATTTCAACGCATCACAAATTGAAGTTTTAATATAATAAAATAAATTTTGTAAAGTTGGCATTTTTATAAGAATGCCACCTAAACCAAAATACAGATGAATATTTGCCTTCATGCCACCAGGATCTAAGCCACCTAGCTGCCCACCCTCTCTCTAGTTCGTTCGTTGCAAGACTTGCTTCTCCCTGCACAGGGTGCCATATTCCTAACTTATTTATCTGACCAAGTAAGGTCAAGTGCAGCTAATGCCATATCAATCAGTATTATACACTGGAATCTTCTGATTTACTTATTTTTAAAAACACCAATGTAGTTGTAATCACATAAATTTTATTTTATAAGAGGTCAATTTATTACCTTTCAATATAAATGTGATTAATTTTCATTCATCGAATATAAATTATTACACCATTATATTTCGGTAAATGACAAACGGACGCACCATATGAATCAGGAGAACCAACTATTTTTTTTTTTAATACCTAGGCTGCAATTATTGAAAAATATAAATTGTAAAAATATAATATAAATTGTAAGATCTTGTAGCTCGTGAAGAGTAAAAAGTTCGTAGAGTAAAAACTAAAACAACCAAATCAATAGGAAATTGTATGAATAAAATTTGGTCACAAGCAACTCTTACGCAATTTTTTTCAAATAGATTTTCGAGATATGAGTAAAAACCTGAAAATAGGGACCTTAATCTCCCCCCTAAACCGATAGCATACGCACCACCCTCGAGGACTTTTATTACTTTAATCTGGACTGCACAAGGTATACGTGTGCCAATTTTTAAAACTACACGAATTATTTCCCCTATTTTGCTTAATTTGACTGGTCTACCTACCCAGTCAAACATTTTTCTTTCAACTATTTTGATGATTCATATTAATACGTGCTTAAGCTAATACATTAAATGATGTAGAAATCGCAATGGACATTTTTACACACGTTGCGTAACATAGCGTATGATATAGCTGTAAACATGGAAAATCTTTATAAATAAATCTTTCTTTCTTTCGACTAGGAGCAAAGGGAAAACATAGAATGTGAAAGCTGCTTCTCTTCCCGAGCATACTGTAAAAGTCAGTTAAGGGACCGAGGTTTTTTTGAGTGATAGGCTGTCACTGCAATGACAGTCTCTCTCCATAATTATAATACTTTTCGCCAAATTTGTCAAACTCTAATGTTCTGCCTACCCCATAAGGGATACAGGGGTGAAGTTATGAATGTCATGAAATCTTTCTGCATGTTAAGAATATGAAAACAGAAAATGTATATCACGCACCTAAGTAAGGAGAAACACGTAACTACACGCTTAGGTACGCGTCGAGACGCAAGGTAAGGTACTCCACCTTAACTCAGATCCCCGTAGAGTCCCGTAGTGCTGTGCGTGATATTTTATGTAATTCGTCTAAAACTAACGACACAAATACACACGTGAGTGCGTCAAAAACCCAGATGATGACGCTATGCAGATCTGCACTCCCGCAAGTACGCGCGTTGGTACGTGAACGCGTAACTGCATCGAAAGTGTTTGAATCCCTTCCGTCGTTTCATTTCGTTGGATAGCCAGGGACTTGAAAATGTTATTAAAAAGTGCACGCTACATATATCAGCGTTTTTTTTTTTACAGAAAAATGATGTTTTTACAACGTTTCTCTTAAATTTTTTTTATGAAACGTTATGTAGGTAACCTTTTTTTTTCAAAATTAGAAATTGGTCGTTTGTATTCCATGATATCTGATGGTAAGTGATCATGAAAACTAAGGTGGTACTCATTCAGCCCCAAGAAACCTATTCATTCAGAGCTTAAATGTACCAGGAAAACTCTGGTCAGGAGACGCAGGCGGCTTATTCCAAACCGCCACCCGCATCAAAAAGGAACAGTCAAAGCGCTTAGTTCCACTTTTTAGAATATCCACCTCATACAGATGGAAGTTCTGTCTGCACGTAGACGTCTGATGGTAAAAGGCTGTTCAGAACGTTTATAAAGAGCCCTCCCAAACTTTGTAAAATGCACCCTGTATAACTAACTCTGTTGTGTCTGTAGTTAATTAACAATTAACCCTGAATAACAATAAATCAAAAATTAAATTAAAAATTAAATAAATTTTTGACGACCACTTTGGCGATGGGGTAAACCTATCTGCCTCAGACGCCAGTGGTTGCGGGTTCGATCCCCGCATGGAACGAGAAAAAAAAATGTTCCGTGTCTGGGTGTTTATCTATTTATCTATTTATGTATTTATATTCTAGGTTCCCTAGTTCGCTACATGGTATCCCATAACACAAGCTATGCTTACTTTGGGGCCATGTTGTTGGTGTGATTGTCTGGGGATTTTATTTATTTATTTATTATTATTATTTGGGCTGTTCCAAATTATAAACGTATACCTATCCAAGTTAAAAAGGTCTGTTTCCTAAACGGGCCTGACTACAACTTGAACCTAAAATCTCTCATACTGGAAGCGATCAAGGCCAACCTATTCTGTTGTCGAGCCTATACTTTCCTTGCAGGTTATACAATACCAACACTTTAGTACTAAATTATACTTTCCAAAACAGCATATTCAACAACATATTTTGAAAATTATTGTACTTATTTTATTTTTATTTATTTATTTTATTTATTTTTTATTTATTTATTACAGGAAATCTTACAGCTAAATATTTATACATAGATAAGGCAATAAAATAGAAGAAGTCCATTTAACAGTTTTCACAGATAAGTGATAACAAATATAAATTAATAAGGAATAAGCAAATACATAGACAGCACGAAGAAAACATAAACACGGATAATAAAAAAAAAAAGAACTACATAGGGTCGACACTAAAATAAATTAATAATAACAACAAAAAAAAGATAACAGAGATAATAAGAAAAGAAATTAAGATGTAAAATATTATTTTCTAGTTAAAAAAAAAAATAATTTAAAAAGAACTTAGCTGATAAAACCGCTCTAATAGCCGGGACACCAGAGCAAAACCATCCAGATTGTCTAACCTCCGGATTGCATCGTTAACGAAGCCACAAGATCTTGCAATAAAAGAGTTCTGTCTATAGTTAGTATTTGCAAAAGGTACATTTAGGAGAGTAGAGTATCTAAGGGATTTGGTGTGAGAGCAAATACCAACCATAGACAGGAGCTCCGGGACGTCGATTTTACCATTAATAATTTTGATTACGCTGCACACGTCTGCTATCCGCCTCCGCTCACTAAGTGGAAGCAAAAATCATTATCAAACACTCCACACTTGTACTGTAGAAAACGCACAAATTTTCGTTGTATACGATCTATTCTCTCAATAAACTCTTTATATAACGGGTTCCACACAGATGACAAATACTCAAGATGGCTCCGAACATAAGTGCAGTAAAGTATTTTCAAGGTTTTTATATTATTGAACTCGGATGATAGTCTGAGAACGAACCCAAGTGCTCTGGTCGATTTTTTAATAACTTGGTCAATATGCTTGTCAAATATTAATTTTGAGTCAAATGTTACTCCTAAATCAACCATCGAGTCAGTTCTGGATATAGTCACGTCATTTATCTTATAATTGTATGTGAATTTGTGTTTCTTTCGGCTAAAAGAACACACAAAGCACTTGTTTACATTTAAGTCAAGTCTATTGGATAAACAGTATCTTGCGAAATTATTCAAGTCATTTTGCAACATAATGCAGTCAGTAACGTTATTAATTTTGAAAGTATTTTCATGTCGTCCGCATAAAGTATTATCTTAGCATGGGAAAAACATTTGTGGATATCATTGATAAATATCAAAAACAGTAACGGCCCCAGTAAAGACCCTTGCGGCACCCCAGAGGGGACATGTTTGGCTTTAGATTGATACCCATTAAGGACAACAACGTGACTACGATTCTCCACGTATGAGGAAAACCAACGGAGCAAATTTCCTCGGATGCCAGCACTTTGTGGCTTGCTGAGAAGGGTTGGATGATCAATGCGATTGAAGCACTTCGAATAGTCGGTGTAAATAACGTCTACCTGGGCAGGCGCCGACACCAGAAGATTCGTCTCCGTCGATCTACCCGACATAAAACCGTGTTGCTCCCCATATAAATACGTGTTTAAGTGACGCGTACAACTGGATTTATACGATTTTTTTCAGTAATTTGGAGAAAATGCAAAGCTTTGATACAGGGCGAAAGTCGCAGACCTCAGATTTAGATCCCTTCTTATGAATGGGCGTTATAAATGCTTTTTTCCAAATTAATGGTACATAGCCAAGCTGTAGAGATCATGTGTAGAGCAAAGTCAGGGGGAGCGCCAAACTACTAGCACAGTTGACTGCGAAAATGGGAGGTATAGAGTCCGGCCCCGCCGATTTCTTGAGGTCCAGGGCAGTGAGGAGCTTCAAAACTTGCTCTTGCGTTATTTCAATATCGTGAATATCAGTCAATGAATAAGTTTCGATATTAGTGGTACTGGGGTTGGTGTTTGAGGCGTCTGATGTGTTTAGGAAGTTGGAGTAAAAGTAATCACTAAACAGATTGCAAATCTCTGTACCAGAGTTAGAAGTGATATTATTGTAGGACATAACTGCGGGATAACAATTTGACTGACGTTTTTTCTTCACATAAGCCCAAAATTCTCGCGGATTAGAGGCTATTTTGTGCTCTGTTCTATTTATATATTCAGTGTACCTACATTTCTGCCTCAATTGCTTTAGCGCGCGAGCGCAGTAAACAAAAGCTATGATGGTCAGACAGGTTATTATATTTTTTATATTTACGACGATATTTGTCTTTTTCTTTTAAAATTTTTATTAAAGGGACTTTATACCACGGGGGATATTTATTATTTGTTTTGATTTTTTTCGTCGGTATATAAGAATCTCTCAAGTCATAAAGCGTTTTATAGAATAGTGACACTGACTCTTCCATCGTCATAGAGTCAAACTTACTTAACCAGTCAATGTGGTTTAATTTATTATTGATTGAGTTATAGTCGGCGCGGTCGTATTGATAAATTGTTCTAAGACTAGGAAGAAGCTCACGTCGATCAGCGAACGTCAATTCAACGCACAGAGGTTTATGATAAGAGTCAATTGGTACCAGAGGCTGCTCGATTTCAGTCACGGACACATCGTCATTACAAAATATAAGGTCAAGGATACGATTATTACTATTCAATAAATAGTTAAATTGATTTAAACTGCAAATAGGTATTTCAATTGTCAAAAAGAGTCATTTGGGCACTACCCTGTATGTCAAATGCATTGTAGTATTTAGAGTCAGAAGATACTTTCCAGGTTATATTCGGCATATTAAAATCACCTAGAATAAGGTATTTATCGTTCGGTGAACGTAAAACGTTGTCACACATAGCGTCTGCGAAATTAGTAATTTGTGAATTCAACGAGAAACCTAATTGTTGATTACAGATATAGATAACACATAAATGAAGATTAAGTGGTACACGGTTTTTACGCAATTTAATAGTAACCCAGAGATCCTCCGCAGAGGAGCAGAAATCTGGTTGAAATTCAACAGACAGCTCACGTTTAGCAGCTATCAAACAACCCCCACCAAGCTTTTGATTGGTGCTAGAGTAGTCCCTATCACGCCTCCATATAATGTAACGATCGTCAAACAATTCACAGTCACGTATGCCCTCTACTAACCATGTTTCTGTTAAACATATTATATCAAAAGAGTTCAATAACAAGTTCCTTAAAAACACAGCAGTTTTGGTTCGGAGCCCTCTCACGTTCTGGTAATAAATATTAATCATTTTTCAAAAGTATCGTAGCTAAAACATAGTCTAAGGGTATATAAACTTATTACTTTACATATATTTAATATAGTTGTAATCTGTTTTGTGCATCTATGAATAAATAATTAAATAAACCTCACACACAACGTACATATTTGCGTTACAATAGTAGGTATTTACATTAAATTTGTGTAGATATTTTATTTACAAAATTTAATTATAACAATTTTTTTTTAAGTGAAAGCTTAACGCCGCGTACTAGAAAAACATAAATCATTTAGATTAGAGTTATAAAATCACTGTCATTTCAAATGTTTCCGTAGATCGTAATAGTGAAGTTGAACCCACTGCCTCTTTGGCTTTTCAGATTAATTACGACGAACCTTTGTCCCAGACCACCGGCGGTAATCGAGGGTATACCACCAGTTCCATCCGTGTAGTGATCTCTTATATGTATTGCACGAATTGTTGGTACGTTCTGTTTTCCTGGTTCTGGGAATTCAATATCACTAGTTCTCACTATCAATGGGAATCCATTTTTTTGCACATCTTGCTTATGAATCACCCAATCTCCTTGGCTAGCTTCTCCAAGAATCAAATCATGACTTTGGCAGGAGTATACGGAGAATAAGCAGAGAATTAGTAGTACTGTGGTAAGCAAACGCATATTTCTTTTAATTGTGTATCACAGATCGGCTACGTAAGTACGTTCGTTTGCTCTGAGCTGCTGATTTACTAGACTTTTTTCTAGGTATTTTATTTGAATGGGTTTTTGTAATGCTGAAACAAGAATGTCAGTTAGTAGTTATAAGTAATTGGTACATATTAATTAAGATAAGAGCAACGGTTACTTTTTCAGGGTTCGCGTTACCTTTAATCGTTTTGCCAGTATCGGATTTTTAATACCAGCAATTTCAACATAATTGGTATGCCAGGTTTGGGGAACATATTACGAGTATTATTTAATTCTATCAACATGACTATACATACATATAGTCATTTTGCCGTGATAAAAATGTGAATATTTTTATGTCACCTTTGTAACCACTCATTAATTTCAATTACAATAGCACATGTTTCATAATTGTTTATGACCTAACCATGCGACACAAATTGGTTAGTAGTTTAAAAAAATCGAATCTTTCATTAAAAAGGTAAAAAAATGGGGAGTTTTCTGACAGCTCATAAAAATTAGTTCAAAAAACCTCTATAGATGGCACTTTTAAAAAGCCGAAGGCGTTAAGTTTGTATACTATAATGTAGGCAAGTGGTATCTACCATTTATGGTTATTTATACGTTCAATTTCTGATAAAGACGTCAATTAATTTATTTTACTTTAAAAAACGCAGTGTGGAATAAATTCTTCGCCTTCGCCTTTTGTAAAGCGCCATCTATCGAAGCCTTTTGTACCAATTTTGTACAGTTTTGTTTTTTTAATGAGCTGAATTGATTGATAATCTGAAGTTTAGTAACTTTACAGTTTAAGTTAAAATTTCAATCAACTGATAATCCTGTACGAATTTAACAAAATTTGATGAATTTTTAATTGAAGATTCGTCAAAGCGCATGGTGGTAAGTGAATATTAGGTCCTTACATATGAAATTGGCGTTTTGTATGGGAGGAATAATGGTCGTTTATTTTTTTAATATAATATATTTATTTAATCAAAGTATGATCCATTGCCATCTGTGCACTTCTGCCATCTCATAGGTAGTTCATTTATGCCTTTTCTAAAAAACATAAGGACGGGAATCAATAAAATCTTTGAAGGTGGTTGGGACTGCCTCATCGGAGTTGACTTTTTTCCCCTGAAAAAAAGTTATCCAAATTTCTAAAAAAATGGTAGTCTGTTGAAGCAAGGTCCGGGGAGTACGGTGGATGTCTTAAACATTCCAATTGAAGCTCCTTTAATTTGGTAGCAGTCTGTTCTGCAGTGTGTGGTCTAGCGTTGTCCTGAAGCAGCAGTGGCCTTGTGCGATTGAACAGTCTCGTTTGTTTAGCGGCTAGTTTATCCATCATTATTTTGAGCTGACTACAGTAGATATCTGCAGTAATCGTCTGGCCAGACATCGACACTAGTGTGACTAAAACAAAAGAAATACGGTTTTCGAGATACAAATTGATGAGTAAATAGCTGTATAAATTTGAATTTAGAATTCTAAACCAAAGAGGAGATTAAAGTGGCCACTAAGACAAAACACCAATTTCATATGTAAGGAGCTAATACTATAACGTCAATAAGTTCTCAACGACTTATTTTGACAAACATAGCACGGTACAGATATCTACAGTAATTCAACTTCATACAAACGGACGAAACACGAGCTATGCCTACGCAGATCAATCTCTGCATGCGCTCGGCACGCGGCGAGTCGCGAGTGTCTGCATGCCGAAACAATTGTTGCTTGAGCTTCACGTTAATATGCGGGTTGTTTA
This sequence comes from Stenoptilia bipunctidactyla, assembly GCA_944452665.1. Classification (NCBI taxonomy): domain Eukaryota; kingdom Metazoa; phylum Arthropoda; class Insecta; order Lepidoptera; family Pterophoridae; genus Stenoptilia; species Stenoptilia bipunctidactyla. The sequence goes on along the minus strand of OX101748.1, from coordinate 14,840,594 downwards.
TACTTTAAAATTTAATAATACGTCTTTTCGTACGTCTCAGTCGAGGCGCAAGTATTTTTCGGTCGCTGATTTATAAGACCGATTTGTTATTCAAACGTAACATGGTTTTTTGACACAAAAAACGTTTTTGTTGAACTCTTCCTATTCAATTCACAAAGTATTTTATTTGTTTATATAAAAAAATATATTTTTGCAGTCACAAAACTAAATGGAAGTAAACACAAAGTAGGCAAGTGTAATTTAAATGTTGAAGGCGGAACATGTGAACGAACCGCGGCACTGTAGGCATTTATTTCAAAGATGCGGCCGAGTTGAATTACTGTAGATATCTGTACCGTGCACATAGTATTCACCTTATACAAGAACAGGTTTGTCTATAGGATTTCGCAAAGTAGTTCGTAATCTAAATAATTATGACGATAACAAAAGTCAAAGCTAAAGGGAAGCTGTTTGTATGATTTACTGCATCGAATAAATGTTCAACCATTCAGTCAGTAAATAAGCATTAATTGTTTAAGTTTTACACCAATGCTGCTACATAGATTTAGTGCTAAAAATTTTGAAAACACTGTTCTGTCCCTTTCTACTTCTTATAAATGACAGAAATCCCGTGAAATTTAAATATACTTCTTAAGAACTAAATCTACATACATACATAACTTCACGCCTGTATGGGGCAGGCAAAACACCAGAGGTTATAAGACCATCTGTTGTCACGTTTGACAAATTTTTAGGCATTATAATGGAGGAAAGAGACTATTGCAGTGGCAGGGGGTCTCCCTATCGCCCACAAAGAAAACTCCAATAAAACCTCTTTCCCTTTACTGACTTTTACAGTATGCCCAGGAAGAGAAGCAGCTAGCACATTCCATGTTTTTCTTTGGCAACTTCGAAGAAAAACCTATTCAGCAGCTTAGGTGAATAGATTTAGTGCTTAATAAGTATACACATCGATTTTATTTAATTCTGCATTAAAGTTGTCAAATTGTTAAAAAAAACGTTATTTTAACAATCTACGGAGTGCTTCACTGACTGCTAGAGCTAATAAATTATGTATAGTTATAGGAATAAATTTATTTTACACATGAACCATGTTTCTCTGAATAGATCAGTGTATCTTATACGTTACATAGTGACTCAGAAGAACAAACATATGGAAGTGAATTAAAAAATCTATTTGATATAGGACGACAAAATAGTTATGTCTCTTTCTCGCACGAATATTCTTGCGTATGAAAATCTGTATTTTCGGATAAACACTCTGTTTGTCAGTACCGTCGTCAATATTTTCAATGTACTTTTGCTGCCGAATGACGCCATTTTAGTATCCCGTGTTGTTTACTTGTGGAAGTGCCGTCGAGAGATTTTTGTTATGGATATCGATTACGATCACGGTCATGATGCGCGCGGTGTTATTTGGTCACCGGTTAGCCTGTATATGGATATATGAACCGAATGTTATGTCAATAATTAGTTGTTTAGTTCAGTCTTTATCAGTAAAATTTCAGCCTAGTACATTTGATAATTAATGAGATAATACGATTAAAGTCATTCGGAAATATGTTAACCCGACCAAGTTAAGGTTAAAAACAGCGGAAACTTTTATTGGTTTCTCCGGCAGGTTTAAGAAACAACTTATAGATAAATATTGACATTAAAAAAATATCGACACATCCATCCCTGATCCGCCATGTTTGTTACCCAATTTGTTTACGTAGGTATACAACAAAAGTACATACTTAGGGCAGTTCCAAGGTTTGTTCTTCAGAGCATAGTGATAATAGAAACTCGGTAAACAATCAGAGTGACTCATAGCTTTGTGCATAATATTTACATACGCCGTCTTTTCAGTGACATTCAATAGGAATTTACGTTTATTTAGAATACCTGGAAAACCATTATGTTAGCACGTTACATAGCAGCTCGGTAAATAGGTTTTTTTCGCATCAGATACAACGTATGTGTAGCGAAGACGTAAGAGAAATAGGACACAATTGTCAACTTACAAACAAGAAGGCAATAAGGAAATCTTACTAAATTACTAATGAGTAAGTTTGGATGGATGGATGCTTGTAACTCAAATACGGCTGAATGGATTTGGATAAAATTAGCATAATGATAAAATTACTGTACTGCTGTACTGCTAATTTGGATAAAATTAGCAGTACAGTTTTGAATAGCACATAGGCCATTTATGCCTATAGTCACGCAGGATTCGAATCTGTTGAGCTGTTGAAACCGCGCCAAACAGAGTACTTATATAAAAATAATGTTTTTATAAGTAATTAATTACTCGAGTATAATTCGAGTTAAGCTAGGTGGGTAATACCACCGCTCATGGATGCTGTCAACTCCAGGGGAATCACCAGCGCGTTGCTGAAGCCTGGTCATCAAATAGTCATCAGAGACAGATTTTTACAAATTAATACTAAACCTCTAGGTATCTCTCACCAGCGTAACTAAAACATCAGCGCTGTTGTCGAAGATGAGCTCGTCGACAAAATGTCAAATGTCAGTTCTTACTCACGCCGTCATCAGCGGCGAGCGCTGCAGGGCTAGCATGCAACGTCAACGGGATGTAGTCGAATCGAAAAGATAAATATTATTTTGTTATGTTGTCCTATTATGCAAGTTAATATGCGCACCATAATAGATAGAATTACTAGATTTGATACCATGATTAAGACCACAGAACCAAATATGTCATAGTCTTAATAAATTACATACACTAAATAGAATATTAGTGTATGTAATTTATTTTCCATATTCTAAGAAAATAACGATAAAAGGCCCGATTTATCGTTGTCGACGGTAGCATGCTAGCCCCGCAGGGGTCGAGTTATTTGTTATGCGAATACCAAATTATCGTCGCTGATGCATGAATGAGATCGACGCTGTTGTTTAGAAGAATAGCCCCGTAGTGTGTGACGCGTCTCCTCGTTTAGTATTAGTATAGATACATACATACACAACGTCACGCCTGTATCCCTAATGGGGATACAGAACAACAGAGGCTATAAAACCATCTTATGTCACGTTTGACAAAGGGGGCATTATAATGATGGAGAGAGACTTGCAGTGATAAGGGGTCAGCCTATCGCCCACAAAAACGTCAAAAAAAACTCCGTCCCTTAACTGACCTTTACAGTATGCCCGGGAAGAGAAGCAGCTGGCACATTCTATGTTTTTCTTTCGCTCCCAGTTCAGCATGGAAGGTATTAGTATTAGTTACCTATACTTACAATAAATTAATATACCTATTGTGTACTTTCAAACTGTCGACTCACGACCGGCTGGTGTATCGGTAACATACATTGCCTTCTATTCCAGAGGTCCTGGGTTCGAATCCTGGCGGCGGCGGCGGATATTTGTCTCATGAATACAGATATTAGTCGTCAATTCATGGATGTTTATTTAAGTTTATTCTAATAAAAAATATATATTTATTCAATATGTACGTTTATATATTTCTTAAGTATATCAGTTATCTATTAATCATAATACAAATTCTCTAAGAAACTTAATTTGGGCTAGATAATGTTGTGTGAGTGTCAGAAATATAAAAAATATATAAAAAAACTAGATAGATGTGTAGTATTTGGCTCCCACATTGCATAGCGACGTTGCCAGGATTCAAACCTGGAATCTTCTCATCCGAAGTCCGAATCCTGGCAATACCGGTTTCGAAAATGACTTGCTTAGCACAAAACATTGCTGGAACGCATCACCGCTGGTGCTGTGATATTTTGCGACAGATTTTATTTTATTTTATTTTATTTTATTTTGAAAGAAGGGTGGTTGCGTGCGTCTTACCACCAAGCGGGGGTCATTTCGACTTGTCACCTATCATGACACGCTTGTCAAGGGGCTTTATTTCATAAGTATTCACCAAATAAGAAAACAAGAAAATTATTATTGAATACTACGGTACTTACTTAATATTACTTACTGAATTCTTGCTGTAAGTATTCAGTTTTTTGACATTTTTTATTATGAAATTTAAATTTTGTAACTTAAATAACAAACATTAATTGTAATTTTGAATTTCTACAATTACTTACCCGACTACGGCGAAGTAAAAAGGAGGGTTATGATTTTGACGTGTATGTATGTATGTGGGTATGGATGTTCATCTGTTCCCTCAGAACTTCTAAACTAATAATCATAATTGGACAAATGAGGTGTCTTTGGAAGCCCCTTCTCTGTCCGCTAGTTATAGGCTACATAAAGTTATGTTAAATTGACTACAGAGCCCTCTAGGGGGCTTAGAGTCCTAAGCTTATTTAAAAATAGTAAAAAAAAAACTTTTCGGTTTTATGTGGGGTATCAAATGAAAGAGCTGTATTAGCACAAAAAAATATTACTCCGAAATAAGTGAAATAATAATTATAGAAAAGAATTAAAAAAGAAATCTTGGCTGTTTCGTGTGGGATATCAAATAAAAAACTTCGTTAGAACATTCCAAATATGTAAACACTATTACTCCAAAACGTGTGAAAAAAATAAGTTCAAAAACTAAAACCACTCTCTAAAAAGTAGGAAACAAGTAAAAGTCTCCGCAGAAATATTTATGTATTACCTACGTCATATTGATACAGATATGTTTAAAGGATAGCCGTGATCATATGCCACCTTTTATATCAAAACAGATTCTTTGTAATCTATACATATAATAAAACAGTAAAAAAAACGTGTCTGTACATTTCATATTTTTACAAAAAAAATTATCTAGGGTTATAAAGAAATGAAAAAAGAGTAAGAATCTGAAAAAAAAAATTGTCTGTTTGTTTGTTTGTAAGTTTGTCTGTTTGCACACGCTAATCTCTGGAACCGCTGGACGGATTTGAATGAAACTTTTTTTGATGTATAGCTGTGAAGCCGGGGCAACATATAGGGTATATTTTATTTCGGTTACTGGAACACCTGATGCAGAACCCTTAAGGGATCATCAAAATCGTAAGAAATATAGATATGACGCCTTAACAAAAGTTGTCCAGGATGATAAGCAGATTCTGCAGACATAAAAAAAATCTAGGATCTAAAAAAATTGTAATAGATTTTTAAAATTTATGCCTAAAACTTACTTTACTAGAATATGGTGGAGATGTTCGGCATACAGATCAGAAGTACCATTTCTCAGTTGCGCGTAGACCGACCATGAGTCTAAGGTCGTGGGTTCGATCCTGCTCGCGTAATTTTTTTTTATTATATTTTTTTTATTTTGTTTACAATAAATATTTAATTGTGAACAAAATTGTCTTTGACACCACTTGATTTCAATCAAGATCCAAAGAGATATCGCAATACTTTTAAAATAACTCCGTAATAAAATAGGTAGGTATGTTCGATAAGACGCGGGCGGGCGAGCGAGTGATTCGCTGGCATGGCCGGCCTGAGTGGCATGGAGCTGTTAACTGTTCGAGATACCTACCAAACTCTGGGTGCCTATGACCATATTCACCCAACTTTTATTATTTCACTTGGAAATAAGATTTCTCTGAATGAACCACCAAATTTTTGTAACGGTTGGGAGTCAGACTACCCACGAGTTTAATTTTATAACTTTCTATTCCAAAATATTAAAAATACTAAGTTTTTTTTCAAATCGGTGAATAAGTCCGAATTTGACCTCATTCTCACCTGATGGTAAGTATAAATGAGGTCGAATACCGAAACCAAGCCAGTTCTATCATAAACCCGTTTGCGGCTCTAAAACTGGCTCTTTATAGAATGTTTTCGGGACGCGTCACGCTGTCAGTAGTGATATTTGATGGCAAATTTCAGTCAGCCGAGACAGTCAGTTTACCACCAAGCGGGGCTCACTCGGATTAGTCAATTATTCAGAGGCTATTCAGAGAGAGAGGTTATTCTAGGGGTAAATTATAACTAAATTGTCGTCAAAATCAATGAATGCTGGGTTTTAATATTTTACATGAGTAAAAGCTACTACAAACGAATGGTAGGTAGTTAAAAGAATAGTACCTAAGTAGTAATTTGACAAGACGTTGAATATTGAAAACGCTTTATACGCTTCAATATTCAACCTGTATGATAGCTAAATCTACTGTTCGTAGAATAAACGAACATACATAGGTACATATAACTTCACGCATAGATGTAAAAGCATTCGGATAGCCAGAAGAAAAAAAAACTGAACTACACTAAAAACATGGGAATAAGAATTCTAAGGAAATTCTCCTGGTAAAAGTACTAGGGGCTTAAAAATAATAAATCTGAATAATAGTTGGTATGCAGTAGAAAATTTTGCTATGTTGATAGGGCTAAATCATTAATAAAGCTTCTTGCGCGATTTAATACAGGTAGGTACAGAAGGCAGCAGGTCAAGCGTTACATTTGCTGTCAAATTTCCTCAAACAATTTTAACTGTAATGTCGAGGGCATAGATTTTAGATTCAAGTAAAAAAAAATTACCGATTTGTAACGCTTGATGTGCTGCCTTCTGTACATACAGAGATATATTGTAAGAAGGTTAAACTTAAAATAATGGGACTCAAGGTTTTATTTATTTCGTGATCATTTCTTGCTCTTGGAAGTTAGAAACCGTAGATTTAGAGGTAGAATAAAAAGTAACGTAGATGTGTTAACCAAAATAAATAACATTAAATTGGCTTACCGTGAAAAGTAGCCAATCATAACTATAGATAGATACACATTATACACTGATAATGGCTGGATGGATGGATCTTTGTTACTCTTTCACGCAAAAACTGCCGAATGTATTCTTCTGAAACTTTACAGTAATATAGCTTTACTTAGAATAACAATAAGCCATAATTAATGAAGATAGGTATTGCATGAAATATGTAAAATTTAAGACACTTTGGCACCCGATTTGCATGTGCCTAATATAGTTACTTACCTATGTTTGTAATGTACCTAATATAGTTACCTATGTTTGTGGTTAGGAGCTATACATATTATTTGGGCGAAGATTCTTCATTTTTATTTTTGTTATTAAAGATAGTACTTAGGACCTTGGAGAAGAAAATAACCTACTCGAAATACTTAATTCAATACCGACGAAGTCGCAGGCATCATCTATGTAATATACCTACCTACCTATACTTTTTCACAAAACACCTAGGTGAAACTGCGGATCACAGCTTTGTTGTAACAGTTTTTGAAGTAACTCTGTCTGTTTATCTATCAGTAACGCTTAACTACTGAATCGATTTTGACGAAATTTTGAATAAGGTAAGTTTAAACTTCAAGGAGGATATAATAATAGTATTTATCCAACTCCAACAACCGGTATCCACGCGGACGAAGTCGCGGGTCACAGCTAGTAATAAAATAAAATGAAAATGGCATACGATCACGGCTACCCTTACCATTAATTATCTCTATCAATATGACGTAATACATAAATATTTCAGCGGAGACTATTATTTGTTTCCTGCTTTTTGGAGCGTGTTTTTAGTAGTCAGGTTTTAGTTTTTGAACTTAGTTTTAATAAAATATGTTTTCATGCTCAGACGGAGTGACCTTGTCTATTAAGAAATTGTAGTACCACATTCTGGCAAATAAATAAATTCTTATTCTTAACTTTTGACGACTACTGTATGTACAGCGCAAACTGCTTAACATGCCTCTTGAGTACGAAAACCGTTGTGATAAATTAACTATCGGCGATGGATGGATGCTCGTACCTCCCGAACGTTGCGTAACCTGCCATATCGTAAAGTAAATGAAAAAAATAAAACAATGAGTATAGAATATACAGGCGTATAATTGTAATAAAACGATACATTTATGTCTTAAAAGCAGTTTTCCATTATTTTGTTGTATATTTTCAACTAAATAAAATTGAGTTTTTGCATTCGCTGTACTTTGTGGTTTTTAAATTATATTCTTTAAAACACTATTTGTACTAACAACCTACAATTGAAAGCAAACTACTTGTTTGCTTTACTGGTTTTGGAAATTGACTAAATATTAACTCTCCTTTTCGTTAAAACATGAATAAAAAATGCTTAAATGAAATTTATCTATTTACACAGTAAATAATAAAAAAAAACTAACATATTTTCCCTATAATCATAACTTGACATACCAGGATAATAGAAATCTCTAAGAGTAATTACAGCCAGCGTCAATAACCTCCAAAGATTATAATTGTAAAGTTGAACCCACGGCCTCTTTGACTCTCCAGCTTGATCTGGACATATCTTTGACCAACACCTCCTGCAGAAATCGAGGGATATCCTCCGTAGCCATCCTTGTAGTGATCCTTGATATTAATTTCTTTAATATACCCAAGGTATTGTTGTCCTGGTTGTGGAAATTCAATAACACTGGTTCTCACAACAAACGGGAATCCATATTTCTGCTCATATTTGACAAAACATATCTCCCAGGACGCAGCGCTCCCGATGACTAAATCATGGCTTTGGCAGGTGTATAAGGAAACTAAACACAATATAACTGCTGATATGGTAAGAGCACGCATTTTGCTAACAATAAAGAAGGACTATGATGTATAAGGAACTTCGTTCGTTCGTTTTGCACTGAGGTGTTAATTGAAGAGCCTTTGTTTTTATAATTAAAATGAACGGCTTCATGCAAGAATGGACCATGAATGTTGTAAATATTTTAAGAAATTATCTTTAAAGTTATCACAGACTCACAGTTATTGGTTCTCCTTAAGGAAGAGAATGTTTGCTATCGGGAAGTATGCTATTTAATCTTTGTTGCGCTAAATCTGGTCTCGCCATTGATCTACTTATTTTCGTTGCCGCTTAGCGTGGATTGATACAAAAAATATAAATATTATCAGTGTTTTTACATTATTTACTTCAAATGAAAACTATCTGAAATTTTCACCATTGGACCTTACCAACTTAAATGGTTGAAATTTGGTCAAGTTTTAACCAATATCACAACATGATCTGTTTGAAATTACCTTAAGTTTTCCACCTATTTTTAGTCTTGTTTTTGTTTGATTTTTGTGATATCTTACAACAGATTAACAACTATTATGTTTCATGCAGAAATAAGGCATTGCCACTTCATTAATCACATTTCAAGATCTTTCTTAGTGTTTTCAGTTTTTAACGGTTATATCAAAATTTCACACATAGCTTTATCTATCGCTACGCAAACAAATATAGCTTCATAATATTGTACTAATGACTGCGATGGAAAGAAATTTGGTAATATAATCATTAGGTCTACAGCTACAGCTGCTTGTAAACGATTATTTTGATTATTTCTTTAAGCGCATTACTGCATAACACCATCCAATACATAACCAAGCAATTTCGCTCCAGATCCATCAACGCTCATATTCTGTCATATGAGAAGTTTATCCAATATCATGCTATTAGGAATACAATCAAGCATACAACATGAGATGATGTTAAATGGAAAATTAGAATGCTTTATGATGTTTACGAAGTTTGTCATTCCTTGAAAATTTACCCTTTAATCTATAAAAAAACAAAATCAATTCAAAGATAATAATCAACGAATGCAGAGCATTAAAAAAAACGACTTCACGTCAACACTTTGGTCTACTAATAATGTCATACACGTAAAAATTCTCCGAAATCATACATATTGTTTCAAAAATTTGAAAGGACACCATTCAGTTCAAGCCGATAATGAGACAATTTACTGGCAAATGTCGCGTCTCATATTAAAAAAATGTTCATAATGTAGCCAAAGTTTTTCTGAATTAAACTGTAATTGATATATCATTTTATTTTCATGTGAACCAGAGTTATACACGAAATTTATAATAGCATTTTGAAAGCTCTGCTGCTCATATAAAAAATGGCGACTTTGATTGATAGAAGTAACTTGACAGACAGTTAGACAAAACAGCTGAGTGTCAGTTGCGAAGAGAAAAATGTTTTTCCGTTGTTTATATTTAATTGAATTGAATTATGTTACAGTGTAATTATACTTTTGGATGCTGGATAGATACATGTAAAAACAAACACTGGGGATGAATACATGTTTTATGCTTACTTTTGTAAAATAAACTCATACTAATTATTTACCTATTCAACTTGGAACAGGCTTGTTATTTTATCACTGGTAACGAATGTACTAAAGCCTAAGAAAGCAAATGGGTACTTAATTAAAACCTATTTTTTGTTTGGTCTAAAAAATCGATCTTTTTTTATCAATCTGAAGAACTGAATCGATTCAAATAATCGATATTTCACAATGTAAGATCAACCTTCAATTTTTTTCGGTTCCGATAAAAAAAGGTTTTGCTTGAATAAACTCAAAAAAGATTTTACTTGGAGTAGAGGGGTTCGGAAATGAACGAGAGCTAAGCAACAAATAAAAACATTTGTTTGTTTTTTTTTTGTGAATCGATTTATGAGTTTGCATTTCGACTCGATTTAAAATATAGATCTTTTTTATAAGAAGCACCATCCCTAGACTGATTTTGTTTCGATCAACAAGATCAAACAATCGTTTTGTGCCTGACTGACAGATTATAGAAACGTTCATGATATATCTGGGCATGGCAGCTTTCCGAATGTTGAATATTTTTTGACACGTAAAATATGAGCCATTTGAATATCACAATGGTCAGAACTTAATAAGAACATGTTAAACTACAATAAAATCAACAGCACATAAAGATATACAATATATAAGAATTTTGTCTCAACGACGGCCTGAGACTATATGGAACCTGAATGATGTCCTTTTTAATGAAGTACTCAACCGATTTCGATGAAATCTATATGGGACCAACTATGAAGTATCCTCTATCATATAATTTTTAAAATCGATTCCTAAAATATCGTGTAACAAAGACACAAAAAAAAGCAAAAAAAAAACATACAGGCGAATTGAGCACCTCCTCCTTTTTTGGAAGTCGGTTGAAAATAAATCGATATCAATATATATAAAACTGTTCCGTTACTGACTAAGTGACTGAGGTACTGAGTGACTGACAGACAACGTACAGCCGTAACTACTGGGCGTAGAGAGCTGAAATTTGGAACATACATTCTTTAGGGGATGTAGGGGTGCACTAAGGAAGGAATTCCCGAAATTCAAACGGGAACGGGAAATATAGGACTTTTTAGTTTGTATGAAAAATCTTATTCCTTGAGTGCACCGATGTGAAACTTGGTGTAAAGGTTTTTCAATTTGTGTCTGGATGTGTTATGAAAGGAATTTTCGAAATTCCCACGGGAACGGGAAATATATGATGTTTTAGTTTGTATGAAAATATCCCATCCCTTGAGTGCACGGATGTGATACTTGATATAAAGGTTCCTCAATAAGTGTCTGTTTGCATTATGGAAGGAATTCTCGAAATTCCTACGGGAAGGGGTTGGACTTTTTAGTTTGTATGAAAAAAAAACTTATTCCTTGAGGGCATGGGTGTGATGCTTGGTATAAAGGTTCTTTCAGTAGGTGTCTGGTTGTATAGTTTCTGAAATTTCCAAGAGAAGGGTAGTTAAGCGCATACAAAGTTGCGGGATAAAGCTAGTGTTCAAATAAAAGGGTTCATCGCTAGTGAGCAATTTCTACTAGGCTAAAAGTTATAGGTGATATGATAATAGTTACGTACAATCACGTAAGGGTGATCAAGAAACTCAACAGGTATCAGTTCTCATCTTTTGCATACATCTAGATAGACTCGTTGTTAACAGTAACAAGTGACCATTGTTAATTGTCGCTTAGTTTAGGAGGTCCTGCGGCGCATCGGCACAAAAAGACACCTTTAGCAAACCATCAAAAAGAGAAAAGTTGTATCCCTGGGACATGTGCTTAGACACGAACGATACGGGTTTCTACAATTAATTATGATGGGCAAAGTTCTTGGCAAAAGAAAACTTAGGTGGAGAACATTCTGGAGAGGACTGGAGTAGCGATCGTTGCAGAACTATTTTGCCGCGCACGAGACAGGACTCGTTATGCAGAGTTGACTGCCAACTTTTGCTAGTCGGAGAGGCATGTTAAGAAGAAGAAGAAGTGTAGCTTTATGTTTTTTGTAATGTCGCTAATACTGGGACCTATCGAAATAGTGTAGAAACTTAGCTATTGAACTATATTATATTCTACCCCTTTTTTCTGGAGTGTAGGGTATGTGGGGATAATCTGGCAAAAGGGCGGACCGACCCACTAAGAACCTGTAGGTGTACATACCTAATCCGCCATAAATGGAGCCTATAGTATCACCATTTGTATTACCGACGAGTCCCGGTGGATTACGTTCAGCCTGGGCCGAGCTAATGTCCCACTCATAGCCCTATTCTACAGCTTATCTATACTAATATTATAAAGAGGAAACCTTTGTATTTTTGTATGTTTGTATTGAATAGGCTCAAAAACTACTGGACCGATTTAAAAATTTCTTTTACCATTACTTAGAGGGATTCTTCCGAATCCGTATAGGCTACTTTTTATCCCGAAAATCCCGCGGGAATCGAAATTGCGCGGGTAAAACCGCGCGCAACAGCTAGTTTAACATAAGCCAACAAACTAGGAGGATCATAAATACATAGCTGTATCCCTAAGCTTTACCTGGGTTAATTCCGATGTCATGAAAATATCAGGATTTAAAATATCCTATGTTTGCCTTCACCCTATAACGTATCTTGGAATGAACAGCTGGATTCGTCTAGACTTTTGAGTTTGAAATAGTAATAAAATTCATTCATCAATCAATAAATATTCACATTTATTAATAGTATGGTAGAGTTTTCATTGTTCGGTATTAACAATAACAAATTGCCGCCAATTGATCTCCGATTGGAAACGATTATCAGCCAGCTATTTGTTTCATGTCGCGACACAATCGTAATTTATAAATTTCTTATAAGAAATAGCCCATATTTTATATTAACAACAGAAAAAACTTCATACCATTTTGATGTACAGTCTGCAACAGAATTATGTATACAACCCAATCTCCCGCACACATACAATATGTATGCATATTGTATGATATATTAAGACTGGGTGGTATACATAATTATGTTGCAGACTGTACATTGCGTGAGGAACAAATCTCACGGAGGTGTGAGAGATTTGCATTAATTATAATAATAAATAAATATAATAATAAACAATACCCTTTTCAGTACCTAACTACTCAAGGTGCACACTTGGTTTAGGCCCGTGTGCACTTTTATGCCGGTGCTTACCTAGCACCGAGTACACTTAAATGTTTGTTTTAAAAAAATTAAGTGTATATTTAAAATCGTTTATTCGACGGAAAAAAGCACTTATCATAAAACTAAAAATAGGTTACACATAAAAAAGATACAAAGAATAATTTACAGTACTAATTTCTACCCCGAAAAGGCTTGCACTCAGCATTATGCTGAAAAATTAATAAATTTCAGCGCTGATTTTCAGTGCACGCCTCGCCTTATTGACTTCACGGACGCGTTACGACGCTTTTTTTCAGTAAATGATAATTATTGTTATAAATAAAAATTATAACATTGTTATATATGGATATGAGATAAATATATAAATCAATATTATTATGTACATATATAAATGGGTGCGACAGATAACAAAATATGCATATCAATAAAATAATCAAATGCAATAATATACCACAATACAACATATCAAATAAAAATGGTATGTTATATGGTACATGTATTAACGAGGCTGCCTTTTGTTGTGCGAAGAGGTATTCTGTCAATTTATTTTTAAAATTGGTGTTAGTTGATAAATTTTTAAGTGGTGGAGGGATGTTGTTCCAACATTTGGTGGCAGCGTATTTAAAACTACCCCTGAAAGCAGAGGATTTGTGAGTGTGTGTCCTAAGTCAATTATCGCTAGATCGAGTGCAGTATTTATTATCTGACGAGTAGGTGCATTTTAGTTTATTGTACAAATACAAAGGAGTACCGCTTTTTATAACTTTGAATACTAATACCATTTTAAGCAGGTTGTGTGTTTTCATGATGGGAGTAACATGAACCCTGCGGTTCATGGTGATGTAGAACCGAACACAGGCATTCTGTAGCCTTTGCATGACCTTTTTTGTTCGATTTTATATTTTGAATAATTTTAAATATGAAGTCAGAGGACACAGTGTGTAGTTTAAATTCATTATTATCATTAAATCTGTTAAATTCATAAAAAGTCAAAGTCGATATATTTGTGTCAGCATTGCCGGGGACATCCAGAAAGTAGTTATTTATCTCATTTGGGTCACATATATGAGACGGGAGTTCTTGGTAATTTTTACTTAAAACGTGTCCTTTGAGGTTTTGCCAAAGCTCTTTGGGATTATTTATATTTTGGTTTATTGAGTAATTGAAATAGGCCGTTTTCTCAGTCTTAATTACAATTTGAACATGTTTCTTTAATTCCTTATAATATATTTTGTGCTGCTCAAGTTTCTTGGTTTTGTACTTTTCGTGTGCTATGTCTCTGAGCTTTTTCATGAGCTGTACGTTTTGCGTGATCCAGGGGCAGTTTTTATATTTGAATACTTTTGTTTTTAAAGGAGCGTGTAAATTACAAACATAAATTATAAACGAATTAAATAAAGAAACTATATCGTCAATGACAGTTAACTGTTTGATATTATCCCAAGGAATGGCGCAGAGATCCTGTTTAAAGCTATCTAGATCTATATTTTTCAGAGCTTTAAATTTGACCTTTTTAGGTTTTGTCTTATATTTTTTTATGTTAAGTTCACAAGTTATGAAAGCGTGTCGGCCATACCCTGTGACAAAATTGACATTGACGTTTCGACAGATAGCATCGGTGGATATGATATCAATTAACTATTCAGAAATATCTGTGATATGTGTTGGTGATGTAACTATCTGTTCTAAATGCAATATTTCAAAGAAATCTAATAGTTTCTTAGTGTTAGAATCATGTAATTTTAATAAGTTAGTATTAAAGTCACCCATAACGATGATTTTATCAGCTCCAGAAGGAGAACTTATTGAGTTGGAAATCGCGTCCAAGAACACTTCCAAATTTAAACGAGGTGGTTTATAAGCTGTTCCGACAATGACTTTCATTTGATTAAACTGCACACTAAGCCACATTTGCTCGACAGTGGAGTGATCGGGGAAATTTAAGTAGCGAAAATTGATACCTTTACGAATGCAGAAGCCCACCCCTCCACCACGACCGTTGCACACCGCGCGGGGCGCGGGATGTGGCGCAGCCGGTAGCCAGGCACGAGCGGAGCACGCGCGTCCTCGTTTGTTCTCAACCAGCAGGGCTAGCATGCAACCATCGATAAATAGTCGAATCGACAAGATAAACATTATTTTGTTATTTTACCCTATTCTGTAAGCTAATATGCGCACCATAATAGATAGAATTACTTGATTTGATACCATAATTAAGACCACAGAACCAAATATGTCATAATCTTAATAAATTACATACACTATTCTAATATACCATATTCTAAGAAAATATTGAAAAAAGGCCCGATTTATTGTTATTGTTGCTAGCCCCGCAGGTCTCTTTTATCCCCATCACGTCGACATTATGATTAGCCATGGCAACTATAAAGTCCTCATGGTTAGTAGTGAGAGAACCTGCATTAAAAAATCCAATTTTAAAGAATGATTTCTTAGGAGCCATTGAGAACACTAAAACTATTAAAGAACAGGTGCCAAAAAGTGCACAAATCATCAATATATATAAAACTGTTCCGTTACTGACTGAGTGACTGAGGTACTGAGGTACTGAGTGACTGAGTGACTGACAGACAACGTACAGCCGTAACTACTGGACGTAGAGAGCTGAAATTTGGAACATACATTCTTTAGGGAATGTAGGGGTGCACTAAGGAAGGAATTCCCGAAATTCTCACGGGAACGGGAAATATAGGACTTTTTAGTTTGTATGAAAAATCTTATTCCTTGAGTGCACCGATGTGAAACTTGATATAAAGGTTCCTCAATAAGTGTCTGTTTGTATTATGGAAGGAATTCCCGAAATTCCCACGGGAAGGGGTTGGACTTTTTAGTTTGTATGAAAAATCTTATTGCTTGAGTGCACGGACGTGATACTTGGCATGAAGGTTCTTCAAAGAGTGACTGGTTGTGCTACTAAAAAAAATCCCAAAATTCCCACGGGCATGAGAAATATATGATTTTTAGTTTGTATGAAAAAAAACTTATTCCTTGAGTGCATGGGTGTGATACTTGGTATAAAGGTTCCTTCAGTGGGTGTCTGGTTGTATAGTTTCTGAAATTTCCACGAAAAGGGTAGTTAAGCGAATACGAAGTTGCGGGATAAAGCTAGTTTATAATAAAACACAGAACAGCTACACACAAATCTTTAAAAAGTATATTATTTTTGTTAAACGAATCAATATTTAAGTATTTAATATATGTTATAGGAGTCAATAAAACTGTAGGTAATAGCAGGTTTTGAGTATAACAGTACGGGAAAGTTTCAATTAATGGTAAAAATATTATTATACATATAATAGTATAATAACAAAACTTTAAAAAATATTTTTAAATATAATGTATTTGATAAATAAATTAGTGTAATATATTTATACGTTTATATGTTTTCTAGCTTATAAGTAAAAGTCCTTGTGTAATAGTATGCAATAAAATATGAATGATGAATGATAATAGTATATTATGTAATTAGCAACGCTCACGAGTTACATACGACGTTTTTCAACACACTTGTGAGTAAAAGACAGACATACGTGGTCATAAAATAACAAACACACTTGATAACAAAGCTGTGAATTGTGATAAAAAATGGCGCCGAACCTCGCGCATGCGCGTAGGTTTTTTTTTCCGTCAAATGTGTCAATGTCTGTATAGCATATACAGCCTATTTTAAGTGAAAATGTTTAATTTGGAGTGGTAAATGCAAATATTTTAATGTTTTATGACAAATGATTGTAAATTGTGAATAGTTTGTTTAATATACAAATTTATTTTACTAATATAAGGCGCAAACATTTGAAAATGTATATGGATTTGAAGTGGTATAAAACCTCTTTATTGTTTCTGAAAATATTTAGTGTATAACCCGGACCAATAAAATATGCTCTGTTTTCTCGCATATTATTTGCACAAAGGTACAATTAAACTTTGTAGGATTCATTATATTATGCACTAGGGTATAATATATTATGCACGCGTGACTTATAGCCCAGTTTATAGTTCTAAATTCAATAGAATAACGCTCATTTTACGAGCAAGTGTGTTGAAAGTATATTAATAAAGCGTCCGCTGCACCAAGATTTTTGAAATGGTTCGTTGCCAAATTTACAAAAATGAAACTTTCCTAACAAAAAGCACAACATACTCATGTAGTGGCTATCTATAATTATGTATAGTTGTATAAAAGTAAACGATAAATCAGCAAATAGATCTATTACTAGGCCATACTTAAACAAAAAAAAAGATAAACCATTTTAGAGTTAGGTTATAAATTCATTGCACAAGAACAAACAAACAAATATGTGGGAAAGGCATTGCAACACTAATAATCGCAATCCATCCATGTACTTGAAAAGATAAAAAATTCAAATACAGAAAGAATAACAATAACTTACCTATACAAAAAGAAAAAAATACTCTATAAATACTAACTTAAAGCGCTGATAAAAACCTTATTTATAACAGCTTCTGAAGCTATGCGTTGTACTATGGCATCAGATTCCTTTCTAGCATATATTGTACCACCCCGTGTCCATATAAATTTCCAGCTGTGGTGGCGAGGAGCTTCACGCGCCTTAGCGAACAGCTGTCGGTTGCGGTGTGTCAGCCTCTCGTTGACATAAAAGCGGCGCGGCGGCGGCGCGGGCGCAGGCTCGCCCAGCCGCAGCCTCACCGAGGTGACGCTGCGTCGCACGCGCGCCGCCTTTAGCCACTCGTCGCGCACGCTGCGCCGCGCCAGCCGCACCACGATGTTTGTTTTTATTTTATTCTTTATTTTTTTTTGAGAGTTTGGTACAATAATTTGACCATGTCACTCTCGTAGAGTGCAAATCATCTTATGAACTAGCTTAAACTAAACAAAATCTACATTTATATACTAACTTATACATTTCATTACATTTCAATCATATACATTTTTAGGTTCTACGATTAATGCCAATCTGAGATACTTTATACAATGCTGTTGCTAATTTTGACAAAGGTGATGCTAAAATGGAACAACATATTCCTACATCGCGCATGTTTATATCGAAACGTTTTTTTTTTTCGGTCACACTCCATCAAAATATGCTGCACATCTTCAACTACTCCACAATCTGAACAGTTAGGAGATGGCACCATTATGTTCCTCAGTCTTGTGTCGCTCTCGTCTGTACGGTTTCGACGTACGGGACCCGCTCTATGTGCACTGACAATCTCCCTGGAGTCTGGTTTGCTGGCTTTCATTGCTACAATATGCTCAGGGTTTTCCCCTTTTACCTTATTTATTCCAGAGATTTACAAGTCGTTCGATTAAAGTTGCTGGTCCCTTTCATTTAATTGATTTTTTAATTCCTCTATGGACGAGTGCAGAGAGTTATTATTTGTTGAGTTCATAGTTTCAGCATACTTTTGTTCTATAATTAATACCCCGTGTTCGAGAGAATCAACTTTATAATATAGATATAGATAAACTCTAAGGACTCCTTAAAGGTGAAAAAGTCCTGTCTGTATTCCTTCATTTCGCATCGTATAGCAGTTATCTGAGATCGTAGGAATTGCATGTCTGATTCTTCCTAGACTACAGGTTGATCCTGGCTCGACTCGTCGTTTTTAAGCAGTATTTGACTTTCAGGTACAGTATCGGATATTAATGACTTGATAGGAGTCGTTGAGTTATCTCCTCTTGGCGTTACTCCCTTCTGGGATCGCTACACAATCTCTATGATATAACAATTTACATTTCGAAAATGTAGCGCCATCTGGCTGTGAGAGGAAGCGACCGCACGCTCCACACTTTGGCATTTCATTAGCAATGTAGTTTCAAACGATAAATCAAGAAAAAAATCATAACTCAACGACTAGATGTCGCCCTGTCATTTAGTTGTATCCGGAAGACAATTCACTTAGAGCCAGTTAGAAGGCTTCAGCTAGTCACTAATAGATGGCGTAGCTGACAAACAAACGCATTTGTTAAAGTAAAGTTTTCCAATGTAACAATTAAATGTGTAGTCTGTTTATATTCGTATTCGAATTAAATCCAGTTGACGTACTAAGAACACAACGTATACACTGTTAGATCGCTAAATTCATCCATTTAAATACACTATACACTGTTCAGTTCAAAGCGGGTAGTGAATCGTAATACGATGTAACATTTATCTTCAAATATACTTTTTTAGCCACTTTTATTCACAAACTATTATTTCACTTCACATATATTAGTAGTTATGAGATAGAAATTTACTTTTCTTCAACAAAAACCATATATATAACAAAACAAAAACAACGGAGAACGTCCGTGACGTCAATCTCCAAATTAATTATATAATATAATCCCCAAATAATGACACAAAGTACATGGTCCCAAACTAAGCATACCACCTTTTATATCAAAACAGACTCATTGTAATATTAAAATAAAATCAAAATGGCATACCATCACGGCTACCCTTTCCACATATCGCTATCAATAATATGACGTAATACATAAATATTTCAGCGGATACTATTACTTGTTTCCTACTTTTTGGAGAGTGTTTTTAGTATTCAGTATATAAATAAATTCTTATTATTAACTTTTACATGTATATGTATTTATTCAATATGTTTGTTTATATATTTCTTAAGTAAGTATATCAGTTATCTAGTATCCATCCATAGCACAAGTTCTTTAAGTAACTTTATTTTGGGGCAGATAATGTTGTGTGAGTGTCAGAAATATTTTTTTTCATTTTTTTTTTTTTGACGACTATTGTATGTACAGCATAAACTGCTTAACATGCCTCTTGAGTACCTACGAAAACCGTTGTGATAAATTAACTATCAGCGATGGATGGTCTTCGTACGTACCGAACGTTGCGTAACCTGCCATATCGTAAAGTAAATGATGTATAAACTAATACATCACGGTCACAGAGACTTTGAAATGAAGCATAGCAAAAATAAAACAATGAGTATAGAAAATACAGGCGTATAATTGTAATAAGATGATACATTTATGTCTTTAAAAAGTAGTTTTCCATTATTTTGTTGTATATTTTCAACTAAATAAAATTGAGTTTTTGCATTTGCTGTACTTAATGGTTTTTAAATTGTATTCTTTAAAGCACTATTTGTACTAACAACCCAAATTGAAAGCAAACTCTTGTATTTGGTTTTGGATATTGCCTAAATATTAAAAAGGATCGTTAAAACATTACTTGTTTTCGTTAAAACATGAATAAAAAATGCTTAAATGAATTTATCTATTTACACAATAAATAATCAAAAAAAAACTAACATATTTTCCTTATAAGCATAACTTGACATACCAGGATAATAGAAATCTCTAAGAGTAATTACAGCCAGCGTCAATAACTTCCATAGATCGTAATTGTAAAGTTGAACCCACTGCCTCTTTGACTCTTCAGCTTGATCTTGACAAATCTTTGACCAACACCTCCTGCAGAAATCGAGGGATATCCTCCATAGCCATCCGTGTAGTGATCCTTGATATAAATTGCTCTAATATACGCAAAGTTCTGTTGTCCTGGTTCTGGATATTCAATAACACTAGTTCTCACAACAAACGGGAATCCATATTTTTGCTCATTATGCTTGAAAATAACTACATTCCCGTACGTAGCTTGCCCGATGACTAAATCATGACTTTGGCAGGTGTATAAGGAAACTAAACACAATATAACTGCTGATATGGTAAGAGCACGCATTTTGCTAACAATAAAGAAGGACTATGATGTATAAGGAACTTCGTTCGTTCGTTTTGCACTGAGGTGTTAATTGAAGAGCCTTTGTTTTTATATTTAAAATGAACGGCTTCATGCAAGAATGGACCATGAATGTTGTAAATATTTTAAGAAATTATCTTTAAAGTGTGTTTAGACTCACAGTTATTGGTTCTCCTTAAGGAAGAGAATGTTTGCTGTCGGGAAGTAGGCTATTTGATCTTTGTTGCGATAAATCTGGTCTTGTCATCGATCGACTCATTTTCGATGCTGCTTACCGTGGATTTCTATAAAAAATATAAATATTATCAGTGTTTTTACAGTATTTACTTCACATGAAAACTATCTGCAACTTTTGAATTCACCATCAAATCAAATCAAATCAAAATCCTTTATTTGCTAGAATGTGGTACATAGACAGTTGTTACATTATATATATTTAGGACAGTCACACTCTGCCTTACATAAGGCGTGCAAATATTTGTTGGTCAGATATAAAATAAAATGTAAATTAATATGTCAAAAAGAGTAGTACAAAAAAGAAACGTTAAAAGGTCATAAAGATTTTAAAACTAGGTATATCAAAATAGAAAATAATATTATACTCTTGCTCATAGAGGATACTCATTTATGAGTTTTTATAAATATTAAATATACACAAAAAAAACAATATAATATAGTAACAATAATGAAAACAAATTAATAATCAGTTATATAGGGTAATTGGAAAAATGCTGGTGAAACTCTACAGAGTGATTAGGTATCGATAACCAAGTATATTTAAAATGTTAAAAAAATTTAAAAAAATACTTTTCAAAAAATAAAAAAAATCACTAATTTTTTTTTGTTACATATAGATAAAGTTCATCAATTTGAACAACTTTCCCCAAGAAACGATGTGTCTAAAACGCATAAGAAAAAAGCTATTATGAATTGTTTTTACGTGAGCAGCCGGCCGCTCGAGGTCGTTGACGCCAGGTTGCGAAGTCGGGCGCAAAAGTAGGTCACTGTGCCACATAGCAGCTGACTGCTCACGTAAAAACAATTCATAATAGCTTTTTTCTTATGCGTTTTAGATACATCGTTTCTTGGGGAAAGTTGTTTAAATTGATGAACTTTATCTCTAAGTGACAAAAAAAATATAGTGAATTTTTTTATTTTTTTTTTATTTTTTTTTTTAATTTTTTTAACATTTTAAATATACTTGGTTATCGATACCTAATCCCTCTGTAGAGTTTCACCAGCATTTTTCCAATTACCCTGTATAATAGATGATTAAACGAACTTCTAAGTGAAGTTCTATCGCTATTATATGAGTCGCTTCATTCGAAGATATTATACCTATAACAGGTAGTCCTTTTTAGGTACTAGGTAACTTCGCACAATTTAAAGTATCATAAAAAAAACACTGTGGTGGGGCGCCGCGTGGCATGATCCACCCGGTTCGCGCCAAGCCCTCATTCTTTAGAGACCCTAAACGAAACTTTTAAATGGGTTCTGGGGTGGGTGGGTACGTCATATCTTCGAATGAAGCGACTCATATAATAGCGATAGAACTTCACTTAGAAGTTCGTTTAATCATCTATTATATTTCGTCGCTTCATTCTTCCGATATTATATAACAGGTAGATTTTCAGCGATAGAAAGTTTTGTTTAGGTATATACTTGGAATTGAAATAAGTAAAGATATAAATATGTAATTACATATTTTATTATTATAGTACTTAATAATTAGTATTATTGCATAATGAGCTTCAAATAATCTTACTTTATTTGAGTTGCTAGAAATTATAATCAGCTTAAATTAATGAAACTTAGTGATAGTCTATTTATAGACACATAATTTTTAATGTAGTAATTTACTTAATATCAAAATACGTAATATTCAATAACTATTTTTAATATAAGGTTAAATATTGTTCATGTCTCGATTAAGTATCGACAAAGCAAAGTTATTTTGTTGATCATCTAAAGGCCGATGGTAAAACTTTGCGAACACCTGTGAGTTTTGTGTCCACCCGGCCGTTTTTCGAATTACATCGACACTGATACCGGCCGCGCGCGCGGCTGAGGTTGACGCGTGTCGTATGCTGTGCGCACTAAAACGCTCATGTCAATGCCACTCGTGGCGAGCGTTTGCTTAATCCATCGACTTAGCGTCTGACTTGATGCAGTTCTGTGGGGAGCTTTGAATGTTACGAAGAGATTCCCGGAGTTTGAACCTCAGATATTTTTTGTAATAAAAATATATTCTTTTAAAGTTGATACTGGGCATATGTTGATATTGCTTTGAAAGTTTGGGAGAGATAATAAGCGCTGTTCACGATTTGGAGCGGAAGTCTTGATTATATCTGTTACAATAATATTTACTTTATCAGATTGAAAAACAATATTTTCTAATTTAATTAAAGACAATGTCTGTACTCTTTGACCGGTACATAAAGCTAATAATGTAACGAGTTTTTTTTTTTGTAATATTTTCTAATGATAAATTAGTATTTGGATACCAAGAAGACAGTTGATTTAGTACTAAATTTGGATCCCAAGTAAATGAATATTTAGGCTTAATAGGTTTAGTTTTATAGGCTCCTTTTAAGAGGCGTTTAACACAACTATTATCACTTATCTCTTCTCCTAATAAAAGAGATAATGCAGATCGATGCATATTTAATGAACCGTAAGAACATCCCTTATTAAATTGCTCGTTTAAGAATCAAAGAACTAATGGAATGGATTTTTCGAAACTATTAATTCATAACCACACTTCTTGAAACCATAACTTCAATGAGACGTTGTACTGGCGAACAGTAGCGAGCGAGGCGAGCATCAACGTGAGAGCCTCTGGTGGGCAGCCGCGCCGGCTGAACGACGCCCGGAGAGCCTCGCGGCACCCAGGGTAAGGCTGGAGTGCAGTGGGTGCTGACTCCATGGCTGAGAAGGCCAGAAGGGGAATACAAGTACCCCTTCGGCTTTATCATCAATGATTTTTCGTATACATTTTAATACAAGAGAAAAGGGAGGAAATGCATAAAAATCCAAGTCAGCCCAGCTTATTGTAAATGCATCAACTGCGACTGCATCAGGTTCAGGCTTCTAGGTGACAAATAATTTACATTTGGCTCGACTTGAGAACAAGTCGATCTTAATGGGCCCGAAACTATTTACAATAATTTGGAAAGCGCTATCCGAGAGGACCCATTCAGTATCAGGGTTAAGTTTTCTGGACTCTTTCTTTCTTTCTTTTCTTTTTCTTCACTAGCTATACTTTTGAGACCTAACAAAACCGCGAGTAATTCTAAAAAGTTAATATGATTTTCTTTTTCACTGTTCGTCCATGAACCACTATATTTATTATTTTTGCATACTGCTCCCCAGCCTGTCCTAGATGCGTCGGTGTAAATTTCTAACTTATAATTTTGAGTAATGATTGGACAAGAAATAATATTAATATTATTTTTCCACCACCATAAATCTTTTAGTAATATCTTATTGAGATTCATTTTTGCCTCATAGTTTCCTCCAAACTTATTTAAGGCTAAAAAATTTTGTCTCTCTAATATTTTTGTATATAAGAATCCATATTTTGTGGCTGGACAGGCTGCGATCAATACACCTATAAGTTTAGCGAAATTTCGTATTGAACAAGTTTTATGATTAATGTACCTATTTATTAACTGTGCAATGTTATTCCGCTCATCGCCAGCTAACGTAATAGACATCTGTTCTGTGTTGAACATAAAACCTATGAATTTGATTGACTTTTTTGGTACAATGTGACTTTTATCGAAATTTACAATAAAACCTAGACAATGTAATAACTTCAAAGTTTCTCTTACATTAATCATGCATTCTTCATATGTATCTCCAATAAGAAGATCGTCTTAATAGGTAGTAGACTTAAAACCTTGTTTTCTCAAATGACTCATTACTTCACGCATAATTTTTGTAAATACCCACGGAGCTACCGATAATCCATACGGCATTGCTGTGAACTCGTAAGTGATCGGCTCAGACGAATCATTTTCTTGGAATTCGGATCGTAGGTACTTTCTGTCACTAACAAAAATCGGTATAAGTAGATATGATTCTTTCATATCTATATTGGGTAAGTATCCATTACAAGGAATTAATTTCGAGGCTGTTTTATAAGATTCCATTTTAAAATGTACTTTTGTTACGAACTTGTTTAAAGATTTTAAATTTAGTATAAACCTTTTTTCTCCGTTAGGTTTCGGAGCTAAAAATATATTTGAAATACATTGATCATTTGAAGGAGAACAAGGTTTTATAGCCCCTAAGTCTAATAATTTATTTATAGCTATTTTCATGTCTCGTTTTTCACATGATGACAAATTATTTTTAGGAATAGAATACTGACAAATTTGAGTATCGAATGGTATTCTAAATCCATACTTTATCCACTTCAATATAACTTCATTTTTAGTTATTTTTGTCCAACAATCATAAAATAAATTAATTCGACCTGCATGTACCTTGATTAATGTTGGGTCGGAGCACGCATCCTGGATGAAGTCTGCGGCTGGAACTTGGCGTTGAACGCAGAGTTCGATTGTGGGCGCTGCTGTGTTTGAGCTGCTATCGGTTTCCTCTGACCTCCCCGCCCCCCCCTGAACGACGGGTAACGAGGAGGTCCTGTCCAGTTTCCCTGCTGAGACCGTTGACCGTTGATATTTGAGAGGCGACTGTTTTGGCTGGGCCTTTTTTAATTAGGGCTCCCTGCTTTTTAATGGCTTTACTTGCCTTTATTTTTTCCGGCACTGAACTTCCGAATAAAGTTTTGTCTCTTTCGGAGTCTTGTATAACATGTTTAAAGTTTGTATCCAAATTAGGTAAAATCAGTTTTACCCTATCTTTGGTTAACATAAAGTGGAGGTCTGATAATAGGCGGCATCCATCACTTACGTGACGGAGGGCCTTCATTTGTTTTCTTCCTTCCCAAGGAGGACGTCAATCCCTCGATTTATGGCGGTAATACCGTACCCCAGCTGTTGCTGAAAGTTTTGGATTTTTTTTTTTGTCACGTGCTCGTGCTATGTCAGTTATGGCTGCCGAGATTTCCGCATTTAATTTTGGGGCTTGCAAGTTTTTGCAGTTTTCGGGTACCGTATTTTCTATGGTTAATTTATCTTTGTCTTCTTTGGACAGTCCTTTTCTTAGTAAAGGTGTCCATAAATTTGAGAGCGTATCGTGTATTTTAGCGCCAAATTCGGGTGTATTGGAATTTGCAGCTCTGGATCCAGATCGGGATTAGGTTCTCCTGATAAACCTGGTGCGTCTTGTGATATTGACGGATCCGGATTAGGGAGCGTCTTTGCAGATAGCTTTTGATCCACAGTGAATGACGCGGCAGTCTTCTGGTTATCCAGGTTTACATCATCCAGTGGTAGCGGTAACTCATACCTTGGAGGCGACATGTTTATGTTTTAACAAACATATAATTCATATTAATATAACGCCCATAACGTATTACAGACAACGAGATAAATCTCCTTGAGATTACCCGCATTTTCTGTAATCGTATTGAAAACAAAAGGTGATCGATAAGATCAAATAAAATTTATTAAATTTTACATCATTACGATATTGAGCGGATAACGTGATATATCTATTATAGATTACACGCATTTTCTGCTCTGATTTTTTAAATAACCTTGGAGGCGACATGTTTATGTCTAATTCATATTAATATAACGCCCATAACGTATTACAGACAACGAGATAAATCTCCTTGAGATTACCCGCATTTTCTGTAATCGTATTGAAAAC
Source organism: Stenoptilia bipunctidactyla (assembly GCA_944452665.1). Taxonomy (NCBI): domain Eukaryota; kingdom Metazoa; phylum Arthropoda; class Insecta; order Lepidoptera; family Pterophoridae; genus Stenoptilia; species Stenoptilia bipunctidactyla. The sequence continues at coordinate 14,813,971 of OX101748.1, read as the reverse complement.
AAAAGGTGATCGATAAGATCAGATAAAATTTATTAAAGTTTACATCACAACGATATTGAGCGGATAACGTGATATATCTATTATAGATTACACGCATTTTCTGCTCTGATTTTTTAAATAACATTTTTAAACCGAATAAGTAGGTCTTGCCTTGTAAGATTTCTTCTTCATCGGTAGAAATAATTCGCTGTTTCCGTTTTTTATTTATTTTTTGTTCCAACTTTTTTATCTTTATATTATAATGTTGAAGCTGTTCTTCTGCTGTACGCTTAACATTTTGTAAAAACTTAAGTAAAGATTAAAGTAAATGACGTATGCTTGTTACCACGCACGAAGAAAGAATGAGGGCTTGGCGCGAACCGGGTGGATCATGCCACGCGGCGCCCCACCACAGTGTTTTTTTTATGATACTTTAAATTGTGCGAAGTTACCTAGTACCTAAAAAGGACTACCTGTTATATAATATCTGAAGAATGAAGCGACGAAATATAATAATTAGTATTTACACATAATTGACAAAATATACTTAGTAATTAATTTAATTTATCAGTCATATAATCATTGATTTTATAAAAACATTTATTAATTAATAATTTAAAAATTTTATGTTTAAACTGTGCCAATGGTAATAGCATATAGGTGTCGGGTAAGTGATTGTATATTGAGATAGCCATGCAGTAGGCATTTTTGTCAAAAAGATTAAGTCGCCTTTGTGGCACATACAGTTTGAATTCCAATTTTTTCTTAATCCTAGTTTTCCAATTTAAGAAATCCGTCTGCCGTTTAAATTGGCCAATATTCTTTTTTACAAAAAGTAACATTTCATATAGATAGATGCTAGGTAATGGGAGTATATTTAGTTTTTTAAATAATGGTTTGCAACTATCCCTATAATTTGCACCACATATAGCTCTAATGCATTTTTTTTGTGACATAAATGCTCTGTGGGGCTCTGTAGAGTTCCCCCAAAGTATTAAACCATACCTTAATATTGACGACACATACCCATGATACGCTAACCTGGCCGTTTCTTTGTTGGTGTTTTGTGAATCATCGGACTTTACCAACTTAAATGGTTGAAATTTGGTCAAGTTTTAACCAATAACAGAATATAATCTGTTAGGATAGATCTTATTTCTGTTAAAATTACCTTAAGTTTTCCACCTATTTCTAGTCTTGTTTGTGTTTGCTTTTTGTGATATCTTACATCATATTAACAACTATTATGTTTCATGCAGAAATAAGTCATTGCCACTTCAGTAGTCACATTTCAGGATCTTTCTTAGTGTTTTCAGTTTTTAACGTTTATATCATAGCTTAATCTATCGCTATGCAAACAAATATAGCTTCATTATATTGTACTAATGACTGCGACTGAAAGAAATTTGGTAATGAAAGTAGTAGGTCTACTCCTAAGCCTTCCTGTTAACGATTGTTTTAACATTTCTTAAAGCGCATTACTGCATAACACCATCTAATACATAACCAAACAATTTTGCTCTAGATCCATCAACGCTTATATTCTGTCATATGTTGAGTTTATTCAATGTCATGCTATCAGGACAACAAACAAGCATACAACATGAGATGATGTTAAATGGAAAATTAGAATGTTTTATTATATTTACGAGGTTTGTCACTCATTGAAAATTGAAACTGAGAAAGTCAATATTTATTTATTTGCCCTTTATACTTAGTCTGGCCATAAATAGTGTTACAATTAAAAATAAACAAAACATTACATTCGAATTTGAAATCTGTCATTTTGTCCGATTTTTCTTTGTGTTTTATAATTTTGGCGCCAATACATTCTACAATATTTTGCGTTATTAATATGGAGTGGGGTGATCAAGAGAATCGAACAAAGTAGGTATGGAGCCAAATTTGTGTACTGGGCTGTTGATAGGTACAATGAGACCTCCTCTGTTTGTGACGGAAAAAGATCTGGCCATCCACGTAGTGTTCGTATGAAAAAGGTGGTCAAAGCAGTTAGGGAAAGAATTAAAAAAAATCCTGTCCGAAAACAAAAGATTTTATCTCAGGAGATGAAGATAGAGGACCATGTCGCGTATTTTAAAAGATGACTGAGCACTTGTAGCCTTTAAGAGACGCATTGGTCATTTCTTTATTGATAATTTAAAAAAAATAGGGTGGTAAAATCGAAAAAACTACTGAAGCGGTAGGTACGCAAAGGGAGGTCACAGAAAAATTTTGTTTACGGATTTTTATTACAGTTGAGCAACATTCCAGTCCATGCTGGACTGGGAGCCAAAGAAAAACGTAGAATGTGCCAGATGCTTCTCTTCCCGGGCATACTGTAAAAGTTAGTTAAGGGACGGAGGTTTTAAAGGCGTTTTTGTGGGCGATAGGCTGACCCCCTGTCACTACAATAGTCTTTCTCCATCTTTATAATACCTTCAAATTTGTCAAACGTGACATCAGATGGGATACAGGCGAGACGTTATGTATGTATTGAGCAACATTTTAACAAACAAAATGACTAGGTATATTTATGCTCAAAGTTCTAAGGAAGCTTCCCAATTAGTCGACAGCGCGCAACGTGGGCATTATCCGACTTCAATGATGGTTTGATGGGGTGTTAGCTATGAAGGAGTGACTGAGCCATACTTTTGTGAAAAAGGTATCAAAACATGGGCACAAGTGTATCAGGATACCATTCTTGAGAAGGTAGTTAAACCCCTTAACAGCACCATGTTCAATAACCAATAATGGTCCTTCTAGCAAGATTCGGTGCCGGGTCATAAAGCTCGGCCCACGCAATCTTGGTTGACAACGAACGTTTCCGACTCCATCAGAGCTAAAGACTGGTCGTTTCGTCTAATTCCGATCTTAATCCGCTGGATTATGATTTATGGTATACCAACTCGTTCATGGGTCAATGTGTATGCTTTTAAAATAAAATTCCAAAATATTTAAGATTAACCCTTCGATAGATTTAAGGATAAGTTTTATGAGAAAAGGTTTACTATAAGATATACGGATGCAAGAAGATGGGATTCCCTCGCTGTAAATTGTTATTGTGTATTTTTTTTTCTTGTTTTTAAAAGAAGATTGCTGTTGAGTTTCTTGCCACTTGTTCTCAACAGATCGACTGTCTGAAGTGGTGGTAGATTCAGTTCAATTTGTAAATTGTTTGACTTATATCAAATGTATTTAAATACTTACGAAATAAAGAATATTTGAATTTGAATTTGGTCAGTTTTAGAAAGTACAGCTTGCTCTAAGCGCCATGATAATTTAGAGTCCCTAGTAGAGTTTTTATTGTTCGGTATAGTTTCAACAAATTGCCGCCAATTGATCTCCGATTGGAAATGATCATCAGCTAGCTATTTGTTTCATGACGCGACACTTGTTAATTTTAAGAAATATCTCTTCGAACATTTGCGTCTATGAGACCATCTCTTATATTAATGACAGAAAAAACTTCGTACCATTTTGATGTACAGTCAGCTCCAAAAGTTGCTTATGTGTTCAATTTTTCAAAATATCTTGACATTTGAACTATCATAAGTAACGGTTGTAACAAGATACCAAAATCAACTTAACATTACTAACTTCCATAAAACGATGATAGAAGTTTTTCATTTGTCTTTTAACATCCTATTAAATCAGGATGTTAAAAGCATCAGGCTTAAATCGCAGATAGTCTTTTAATACAAAATTAGATCAACAAATCATATTTGTCGAGCTTTTACCTGTGCATCTACTTAGGCGATTGTGATGAACCCTTGGTAGAAGAACCCTTTCTGATATAAAGACAGCCGCTATATGTCACCACAGACTCCGTCGTCAGCGGTATGTTCCAGCAATATATTTTTATAAAAATTCTGTTCCGTCTTTCCTCATACAGTGCTACATATTATCTGGCCCTGTGGGGAAAATTGGAACTAACATTTATCCTTATAGACTTATAGTCTGGCTAATGAAAGTAGAGAATAACAAAATCTGGCGAATTTAAAAATACCCATCATGGTAACCCCACCCCGACTATAGTATGACACATATAGATTAAACAAACATGATACTTGATTTTTTTTTTTTAATAAAATTATCGTAAAAAATAACAATACTGGTACTGTCCTACTTTTTGATGGAAGTATATAATTAAAATGATAGGCAACTAGTATGAATCAGGCTTAAAAATAAAACAATTTAATTTAATCAAGTAATTATTTTTATTCATTGCAATCAAAATCTGAATCCAGCAATTCTATATGAAATGAATCGTCAGAGTCACTGGTATCGCTGTTTCCTAAATTGTTTATGAAACTATCAAATTTTTATTCATTTTCAAATATGAAAATTCCAAAAAACCTATTAGATGCCATATAAACAGTAGGCAAAAACTTCTTTCTCGTTAGCCAGACTCTAATAGAAAAGAAGCTAACATTTCGTTTTTTAAAGCCGAAGAAGAAGTAGTAGTAGACAACACCAAGACATTGGTGGATAATGGGCGATCATTATCTTCATAAGCCGTGAGACACACACTTCTCGACGGAGGCCTCCCCCAGGATTCGTCATGTCGTCCGGACCCGCGCCGCCTTCATTTGACGCATTTGACGTTCGTAAAGTGTATAAAATTACCTACTACGAATAAAAAAGTTTTCATTTTTCATTTTTTTCATTTAGCGACGCCATTACCGGGTCAGATAACTTTGTAGGTCTATAAAGGCCGTGTGGTTTCAACCTTTCAACGTTGTCATCATTAAAATAAGATGACGTTGACGTCAAACACATGTTTAGTAACATATAGATGTATAGATGCTAACTAATAATGAAGACTTTGTTTATGTAAGAACAAAGTAAATCTGTATGTGAATATTTATTTCAAAAACAGTATTTTATAGCCCAGATGTTGAAGAAGAGCCTATTATAAGAAATTCCTATGGAAAAATATTATGTGTTACGCTTGAATTTTCGTATAAGGACTTGGCGACATGTTTGGATATACCAAGAGTGATGTCATGCTGTGCTATATTGCTGTGTATCAAAAATAAATCGATATGACATTGAATGTATTGCACGGTTTATTGAGAAAAATCAAGTAGCGGTTCTATACGCATAGTTCTTGATATTTATACTAGTTAAAATACAAAGTAAAATCTTACTTAAGTGTTGCATAATCCTATATTTTCAAACATCCGACTGTTGATTTCAAAGATAAGCGAGTTTCAACAGTCACAAAACTCTTTTGTCTAGTTTTATTAGTCTAGATGACGCATAACTGCGCATTAACTCAATAGTCTTGTTTTTGTCATACGCTAGGCATCTTTGAGGAATATGGTTTTCATACATCTTTTTTATATAGACAACAATGGAATTATTTATTACAATTTTAAAAATAAAATATTGCGACGGCTTTAATCCCTTAGTATAATTTAATATAATCATATTATATTCATTAACTATAATCCATTCTTTTTTTAAATCTTAAAAAATCTGCCCCAAATAAATCTGGTAGTTTTTTTTTTTTATTGGTGACGTAACCCAAGTTTGACATCAATGTCACCCGATGGAAACCGAAAATGAGGTTGAAGATCAGCACATGGGTTTAAAAAGGACAAATCGGTTGCTAGGCGGACACTGAACGGATTCTACCACAAAGCGGCCATTTTCCTTTTACGACAAGCTCATCCAGGGGCAGTCAGACTTTTATAAGATGACCCTACCATGCGGACTAACCATTATCAGCCTTATTTATCAAACTCGGACTAAAGTCATTTTACTAAGTAAGTAAGTCATTTTACATCGGACTAAAGTCACTAACGTTCATTTTTCAATTTTTCACTAATGCTTATCGTGCTCTTAACATAATCCTTTTTGCTTTAATATAAAACAATAAAAAAAAAACATACAGACGAATTGAGAAACTCCTCCTTTTTTGGAAGTCGGTTGAAAAGTGCTCAATAAGACCATGGCAGTTTGTCACACAAGCTGCCGCTCTTAATGCGACTTGTGCTGTTGCTTTCCTCAGCATTTGTGGATTTGCACGAATTCCATTGCCCACCAACAAAATCCATAAACGCGTTGTCGCTTGTTAGGGATTGGTTGAACTTCTTTGGAGGATGTCATCAACAACTACGAGTAAAGCGTAGCTTTATTCAACATTAACTCTTTTTCTCTTTGACCGAGAGTAGTGATTCTTTTACAATTTTTTTTAAACATCTCAAACATTGTAATAGAATAGAAAAAAAACATGGGCTAATCGCTTGGTTTTTGGACAATTTTAAAATAAGGCGCTAAAGTTGTGTAAAAAACAAATTCGGCCGCTCGGCAATTACAAATAAAACTATTAATTGCCAGATACTATTACGCTATATGTTACTTTGACCCTTTACCTTTGGAAAAACACCAACATTGAGTTCGTACAAAACACGGAGCTTAAATAGCTGTGGTTTTGCAAGTTAAGGTAAATTTTGCAACTGCGAGCGAAGAGGTATTTTTGATCAACAATAACTCCGAAACTATAAGACCGAGAGCTCAGTGAATCTTACACCAATTTGTTAAACGTTGCAAATATTGAATTAGAAAAAAAATATGGGTCAACGGTGTGGTCTTCACACAATTTTAGAATAAAGCGGCCAGATGTACTAAGTATTTGTAAAAAAAAAACTTTGTCCCTTCGGCAATCAACAAGAAAACTATTATTATAAGTTTTTTTTACGTTGTCACATAACTACTCTTTTGTCTTTAAAACAACACCAACAATAAGCTTCTACAATACGTAAAACTTTAGCCGCCGATGTTTTAAAAAAATTTGAAAATGTGAATTTTGTTGAAGTAAAAATTAAATATTTAAGCTAAACAGTTATTACTTCAAACCAAAAATCTAAAATAAGGATTATGTAAAGAGCATGACAAGCTTCAATCAAAGCGCTTAGTTCGACTTTTCGGAATATCTACCACATACAGAACTTCCATCCGTATGTGGTTGATATTCCGAAAAGTCGAACTAAGCGCTTTGACAGTTCTTTTTTGATACGGGTCGCCAAGGTTTGGAATGAACTGCCTGCGTCTATTTTCCCTGACCAGTATAGTCCTAGTACTTTTAAGTGTCGAGTGAATAGGTTTCTCGTGGATGGACGTGTACCACCTTAGTCTTCATGTTCACTTAATATCAGGTGGCATGGAAGACAAACGTCCCATCCATAATTTATAAAAAAAAAATGAAAAATGAGCGTAACTTAAATTTTACCTTATTCCGAGTTTATTAATAAGGCTAAGGTAATAGTGCGTTAATTTTCTTTTAACCCTGCTACTTATTTTAATAAACGCGAAAGTTTTCAAGTTACACGTTCTCATTCATTATTATACGGTTAAAATGTTGCGTATGCACAGATTATTTTTATCCTAGAGCTTCGTCGTAAGGTTGCCTGTTCAGCCGTGTACTACAGGATACATTTTCTATTTGAGAAAATTGAACCCGCGGCCTGTTACCGCTAAACTTCTAGACGCAGACTAGAATTCCACTCTTATATTACAAAAAGTATAGCTAAGCGCTATGACAGTTCCTTTTTGATACGGTTCGTGAAGGTATGGAACTGAACTGCTTGCGTCAATTTTCCTGGCCATTTTATTCCTGATACCTTAATTAAAGCATCGATTGAAAAGTTCTCAAGATCACTTTACATCAGATGTCATGGAAGACAAACGTCCCATCATTTTTTATTCAAACAAAACCAGATTAGTAAAAAAAAAGATTTGTAAAAAACGTTTTATCAAATATTACTCGTTCCAGTTAACTCAATAAGAAGAATTAGCGGACAGAAGCTGGAAAATAAATAAGATAACTAGAGCACAAGTTGTTACGACAATATACTTACCAGTTTCTCAACGCTAATTCTTCTCATTGAGTACACTAGAAGGAACGTTTTTTCAAAGACATTAAAAGGTTGACACTATTAGGATAGTTCATACAAATAGAAATGTATGTTATTTATTCTTACACTATTAAAATCTTTATTTAGGAACGTAAGTTGAGTCTCCTCACAATAAAAATAACTTTTTTTACAAACAAAAACAACCACTCCTTTACCCCAATAGCTGACAGGGGGAGAAAATAAAAAATCACCAATAGTTGACACCTAGGTCTCCCATTAGTAATCATCTATGGTGATAATTGGAATGACTTTATAATCAATAATCTAGAACAAACAATAATATATTCTATTGCAATGGTGAAGCACCCACATTTATCTTATGATTAAAAATCTACCTTAATTACTACATAATTATCAACATCAATAGGGTAAGAAAAATAAATGTGATAGTTTGGATGGATTTATGAATGTTTGTTTCTCAATCCCTAAAGAACGGCGCTACGGATTTGAATGAAATTTAATGGCATGAAATGTCTAGCGTAACGTATTCTGTTCTTCTTACCCATCTGTCTGTGCTATTACATTAGAAAAACCCTAAAATAAACCTACATATTAACCAAATCCAATAATTGTTAGGTACTCCTGAATCTCTAATGTTTGACATGCTGTTAACTGTTGGATATACTTGTTTCAGAAGACGTTTTTTTCAACAAAAGTTAACATTGAACCTTGAGTATAATAAAAAGTAATATACAATAACGCAAAACACATGAAAAGTCCTGAAGTTTCAATAGTTTACACCAATGTCAAGTATTGGATTTCTTTAATAAATCAACAGATGACACCCTAATAACTCGTAACCAATACATGAAATATAATCTCTTATAATAACTCGACAATTCAAAATAACATTTAACTATAAGATAACCATAATATTTAACCATGGTTGTCTGGTAGAAATCCCTGCCCGCCAATTGTGTAATCTCAGTCACTTTGAATGTATTTTAAATTGTTATAATATAAGGTTAACAATAAAGTGTAAATAAATAATTAAAAATGTAAAAAAAATCACCTTAAACGAATTAGCGTCTTTAAGCACAACCGTAAGAAATGGCGTAATACACTTTTAATTTGACCGGATTGAGATTGCATTTTTGTTTTCATCGAATATTGAAAAACAAAAAAAGATAGTAAAAAGGTGATATTTAGCGTTAAAAATTGACATATTTTATATTATCAAGGTATATTTTCTTTTCATACTTCTAATAAAAGGTGTCAGGCATTGGTGCTGTCAACTTTTGTTGACTTTATCTTACTAACATTTATAGCAGCTGTAAATTTGAAGTACATTATTAAATATGGATACCTGCCAGTTGCCAGTCACGATTGAGGGTCTACCTTTAACCGAATGTAACTTTTGAGTTCAGACTTTTACAAACTAGTGGTTGAATTTACAATTGTTTGAGAACTTTTACTAAAGGATGACACATAGAAAAGCACAAAATTCCAATGTGGTCCCTCAATGGGAAATAGCTGGTAAAACTTACAAAAAATTTTCATGGAGCGGGTTAAGTAAAATGAATATAATCAAATCTCCTTAATTACCGTTACTTTAACGTTTTCACATACGCATTAAGATTGCTCATCACTGTTGAAAGTTACTAGGGTACTATAAATACGGGAAACTGTAGGTGACATTGCTTACCCTAGGCTGCAGGACTTGCTCACACTATTCAAAAATTCAATTCTAATTCAATACTCTAGCTAGATAAAAGGATTTAAAATAAAAACCTTCAATACCAGCATTATTTATTAATATCATCAGCCCTTAATAGAAAAATCATTATTTTGTCGTTGACCATAATCAATTCTATCATCTGGTACATACGATCCACCTTTTGTATATACTCTTTCCCTTTGAAGACTAGAGTATGCAGGACGGGCGAATACTTGTACCCTGAACTGATACCCTCTAAAAACTGTAGGGCTCTTCACACTTATTGTAACACTGTTTGCTCCGATCCCACCTTTATTCAAATTCACTTCTCCGTCCTTATCGTCTCTAAGGTCCGTGATAAAGATAGCACTAATAACTTGATTTACGGGCACTTCAATCAGGATTTCATCACTTCTTTTCCATATAGCTGGACCTGCTTCCAAAACTTGATCATAAATCTTATCTCCTAAGTGATTAGAGTCAATGGTCAAACGTAAGTCATTAGTTTTGACTTCTAAAATAAGAAATACAACGGCAAACACAAATTTTAAATACATTGTGTGATCTTGTTATTCTCAAATGGAAGGTAATCGCGTGTGTGAAGTTTTGACTCAAGTTCTAACCTTTATACGTGATGCGTACACAAAATGAGGTCATACCTAATTCTTGACAGTATGGTGGGATATAAACAGCCATTGTAAACATTCATTATTACGTTCCGTCTAATTTTATGTGGAAATCTAATGAATAACTATCAATAACTTACTACTGAAGGGGCCAGGTAGAAATAAAACTTTGGTAATTTTCCTTACAATCACCAATATATTATTCACATCAACATTAAATCCATCCAATATTCACGATATTATATCCATCCAATATTACATTAAAATAATCTTTCTTAACTTCTAAAGTGCTTAATACTATTTCAAGATAGATTACCGTTTTAGATGTGATCACAAGCGTAACTCCGGCTGCCTTATCACGTAACTGCAAGAGCAAAGCGATGGCATGAATTGCGCAAGATTTGCTAAAAAAAAACTAATTCGTATAAGTTACAGCAAAAACAAAGCCATAGCAATCCGACGACTGTGTTGCCTCTATCGTACAATCGATGTACTAAAAGTGCATATAATCCCTTTGACTTTCATACTTTTCGTGTGTACTTTTCTGCGAAATTTTAAAAGCAAACATCTGTTTCACATTTTATTAGTTTCATTTTTAGCTACCAAATTGTTTTTGGCGCTAGTATCGTAGCAATAAATGCATTGTGCGATCAACGAACGATCGAACAGCTATCGCTTACATAATACGATGTAAAGCAATGGATCGCGCGTCCATGGCATGATGACTGCGCCATTATAGCTGATCGCTAATACTTACGTGATAAGGCAGCCGAACTCCCGACCAAGTGTCGCCATAACTGACTTGTCAAAGATAGGGTGGCCGTAATCCCTACTTCCCGAATTGTTTTCACAATGTTTGTTTGTAACTTGTTGACGAAACAACCATCGTTCCGCACCTGGCTTGATTATGGGTTGTTTTTATATTCATACTAAAATTTACTACTAAGTACAAAGGAATAACTCATGTAATTTATCTATTAATCTAACACTAGGATACCTTAGCATTAATGTTAAAACTGCTTACGTAGGTATTCAGGACTATCTATAGGAGGCACTTTTTAGCACGGATCTTCTAAATATGACTAATTTTGTGGTAGATATTTTTAGTTATAGCGACGCCACACGGTAACAACAAATTGCATTATTATTGATATTATTATCATCCGAATTGTATTGAGTAATCATAGTTTTATCATTTGGTATGAAATGCACCCTTTTTCTTTTCTATAAATTTTTGAATACCTTTGAATAAGGACCGAGCGTATACTTTTACCCGGAACTTATATCCTTGCAAAAATGTAGCACTTTTCACACCTATAGTAACATGGTTCGATAAAATCCCGCCTTCTTCCACGGTCGCTTCGCCTTCCTTATCCTCGCTAAGATCCGTTATTGAGATAGCACTAATCACATGATTTTGGGGCGCCTCAATTAAGATTTCATCAGTTCTTCTGAACAATGCTGGACCAGTTTCCATAATTTCATCAAAAATCTTGTGCCCTATGTCATCAGAGTGTATAATCAAATCTTCAGCTTCAGCTTCTAAAAAAAGAAATATAACGGCAAACACGAATTTTAAATACATTGTGGTTTTGTCGTCAAATGGAATATATTCACGTGTAATGTAACAGAGAGTTCAGACCTTTATGCTTGTTGAGAAATTTGTAATTTTTGACAGGTTAGAATATGAAAGAGAAAACAAATGTAACTTAAACAAAGATAACAAACTAAAACAGTAATTGTTTTCATTGTTCATCAGAGATCAGTAAAGTAAATAGATCGAAAATCCAAAACAAAATATCATAACTTGCTAATTTGGTACCTGCTACAATATGATTAGAATGATTGGGATACTAATAATAGACTGAGAGCCCGTACGCCGCAGACGTTTGACGACCGGCTGGTGTAGTGGTAACATACATTGCCTTGTACGCCAGAGGTCCTGGGTACGAATCCCGGCGGCGGCGGCGGATATTTGTGTGATGAACACAGACATTAGTCGTCAAGTCATGGATGTTTATATGTTTATTTAAGTTTATTCTAATAAAAATTATGTATTTATTCAATATGTATGTTTATATATTTCTTAAGTATATCAGTTATCTAGTATCCATAACACAAGTTCTTTAAGAAACTTAATTTGGGCTAGATAATGTTGTGTGTCAGAAATATTTATTATTTATAGTAGCTCCATATTAATGCCAGGTATACTGTTTCACCTGCCGTTGGTGAAATGGGGATTCACTATACCCATCGACGGTTCCTTTGCGCATAGCAAGAAGTCGAAAGGCATAAATATTGACGTTCAAAACGTGATCGCAGCTTGTCTGCCATTTTGATATCTTAAATTTTTTTTTTTTGTGTACAAAAATTCAACGGCCGGTTCAAATTATTCCGGTTTCTAATATCTATTTTCTACCTATACACGGTGTTATTTTTGATATCCTATTAATTGAGGTTTAAAATAATAAAATAGTGAGTTAAAAATAATACTTTTGGCCAAAGAAAATGTGGTTCAAAAGTTCATAGTTTCCAAGATAACAACAATTGTAAAAATGCGACGTTGACAAACTTTCACTATTGCAGTTCCGCTATTACACGCTAGATGCCATTTTTGCAATAATACTCCAAATGACAACTCTAAAAAATACTTAAACTAGAGTGAGATTTAGGTGAGTGTTTCACGTCCTGTACCTTTTGACTGGTGATGGTATAGAACTTCTAAAGTTATCAATTATTTCGATGGGTTAGGAAATAAAATGAAATAACCAAATGGGGAAATCAATTATTTAAAGGTACGTTTTTAAATGATTTATTTAGTGTTCAATTCAGTATTTTTGTTGTAATAAAATGAAACTATTTTGTTCAAATTAAGGGAAAATACAGATATTGATGTAAATACATAGGTACCTAATAAAAATAATTATTTAACCGAACAGAATGTACATCAAAATCTTGTGACAAGTCAATGTGATAAAAATAAGATCTTATAACTCTGACAAAGATCTAACAATCATCGAATATCACCATTACAATACTTGACGATACTAGTTTAATTGTGTTTAGTTACATAATTTAAAAAAAATTAACCGACATCAAAAAACACCTGACCAAAAGCTAAAGTAGCTGGCCAAAGTAAATTATTCATATGTTATGGAAGTAAAAATAGCACTCAAACATTTTTCAATATGCCCCTCGGTATCCTGAGCCTGAGCCTGATCCATTAAATCAGATTAAAATATTCCATTTCAGTCAATACAAAAAGGTGAATAACATGCGTAATATTTCTCACGACGCTATATAAATATGTGGTTATAAAAAACATCGGGGTCCTATAATCGTTCTTTTTCCGTCAAAGACAGTTTTGGGTTCCAGCAAAGTAAGCTCAAACTGGGAGTTATGTGAATTTTAACAAAGGAAGGGCCATTTAACTGGGCCGTTAGACTACCCGGACAGTGTGAGACTCTGTGAGACTTTCTTAATGCCTGCATCATGCAACAAAGATTCAGGTCGCTCTTGGGTCGGTCCCCCCAAGAGAGACCGAATGGCTGAATGCATTGACAGGCAGCTTGAGTCCGCTGTTTCACCTTCATAACTCCCTTTAGAGAGAGAGAGAGAGTTTTGAAGTAACTCGTAATAGATTTTAAGAGTTTTTGTTAATTTTTTTATATTGTTAGTATTGAAAATGGTCCAGGAAGGTTTTTTGAAATTTATTAGAACGTGTCAAGTCAAGTGGCGAGTGTTCATTCTTATTCGCATTCTATAAATTGTATGTTTTAACTGTTACTTGCAATTCTAAACCGTGCTTTTCAGTGCGACCTTTTTATTCCTTTTAGTTTTTCTAAGTACAGTTTAAGGTAGAGTTATTAAAGTTTTATTTCTATAAGTCGTAGGTATAGATTTTAATGTAAAAGTATAGGTAGTTTAAGTGATATTGTACGTAGTGACCTTAGGTTATTTTTTATACTGTTAGGTAGGATTAGTCGTTTGTATAGATATTAGTTTTTAGGGATTTTGTTTATTTATTAAGTTTAGATTAGTTATCATCACAAATAGGCTTATTTAGGTAGGTAGGTATTTTATTATGATTTAATGTATTTGCGGGATTCTTACCACGATTTTCGATTTTATTTTATTTTCTGTTATTGAGTTTATTTTTAGGTAGGTAGATACTTAGGTTTACTATTATAAGGCGTAGACCGTATAGATTTTATATTAATGCTTAGCCGTAAATCAGTGTTGTTAGCTTTTCGAGCGTACTTATTAATACGCTGCAGAAATTATTATATTATAATCCTGCAAAACTATGTAAAACAGAGTTTCAAATATGACATCAGGGCAAAAATTGTTATTTGACCGTATCTGCCTTAGTGCTAATAATACTTTGGGAGAAGTTCTATTAGGAATACTTAGTAGGAATAGCAGCGAGATTGTTACCAGGAGGAAAAATAGCTCATACTATGTTTAAAATACCTATCCATCTTGACCGCACAGAAAATCCCGTATGTTGCATTACTAGGAATAGTGATAAAGCGCAGATTATTCGTGAGTGTTCACATAATTATGGCAGAAAACTCCCATTTCAGGTTAAAAGATCACTTAAAGTTTCCAGTAGCTTTATGTTATGCCATGGCAATAAATAAGGCACATGGTCAGACTCTAGGCGTTGCTGGCGTCGATCTTAGCATGAGTTGTTTTTCACATGGTCACCTTTAGCGTGAGTAGTCCAAGGAACCTTCATGTTCATAATCAGGAAGGGCTCACTGATAATTTCGTGTATGCTTAAGCTCTCAATAATTGATGTCTGGCTCAATCTGCCGTAACCATTATCTTTGTGAGCATGCGTTGCAATGAACGTCAGCTTTGCTATCGGTTATGCTACTAAACAGGTAACAAAGTAAACTTACAGAACGCGAGCGATGTCGCGAGCAAAGATATTATCATCATCATCATCACAACTCTTTGTGATGAGCCCACTGCAAGGCTATGAGTCTCTCCCCTAGGTGACGAGGAGGTTTAGGCCATAATCCACCAAGCTGGCCCAGTGCTGGGTGGTGGATGTCAGAATTTTCAGGGCGCCGAAATGGCTTCTAACAAACACTAACGACTACTGTATACAAGTATACAGCACCCGGGACCGACTGCTTAACGTGCCCTCCGAAGCACGGAAGTCGCCGTGAGAAATGTATGGTCGGCGGTCACCCATCCAAGAACCGACCACGCCAAACGTTGCTTAACCTGTGATATCGAATGATACACACAGTAACCACGGCGCCACGACGACCTCAATGATATTATATACCCTTATAATCACTGCTAATAAGACACAATTGGCTTTCTATTGTAATTAGCCACAAAGGGCCGGCGCCGGGACAGAAGTATCAATACCGGTATGCGCGAAAAATTACCTTCTACACATATAGCACTTTACACGAAAAACTCATTGATAAGTTTCGTCGTCCACGCGAACGAAGTGGCGGGCACAGCTTGTGATAAAATATGCACCAAAATGAGATTCAAACCACCATGGTAAAATTTCCCATCATTAAGGTGGAAAATTCACTAGAATAACATAATTTTTACAACCAAATTCACCAAAATAATTAAACCAGAATGAGGTTCCAGACAAATATAATGTATAAAAAAATATATGGAAAGGTGTGGGATCTAAATATTGTTGTCAAGTAAGCTATAGTCGCTACCCCCGAACATACATAAGATAAAAAAATTACAATAGAATATGAGCAAAGTTAATTCAATCATTAAAATAAAAAATAACATTTTTCTGGAGGGAAGACGGAGCAAGGTGTTGCGCATTTTCTCAGGACAGTTACGAGTATATCTCAACTCGTCGAAAACTGCACAGTCTATTGAAGAATATGAAAACGGGTTTTACTAAAAGTACAACTATTGGATTTGTAAATACATATAATGATTCGTTTATCATCTTTCACTTAGCTTTTCAGATATATGACATAACTAGTCGTAGGAGAATCTACTAGAATAATCCCCGCCTGCTGCTACTTTTTTTTATAACAAATATTATTAAATATAAGAGCTTTGTGTAAGAGTCTTATATGCTTGTTTTGTGCTTTTTAGTTGAAACTTTGAAGTGCTCAATATTTTTGCATGGATATTTTATATACCGCACTCGGGTTTTTTAGTTTGTGTAATAACATTTTTATCTTATTTCTTAAATAAGTTTAAGTAATGTTTAAAATTATTGATTTTTTGTAGTTTTTTTTTCACCTATTTCTCCCTATACGTACTTGCTATTTATCGATTCTTTTATCGACCGTGAACATCAGTAACTATAGTGAAAACCAGATCCCTAATATTTTCCGTAAGTTGGCTATATATTTTTTTAATTAAAATATTAGCAGTAGATGGTCACCTACTGTTTTAGCTCATTCATTCATTGTGTGGGGTCTCTTATTATAGTTATTGTATTCTTTTTTGCTGCCATCTATAGTTCCTGCACCTTAGAGTACTAATTCCTGCATGTTCCCTATAAAACCTTGTAATATCACTTTTGACAAAGGAACAAATTCATGTTTGGCCATTACCTTACCTTGTACCTATTATCAAAAATCAGACGAATATATTTAACTTTATTTTGTAAAATACAATACTTTAATCAAAGCAGTATTTATTTTGTACATACAATCAATATATATAAAACTGTTCCGTTACTAACTGAGTGACTGAGGTACTGAGTGACTGAGTGACTGACAGACAACGTACAGCCGTAACTACTAGGCGTAGATTGCTGAAATTTGGAACATACATTCTTTAGGGAATGTAGGGGTGCACTAAGGAAGGAATTCCTGAAATTCCCACGGGAACGGGAAATATAGGACTTTTCAGTTTGTATGAAAAATCTTATTCCTTGAGTGTACGGATGTGATACTTGGCATGAAGGTTCTTCAAAGAGTGACTGGTTGTGCTACGAAAAAAATTCCCGAAATTCCCACGGGCACGGGAAATATATGATTTTCAGTTTGTATGAAAAAAACTTATTCATTGAGTGCATGGGTGTGATACTTGGAATAAAGGTTCTTTCAGTGGGTGTCTGGTTGTATAGTTTCTGAAATTTCCACGAGAAGAGTAGTTAAGCGCATACGAAGTTGCGGGATAAAGCTAGTTTATTTTATAAAATATTGGGCAATACATACTCATCGAAACTACTACTATTTAGTTCCGCCGAATCTTTGATTCATTGAAGTCTATGGACTGAATGGCTTGAATGACTTAAACGTTATCTTTTTATTTAATTTAAAAACCCTATTGTTAATCTTCTTAATATTTAAAACCCTTCCGTTACTGACTGAGTGATTGACAGACAACGCACAACGCACAACCACTACTACTGGCTACTACTGGCTGTAGAGAGCTGAAATTTGGAACATACAATCCTTAAAATTTGTGGGGGAGTATTAAGGAAGGAATTCTCCAAATTCGCAGGGGAACGGGAATTATTGGACTTTTTAGTTTGTATGGAAAATCTTATTCCTTGAGTGCACGGATATGATACTTGGCATGAAGGTTTTTCAATGAGTGATTGGTTGTGATATGACAGGAATTCCCGAAATTCCCATGGGAACGGGAAATATATGATGTTTTAGTTTGTATGAAAAAATCTTATTCCTGAATTGCATGGATGTGATACTTGGTATAGAGGTTCTTCAATGTATGTCTGGTTTTACTTTGGAAGAAATTCCCGAAATTTCCACGGAGAGGGGAAAAATAAGACTTTTATATTCATGCACGTACGATGTTGCGGGAAAAAGCTCGTAATGCTTTAGATTTAAGTTGCAAATAAAACTGTTTTACAGAGTATAATTTTATGAGAGTATCATTTTACTGATTGAAAATGAAAATGAAAACTTTTTTTTCGTAGTAGGTAATTTTATACACTTTACGAACGTCAAATGCTGGATGAGGGCGGCGCGGGTCCGGACGACATGAGGAATCCTGGGGGAGGCCTCCGTCGAGAAGTGTGCGTCTCTCGGCTTTGAAGATAATGATCGCCCATTATCCACCAATGTCTTGGTGTTGTCAACTACTACTTCTTCTTTGGCTTTGAAAAAACGAAATGAAAGTAGAACCCTAGGTAGACCGCGAGGAAAAAAGCCGGCGGAAAAAAAACTCTCGGCATTCTTTTGTAAAAAGTGCTTATTATAGGTACAATTTGGCAGAAATACAGCTCTGCTATGACATGAACAAACAAACAGAAGACAGCTATTCGCGCTTGCCAATATCATGTCACAGCCAAGCTGATTACATAGTGATTAATGTTTAATATTTGTAAATAACCTGTGGAGACATCAATCCCACGCTCTTTTGTCATCTAAATAATCTTTGAGTTTATAGTAGCCTTTTTTGCATAATGTTTCTTTGATAGTTCTTTTAAATGTATTAAACGTTAGGGATTGAATTGACTTTGGTATTTTATTATAAATACGTATTGACATTCCCATAAATGATTTGGTGCTTTTAGCCAGGCTTAATTTGGGAAACGCTAATTTATGGTCGTTCCTTGTCATTACAGAATATTTATTATCATGCTTATCTTTCATGGTTTTAAATTTACTACTATTCTTATAAATATACATAATGTTTTCATATATATATTGTGATGCAAAGGTCAAGATACCAATCTCTTTAAACTTTTCTCTTAGAGATTCTCTATTTCCAAGTTTGCAAATTATAATGTGCAAACATAAAACGACAATTGTAATTGTAAACTACAACAAATAAACTACAAATGAGATGTTTCATATTCCGACGATGGAAGAAACGTGTACAAAATTCGTTTTGAACAGTGTCGATTGACACTGTACAAAACGAATTTTGTACAGTGTCAATCGACATGAGTAGGTGAACCTGTGCAAAAGTCACAGCAACTATGTTATTAGCATGGAGGAAATATATATTGGAGGTATACAGTTTTCTCTAGGGATTCTATTGAAGCCTACGGGCGGGGTGCGGGAGGGGTAAGCGGTTGGCTTTGGCCAATCATAGTCAAACAGGCATAGGCACTAGTTCCCTAGTAGCGAGTTGTAAAAACTGGTTGAAACATTAGGTTAAAATGTTCAAACGATCATCAAAAAAGTTCAGCTATACTTCACTAGGTGGCTCTAGTTTTTTAATGAAATTTCATACGTTTTAAATCTGTCAGAAAAAACCGCGAAATAAAAGTATTTCTACCTGACGCTAGATAGCGCAGCATTTTTTCGTGGCATAAAAATCACCTAGGCAACAAATAACAATCTAGAATTTTGGACATAAATAATTCGAAAACATACAATTTGTAAAAAAATATCATGAATGAGAATATCTCCGTGATAAGTTCGTTTGATTTGGGTTGTTAATGTAATTCCATTATGAAAGTAGAGAAAACTTAATTTTACATCAAGAAACAATGTAGGATTATTTTTTTAACCCCCGACGCAAAACGAGAGGGGTGTTATAAGTTTAACGTGTCTGTGTATCTGTGTATCTGTGTATCTGTCTGTGGTATCGTAGCGCCCAAACGGATGAACCGATTTTCGTTTAGTTTTTTTTGTGTTATAGATAATTTTATCCCGAGTGTTCTTAGCCATGTTTCATGAAAATCTGTTCAGCCGTTTGAAGATCATCAGCTCTTTTCTAGTTGATGAGGAGATCTGACTACCTTCCATATGTCCTTTCGATGTGAAATTTGGTACCGTATTGCTTCAATTATATTGAAAGTATATGGTAAGGTAACCATGACCTGATCAGCCGTTTGAAGGTCATCAGCTCTCTAACAGTTGATGAGGGGATCTGACTAAATTCCATATGTCGTATCGATTCGAAATTTGGTGCCGTATTACAACAATGATATTCATAGTATATGGTAAGGTAACCATGACCTGATCAGCCGTTTGAAGGTCATCAGCTCTCTAATAGTTGATGAGGGGATCTGACTAACTTCCATATGTCGTATCGATTCGAAATTTGGTGCCGTATTACAACAATGATATTAAAAGTATATGGTAAGGTAACCATGACCTGATCAGCCAATTGAAGATCATCAGCTCTCTAATAGTTGATGAGGGGATCTGAATAGCTTCCATATGTCGTATTGATTCGAAATTTGGTGCCGTATTACTACAATTACATTGAAAGTATATGGTAAGGGAACCATGACCTGATCAGCCGTTTGAAGATCATCAGCTCTTTAATAGTTGATGAGAGGATCTGACTACCTTCCATATATCCTATCGATTCGAAATTTGGTACCGTATTACTTCAATGAAATTGAAAGTGTATGGTAAGGTAACCATGACCTGATCAGCCAATTGAATATCATCAGCTCTCTGATAGTTGATGAGGGGATCTGAATAGCTTCCATATGTCGTATTGATTCGAAATTTGGTGCCGTATTACTACAATTACATTTAAAGTATATGGTAAGGGAACCATGACCTGATCAGCCGTTTGAAGATCATCAGCTCTTTAATAGTTGATGAGAGGATCTGACTACCTTCCATATATCCTATCGATTCGAAATTTGGTACCGTATTACTTCAATGAAATTGAAAGTGTATGGTAAGGTTACAATGACCTGATCAGCCGTTTGAAGATCATCAGCTCTCTTATTGTTGATGAGGGGATCTGACTATCATCTTCCTAATATTAAAACCTACTTTAAAAAGTACAAAATAAAAGTAAAATTAAAAATTTAAAAAACCCCCCGACACAAAAAAAGACCTTAAAAACTAACAAATAATATTTTAAACCTATTCTAATTATTATCGTCCCATATATAATTGACTGTAAGACTTGTACTTTAAAATATTTTTATTTTCCGAGCATCGTCGCCGCGTCGGGGGACCGCTAAGTGAGAAAAACAGTTGTCAGTTGCAGATTGCATCAAAAGAATTCACTCCGAAAAATTCGTAAAATCGACACAACCGTCAACGTCGTCTGCCCTCACGTGTCTGCCCGTTCGGGTCGCCGCACTTGGTGACGCCCACCCCCGCGCCGCAAGCCGCACACCGAGCTCGCCGCGCGCGGCATTACGTAGAGCGTAGACTATGCATGAAACTTAAGATCGCTCATACCTAAATGTAAAAATAAATTTGCTGTTGTTGGCTTAATACTTTATATACTTGAGCGGTCCCCGACGCGGCGACGAAGCTCGGAAAATAAAAATATTTTAAAGTACAAGTCTTACAGTCAATTATATATGGGACGATAATAATTAGAATAGGTTTAAAATATTATTTGTTAGTTTTTAAGGTCTTTTTTTGTGTCGGGGGGTTTTTAAAATTTTTAATTTTACTTTTATTTTTAAATCGTCATATAGTCATCGACGCGTCATAGAATTCAGCGTCGAACTGACGCCACTGCCTCTAGTGTGGAGTAACTTAAACTATTGAGGCTGTGACGTCACGTCAACCCAAATTGTAGCTTTGCTTCTTTGCTTATAACAGCTCTTCTATATGTATATCTGCTTTGTGGCTGTTAGTATATATTTTTTATAATTTTTGAGCTTCATTTTTTTAAGAAAAAATTGTAAATTAGAATATCAAAGACGAAAGATATTACGCGGAAATGTAACCTCCGATACAAGCAAGTTAGCCTAACAACAATCAAAACAAAGATAATATTATGAGTGCCCCGGTAGCTCAGTGGAAAGCACTCGTCCGGCAAACGAAGGGTCCCAGGTTCGAGTCCTGGCCGGGTAATTTTTATTTATTACATTTTTTCGATTATACATGCAAAAACTCTTTCCAGATCCTTGGGAAACACCTTATAAATGCAAAAACTTAAAAACATTATTAATATTATCTTTGTTATACACTATTTGTTATACACGTTTGTGGGTGAAATAATAAATTACCGTTCATATGTTAAAAACCTCGGAGTGCTCATGGACAGCAATCTATCCTGGAGACATCAGATTGACTCCGTTAGTAAGAAGATGTTTGCTGCAGTCAGGTCTCTGAGACGCCTTCGAAACTTCTTGCCAATACCGACAAAAATTGCGCTCGCACAGTCCCTTTTATTACCCATACTGGATTACGCAGATGTAACGTATCTCGATTTGACCGAGGAGCAATTAGATAAACTTGAGCGCCTCCAAAATATATGTATAAGGTTTATATTTTCTTTACGTAAGTATGACCACGTATCAGACTTCCGCAATAAGCTTAAGTGGCTCCCAATTCGCCTTCGCAGGAATACACACGTTCTTTCTCTGCTTTACGGGATACTGTTCAATCCTTACACACCGCTGTATTTAAAAAACCGTTTTAATTTTCGTCATGAAGGTCATGAGAGAAATCTACGTTCTACAAATAATATGCTCTTAGCGACTCCTCTGCATTCCTCTGATTTCTTCCACAAATCGTACACAGTAAATGCAGTAATCCTATGGAATAACTTACCATCTTAAATTCACAGTGCAAAGTCCATCGCTTCTTTTAAAAAACAACTAAAGGCTTTTTATTTATCACTTAAATTTATATTAGACCTTGTTGTATCTTTTACACAAAAATAATCTTTTTTATATATAATTATTCTTTTTGCTTCTTATTTATATATATTTACTTATTTTATATATGTATACTTTTATTCCATTATTTAAATCATTAATTAAATTATTAATATTTGTAACAATCCTTTATATTCATAGTTGTTATACAACGTGTAACATAATGAAGAGATAATACTTAAGGGGATTGTATGTTTGGTGGTGTAGTTTATAAGTAACAGTAACATAAACTTGTAATCCTTACGGTTGGTTCGGAACACAAGTTCAAAGATTAGATCAAAATATCTAAGTGTCAACCCTAAAAACAGCTGTTACCTTTTGATAGAATCTATTCGATAACAGATGGCGTTAAAATAAAGCGATAAGTAACCAAGAGAGATACTACAAAGTGTAATTTTGTGCCTACTAAATTAGACGACAACAACGTCTCGGGAATGTTTGTTTCGGTAGTATCTAAGTGCAGAATATTTTTAAAACTACCTTTTCACCAATATGTGCGTTTATCACGTGGTTTATCAATTTAAAACTCTACTAAAATAATAGATTTGCACGTTCGAACCCACAACACGTTAATTTTAACTATCCGTGAGAATATATTTTCTTAACCTTAAACTATGATGCATCACTGACAAGGATATTTAACTTCTTGTTTATTCTCACACATTTACAACTATCATCACCACCATACAATAAAGCTTGAAATAAATTTTAAGTAATACAGCATTCTGCATAATTTTTATAGTCTATGAAATAGCAAGTTCGATGCCCTTTGTCTGCCGCGGATCGCTCGCTCGCTACTCCCGGGCTCTCACGTTTAAGTGTTACGTATTTTAAAAACGTTTAATACTTTTTCTTAGTCGCACTATTTGTGGTTATGAACGGATGCTGAGGCTCGGTAGCCTTCTATTTCTAATACTTAACAACATACATGATCGAAATACATTTACGACTAAAATCAAAAATGTTATCAAATTAAGCATTAGTAATCATCAATTTAAGAGAAACGTAAAACAAAACATTAATTTAGGTAGGTACTCTCAATAAACCATGATATCAAACTTGTCATACAAAAAACTATCACATTTCTTTAGGAATACACTATTGCAAGAAACTAATATGAAACTATTACAAATCTATCGGTAGGTATTACGTGGAAATTCTTTCGCACGGCGTCAAATCGCAACTTATACCTAATGAAGAGAGATTCAAATAGACAATCAAACTTACCCCTAATTCTAATAAAAAACGAAGAAATATCCTCTCTCTTACTTTCAAACTTTCTAAGAATTATAATAGGAAACATTTTCAGTAAATACCTATGATTTTGTAAACCTCAAACTATGATACAATACCTACTTACAGCTTCTTGTACTTCTTGTATTCTCACATACTTATAACTATCAATACATACAACAACAAAGCTTTAAATTAATAAAATTAGCAACTAAGTAAAGTCGTTTTCATAAAAGATAACCCGTGCATAGCTCTTATATCAAACACACAAGGTGTATTATCGCTCAAATCGCGGGACTTCTTTCGGCGTCTCGTCGCGAACTTGCGCCTTTCGGAATTATACCCTTTGAGATTTACCGCCGCCGCTTCCAAGCCAAACTAAAGGTTGTTCCGTTCAATATTTAAACAAATTCTCAACTCAACAAAATTTTGTATTTAAAAAAGTTAAATTACTTATGACTAAATAATATTGTTTTTAGTTGCGTTTGTTTCAGGCAACTGAAATTATTTTCTAACGCTATAGGTACCTAAAAATATCCTAAGTATACCTGTCCTAAAATTTTATTTTTTTATGAGGAATCTTTATCTTTTATTATTATTTTTTGTCTTGAGAAACAAAATGGATTAATTTCTTTATTTAAAATGTGTGAAGCGTAAAAATAAGTTACGTAAATTAACAAATAACAGTTTTTAATATTTTGATATTGAACAAACAACTTACTATTTAAGTGATTTCACGATTGAAAACTATTTATTTGTAACAGAATAACTTAAAAATACAAAAAAATAAGATAATGAAGTCATTTCATTGTATTATGAAATAAATTTGGGTACTAAGATTTTGTTTATCGTATCGCTATACGGAGGAACCCTAAAAATTTTTAGGTAGGTACTAGAACTGCTTTGGTTCGGTTTATGTATTTGTTTAAATTTATTTCAGTGCTTTCCATAGATGAATATAAGTACTAAAGTATAGATGACCGTCTCGCGGTTTTTGCACTTTAGCGCCATACAGTATCCACTCTAGGAACCTTTTTGACCAAAACAACCCTAGAATGCAGCCCGCCCATACCGCCACTTTCAAATTTTCAGAAATTCGTAGTACCAGTTATTACTATAGCGCAATTATAATTCGATTCGAGTAACGAACGAGTCAAATTTAAACTGCGCAATATTAATAAGTTGAAATAAACTGCACAAAGCATGATGCTATGCGAGTTGGGAGTAGTAAAAAAATATGCGTCTTAGACAATTATTTATTTTTTCTTAATTATTTGTGTTTGATATAATAATTATAGGCCATAGATTTTTTCGGGTCGTTTTCTTCAAACTCGATGCTTTTGCCACACAAATTGTTCACCTCCTTGCACCAGTCATTCAAAATCAATGCTATTCCTTTTCTTAACTCACTATCTCACTAGAAAGTCAGCATCCTATGTAAAAATATCACTTCACAAAAGTAAAATCTTCGATTTGAGATCGTAAAAACGCGAGGAGTGAACACTCTACTCAACGTACTTTGTAGAAAACGCTAATAAAAGAATTCAGCGACAAAAAATACACAGAAAAATAAGCAAATGCAACGAGCGCAAAAATATTGGTTGAATACTATACTATAGATACGCTGCCTGGTACTATAGATATATCGATATTGAACGCAGCAAAAAATACGAAAAGTTCCAGTAGTGCCCGGCGCGTGGCGCTAGTAGTAATAGAATTTTGGTATTTGTATGGAAGACAAACTAGCATGGTGCTTTCGTGTCCGTTTTCAAGTGTACACGTCAGTGTTATCACAATTTTTTTCGAACTTTTCTTAAAATGTCTCGACTTGAAAGTATTGGAGGTAATGCACGACGACATGTGTATTCAAACAACAAATGTTACGATATGATTCTGTATGTTGGAGCCGCTAGTAACCACAGCATCTACGAAGCTCGAAGGCTTTACAGGCAGCGGTTTGTGGAGTGCAGGCCGGCAGCTGAACAGCGCCACTTACCCGGCTATGGCGTGTTTCGAAGCATGAGTCTGCGGCTCAGCGCGCCGCTTCTTTTCACGCGAAACCCAGCGCGGCCACCTTCGCGTTCCGAGAACTTAGAAGAGCAAGTCTTGGATCATTTCGAGGAGGATCCGAGGAGCAGCACTCGACGAGTCGGCGCTCTTTTGGATGTCAATCACATGGTGATATGGCGCACGCTTAGTGATGATAGCCAACATCCTTATCATTCCCGATGGACGCAAGAGCTGATACCAGCGGATTTGTGACCTCCTCGGTTAGGCTTTTGTCGGTGGCACAAACTTCATGTGGATGTGTGTGTATTGAAAAAGAAGGCAGAAATTGTGAGCCGTTTTTGTAATTCTGGCCAAGTTTAAGGGAAACCCTAGTTGTGAGTGTTTTTACGCAAAGTGAACTGAATGTCGATTGAAATAAGTGCGATACTTGCCATAAGAGTTTGTCAGATATTACAAATTTAAGTTGTAATAATTATAACAAACACTCTTTATTGTCATTAAACGTAGAAATAATTATGTACACAATATTTAAGCGATTTAAAAAGCTTTAAGCGATTTCTTTCAGGCAACCCGATTTCTTCCGGGCAACCCGTTTATTATTAATAAATAGAATCTTGAAAGTTGTACTAACATGTTGTTTTATTTGTTTTCATTAGCTAGGTAGTGTGATAAAAATTGTGTCATGCAATGTGCCAAACGATAGGTAAGTAACAATCAGCTGCGCTGATATCCGCGCTACTCGCAGTGGGCGGCCGCGGCGGCGGCGTATCGCTCGCTATTCAGCCGGTGCGGGAAAGGTCATAAGGTCACTGATTGCGGCGCAAGTCTATTTTTAGCTTGAGGTTCACTAGGGTTGTCAAAATATTTTATTGTAAAATAATTTTAAAAATTTGTATGAAAGTCTATACCAGCACTGATCATGCTAATTCTTTTACTGTACATTCTACGTATGGTATAGAAGCTAACCCTAAAGCTTTATCTCTCCATTTTGTTACACGTTGTATATTTTATCATATGTAATTATTGTCCATAGGTATTATCAACTCAAATGCTCTGCCCTCTTATTATTATAAGTTTGTGATATTTTTCCTTTGCCCCGGGTTGCCTGGTAGAAATCGCTTTAAGCGATAAGGCCGTCCACATTGTCGTCGCTAATTTTGTTAAAATGTTTATTATTTAAGTTCATTGGCAATAAAGAATATTTATTATTATTATTATCTTTGTTGTGATTGTTGTTGAGCTATTATTACAATGACATAGTTCTACAGTATTTTGAATGTTTTCTTCAGGCAGCAACAACACTGATACCTACGTTTCTACCGTTGTTGTAATGTCAAATATCTTATCATCCAAGTTTTTTAATGTATGGATATGTATGGATAGCATAGAAATAATGTTGAACAATATTCTTCGCAATTTGAATCTTGTCTATGTGGAGCTACTGCATCAGAAATGATAGATGACTGTCACCCTGTATCTAAAGAAATGGGTACAACAGGTTCTATTTTTATTTGCTACCATGGAACCGTGAACATCAATATCGATAATGAACACCACATCCCTAGTATTTTCCTTAAGTTGGCAATATTTTATTTATTTTCAATATTGTCAGTAGAATTGGTAACCTCTTGTATTAGCTCTGTCATTTGTTCTGTGGGGTCTCTTAGAACGCATTTTTACGTTCAATAAATAGCTGTTTTAAAAATATTACAGTACATATTTTTTTCAATATTTATATAAAAGCTGTATCTATTAGTTAAGAATATGAACTCTTTTATTTATTAAGAATAATTTTTTATTAAATATAAACCCGGAATTGAATTTCATTAAGTATTGTAATAATACTTTCAATCTCAAGAAAATGTAAAAAAAAAACACACTTTTCATGTTTGATCTCTTGGATGTTTTTTTTTTAAATTCTATTTTGACGTGCTAGATAGTATCGAAAATATTGTGAATATAATATGATGATTCCCAACTTTTTCGAAGCTACTTGAGCCATGGACACAATTTGTTGACCGAAGTTTAAACTGGATGTTATAGTTACGCCTAAAAGCCCTAGATGGTCAGTGATGGGGACAGATACATTTTGGAAAGTGGGCGTTAATGTGAAGGTGCTCTTTGTGTAGCGGTAACATACATTGCCTTCTATGTCAGAGGTCCTGGGTTCGAATCCCGGCGGCGTCGGATATTTGTGTGATTAACACAGATATTAGTCGTCAAGTCATGGATGTTTATATGTTTATTCTAATAAAAAATATGTATTTATTCAATATGTATGTATACATATTTCTTAAGTAGGTATATCAGTTATCTAGTATCCATAACACAAGTTCTTTAAGAAACTTAATTTGGGCTAGATAATATTGTGTGAGTCTCAGAAATATTTATTTATTTATTTATATTTATATTAGATAATGAATTACTCAACAATATTATGTAAATATCTTTATTACAAACTCAACAAATCATTGATTTTTTGGCTTCATAAATCGTATTCGTTTATTTTTAGCAGATAAATCCTTTTAAAGCTTTTCACGTAGGTATTCAGTACCATCTACAGCAGGCACGTTTTAGTACAGATCTTCTTAATATGACTACATTTTACAATTTCGTGGATATTTTTAGTTATAGGGACACCACACGACTACCTACAGATAATTGCATTATTATTTATTCTTTTGTCGTCGGTCTTTAAAAGAATAACCATAGTTTTATCGTTGACCACAATCTGTTGTATCATCTTGTATGCAATGCACCCTTTTTCTTTTTTAAATTTTTTTCTTTGAATAATGACCGAGCGTATACTCTTACCCAGAACCTATACCCTTGCAACAATTTAGTACTCTTGAAATCTAAAGTAACATGGTCCGATGAAATCCCGCCTTCTTCCACGGTTGCTTCGCCTTCTTTATCCTCGCTAAGATCCGTTATAGAGATAGCACTAATCACATGATCTTGGGGCGCCATAATTAAGATTTCATCAGTTCTTCTGAACAATGCTGGACCAGTTTCCATGACTTCATCAAAAATCTTGTACCCTAAGTCATCAGAAACTATAACCAAATCTCCAGCTTCAGTTTCTAAAATAAGAAATATAACGGCAACCACGAATTTTAAATACATTGTGGTGTTGTAATCAAGTGGAATATAATAATGTGTGATGTTACAGAGAGTTCAATTCTTTATGCTTGTTGCATACACACAATTCGCTTATCTTCACAAGTTAGAATATGATTAGAAAACAAATGTAACATAAACTAATATAATAAACTAAAACAGTGATTGTTTTCATTGATCATCAGAGATCAGTAAAGTAAATAGACCGAAAATCCAAAACAAAATTTCATAACTCGCTAATTTGGTACCTGCTACAATAAGATGCTGCTAGGTATCTTAGTTAAGGGATTGCCACGATTAATTTACTTTTGATTTGCTTATTTTTATTTATTTTGAATTCATATAGATTTTTTATTATTATAATGCCTCCAAATTTGTCAAACTTGAGGTCAGATAACTTTGACATCAAATAACTTTTTAACCTTTGGTGTTCTGCCTAGCCCATAATGGCGGCCATACACATTACGGTTTACCGGAGAGGTCTACCTGTGCAGGCGTGCCTGTGCAGAATACCGACCGAAGAAACGACCTGTGCAGTTATTTGGACCTGCATAGGAGACATTACATTAAATAAAACAATTTTAATCGGATTTGCCGCGTAAATTTTGACTCGACGTTTCGGTGTCTTTGCTGACCCTGTGGTCGCGAGAGTCTGAGGTGTCAGGCGCCTTGACAGTGGAAAAAGTTATACATCATCACATCTACCTGTTTCTTAGACTTCGAGCATTGCGTTCTGGATTGAAAATAAACGAGCTGACAGTATCTTGAGTTAAGGGTCGTGCAGCTTGCTGGATGTTTTTCAGGATAGGGTCAATCAAAATGTCCTTTTTTTAACTGTCCTGAAAATCCACCATCTAATTTCGATAGTCAACGACAGCTCAGTTGGAAGAGTGCCCGCCCGGAATGCGGGATATCTGGGTAAGAGTCGCAGCCGGGATCGATTTTGTTTGGTATTTTTACCTAAATATATATATACATATTTTATATAATGATTCTGATGAAACATGTTGAAATATCGTGCCGATTGGGAAACCGTAAATTTATCCACCCCTTGTTCTTAAACATACCGTAGATTTAGATAAACGCCTTATTAAATATTCATTGCAAAAACTAAACTAGTTGGTATTATTTCAGAGATATGAAAGAGTCTTTTATTTCTGTTTGAATTTTTTATATGACTTTTAAAGTTCCTAGGAGTTGTTCTAAATGCAGTTACGTAAACTACCTAGTAGTTTAACATTTTATTCCACTGGTCATGTTTCAGGCATAATCGTCCATTGTGTATTAAGCCTAACAATTATACTTTACATGCAATTATGGAATTGTGACGTTAGTGGTACCTGTACAGGGCGATCAAGGGTCACTGTCCACTGTCTTTAACTGACGATGATATTGATTGATTAGATTTAATTTAATTTAATTTTCTAAACATAAAAAAATAAATATTTTTCAAAAGTTCAAAAAATTGAATAAAATTGAAGATTAATCTACATTTTTTATGACTACATACTATTAGATGGAAACGTTTTTATTTCTTGCCATGTAGTCATAAGCAGATCAGACTAAAATTTTGATCCATTAGAAGAATTTTGCAATTTTAAGTTACATACAATTTGTTTTTTTTTTTTATAATTGTGACACACTCATCACTCTTAATCTGATATTAAAATATTATTGACTATTATAAGGCGACCCTATATTTCATTTATGCAGTGTATTTGCTTATTTGAACCTAATCCTCTAAAGAGGTTGAAGCAAATGTACATTTGCAACGGAACTTAAAGGTATATGCTCTAATAAACTAACATCTTGTATAATTCTAACATATTGTACACTTTAAAACATTGTAATTTTAAAAACTTTCAAAATTCGAAAATTCTAGAATCTATTCATTCTAATATTCGTTTTAACATTGTTATTAAATTCAAACTAAAATACCTATATATTTTTTAATTCGTATTTTGGAATCAGATTCTTTTTCCATTTAGTGAAGCTAAGGTAAATACGATTGATTCAGTTTTCTATAGACAAAAGGTCTAATTGATGAAGTGTAAAATCATATTTCGCTATATATTTCATTAGTTCAGATATTGCTACAAGTTTTCTTCAAGTGGTTTTGAATGGTGATTCTGTGTATCGTTCTGGTTTCGTTACCCCCGTGGAAAATTATGATTTTTTGAAAATTCCTACCGGTTCAGTTAATCCCTCAGCTGCTTGTCACCAAATTATTAATAAAATACTACGTGTGTTTATCATAGACGAAGGAAAGCTCTAGCTAATATCACTTAACTATTTTTGCCTAGCGCAATAGTTGACGATTACGAAAAGTTCTAAAAATCTCACTGCCACGTTCTTCGTCGCACCGTGGTCGCACCTAACTGATTCAACTACACTTTTCGATGCGGCAGCCGTTTGGGTCGTATTGGCAATACCTTCGTAATGTCGCGACACAAAAGCTGCTGTAAAATAAAAGTACAAGTCTGATCACCTCGGGATTGAGATTTTGTAAATAATCTCCTAGCTATTTCATCCTCCATCATCCCCAAAAGCTGCGGCAAGTTTCTAAATCTGACCCAAAAGCTGAAACTAAACTAAATAATATGAAAAGAGATAAAAATAATGTTCTGTTTTCAGTTACCCCTGATTCTCGGATTAAAAATATATGCTGTACATCTACTTCATCTATCTATTGGAAGGAATACACCTGTTTGTTTTGAGTAAACACAGGATATTTCCATAACCCCTCAACTGGCCAACAGATATACGGAAAAAATCAAACACGTTTTAAAAATATGTAAATACTCTCACAATTTACTCGTCTATTATATGTGGAAATTTAATGAGCAAATGACAGTAACTTTCTCGGATACCATAACATTCATTTGAATTAGCATAGATCTCCTTTAGATCTCTATTTAGCATAGATCTCCAAAATACGACAACGTTTTATTTTTTCATGGTTTTTTGTTATAAGTTTGTTTTTTGTGATTAGGTTAAAGACATGCATTTCTCGCGATTTCAAAGCTAGTACGATGTGAAATGACTGTAAGGAATAAAAAATGGATGTAAAACGGTCACTTTATTGTTTTTTTTTTATATTTTGATAATTGTGTATAAAAGTCTCCTTGTTTCAGTATCAGTAAAATGGACCATGTGTGAATGGGCTGTAACACCGTTTTGTTTGCAAGGAGGGCAACGCAGCAACCCATTTTTTTCTAAGTAGTGTTAAATTTCCGACGCCATTTTGAAATTTTGTATACATGTTTTCCGTCGGTAATATGGCCCAAATTATCATCCAGTTTTTTGTGCACTATATCCAGGGCCGTAGTGAGTACTTTTATATGTAGAGAAAAGGATTAATTAAAATAAAATGCCATCAATATTCGCGTTATTTATTATTAACACAAATAATAATAGCTTTATCGATCATCGTAATCAGTTGCTACCTTTTTCTTTGTTACCATTTTTTGAATAATTTTGAACGACGGCCGAGCGTATACTTTTACCCTGAACTTATACCCTTTCAAAAATGTAGGGCTCTTCAGACATATAATTACATGGTCCTTTAAAATTCCACCTTCTTCCACAGTCGCTTCGCCATCAGCATTATCTCTAAGATCCGTGATTGAGATAGCACTAATCACATGATTAAATGGCGCTTCAATGAAGATTTCCTCAGTTTTTCTCCATAAGGCTGGACCACCTATCATAACTTTATCAAAAATCTTGCGTCCTATGTCATTAGAGTATATAATCAAATCATTAGCTTCGGCTTCTAACATGAGGAATACAATGACAAACACGAATTTCAAATACATTGCGATGATTTAAAAAAATGGAATATAATCACGTGTGATGTAACAGAGAGTTTCAACCTTTATGCTTGTTTTAAAACAGCTTAGAATGTGAAACAGATAACAAAGTATGTAAAAAACTAAAACAGCGATTGTTTTCATTGTTCATCAGAGATCAGTACAGTAAATAGTCTAACAATACAAAAGAAAATATCTTGAATCGCTATTTGGTACTTGCTAAAGATGGTGCTGGGTATTTCGACTCATACAACAAATGGGTATTTTTCCAAAGACAAAATTTTTGATGGTTTGTTTCCTGTCCAGTGTATATTCATACGTATTAGAATTTATCTAACAATCATATTAAAACTGAATAAAATAATTATTTCATACTATAAATTTATCCATACCATTGAGCGTGAGCCCGCCTCGCCACCACCAGCTGATCTCCGGAATCTATGACGCGAAACCTGGGTCGCTTGTAACTTCCGCTCGATAACATACACTGACCATATTTATTACTTTTTTTTTATCGTTAAATATACAAATAATATCGACTACCTACTCTTTTTGTGTTAAGTACTATGATTGTGAAAACTGTGAAAGTGCATTAAACGTGTGAGAAACATTTTGGGATTTCTTTATTCACCTAGAGGTAATAATTTTATTTTATAACACCACATTCCCTACAAGTGCAAAAAATGTAGTACCTATGAAACAGAAACAATGTGATTTGAAAAGTCATATATTATTCATACCGATAAATGCTTTGGAAAATGCTTTGGATATTGGTACAGAATATATTTTCATCCTGAACTTATACCCTCGAAAAAATATAGGACTTTTCAGACCTATATTAACATGGTCTTCTCCAATCCCACCTTCTATCAGAGTCGCTTCGCCTTCCTTATCAGCTCTAAGATCATAGACCTGGACAGCACTAATCACATGATCTTTAGGCGCCATAATGTCGAAATCATAACTTGTTCTCCATAGAGTTGGAGGAGCTTCTGCAACTTGATCTAGAAACTTCTGTCCTAATTGTAAATCATCAGAGCTTATAAGTAAATCTTCACTTTCGGCTTCTAAAACGAGAATTATTACGGTCAAAACGATTTTCAAATACATTGTCTTTATGATAATCGTGTGTAATGTTACAGAGTTCAAACCTTTATGCTTGTTGCATCCCATAATGCGTAGTTCTTTACAGGTGAATTGGAATGTAACAAAATAACAAAAACCATTGAAATAAACATACAGCCGTTGTTTTCATTCTTGTTAGGAAATTTGTAAAGAATTAGTATCATGCGTGATTCACTATTTAATGCCTGCTATAAGATGGTGCTAGGTATCTGAAATAAAAAACTTATGAAATAAAATTGAAAAAATTCGAACGAATGAAACGAAGTCTCAGTGAAATTCAATAATCGCTGTTTTATTTTATTAGATTTGTTTTTTTTTTGTTACAGTGGTAAAATATAAAACTATAAGAGGTGCTATTTTGATTTTCAGTGCGCCAAAACAATCTTGGGTCGAGGCGGTGCAGTGGGTTTTATAGACTTCGGATTTTAACTTACAAGTTCTGGATATCATAATAATACCTCCAAATTTGTCAAACGTGACATCAGATGGTTTTATAGCGTCTGGTGTTCTGCCTACCCCTTGAGTGAATTTAAGTATGTATGCAAGTGCTGGATTCTTTTCTGAGTATTGCTGCTATAGTTCTATAAAGAATTGATTCTGTATTAAAACGAATAAATTGTAATAATTGATTCTGCATAAAAACGAAAAAAATGAAATTGATCTACGAATAATCAACGAATGCAGAGCATTAAAAAAACCAACTTCACGTCAAAACTTTGGCTGAGTTATAATGTCATCAACGTAAATATTCTCCAAACTCTATACTAATATATAAAGCTGAAGAGTTTGTGTTTTTGTTTGTTTGTTTGAACGCGCTAATCTCAGAAACTACAAGTGGGATTTGAAAAATTGATAGCCCAACTCTTGAGAAAGGTTATGGGCTATATTTTATCCCGAAATTCCCACGGGATCAAAAGTTACGCGGGTAAAACCGCGCGCGGTATTATTCATTAAAAAAAATTAAATTTTCAATGAAGTACTCAACCGATTTCTATGAAATTTATATGGGACCAACTATGAAGTATCTTCTATCATATGATTTTCAAAAATTTTCAAAATCAATTCATAATTGAGACATTAATTGACGAATTGAGAACCTCCTACTTTTACGACCTTAAAGTCGGTCGAAAAATTCTATGAAGCTTGTTTGAAAGATCTGATGAAATGATCTCCTAAAACATAATATCATTACAGAACATAATTATTACTAGAATTTTTTGGTCGCTTATCAAATAACTGATATCGTATCACAAAAAATTAAAATTAAAAAAAATATTGCCAGAAACATAAAACCAAAAAAGATTTAAATACCTATTGGTTTTTTCACTAGGCCTGTATCGAAGCAACCATTTCCGGTTATTTTTAAATAATTATGTAGGTATACAGTGTGACATAATATTATTATAAATGTACCATATTTAAAATTACAGTATATAGTATATTTTACACTTTTTATTGAGTGATTCTTCTTTTTGATTTTAGAATTCAAATATTTTCATTTATTAATAAAAAAATCCTTTCAGTGTTAATGTAGAAACTTGATACTGTTATATAAATGTTGAGAAATATAAAACAATAAAAATAATTTTAAATTCGGTCTTTTTAATGGTTTATTTCAAAAATTTCAAAAATATACAATTATAATGAACTATACTACCCGATCCAGACTTTCCACGAGCCTGCGCGAGGGAACGCGAGTGTGAGAGTGTGCGCCTCTTTAAGATTTTTAAAAGCTTCAAGAATTTCTCCAGGTGGAAGAAAGGCCAGAGCCATCAAGTGTCTTAATTTTAGTGAAAAGTCACAATCAGTGCCGTAACGAGGAGCTTATCCAGATTTTTGTATTTGCCTCCACACATTTTGACAGAGGTGAAATAAACAACCGAGGTGGAACTATGCGAAAAAAGGCATGCTATGGATTTAGTGACCTTTTTAAGAGGTGTGGCAAAAAACCGCATTACAAATATTTACACTGTGGAGATGTACCTACTTGTGCTAAGTTGTAGCTTTAATTTTTCGTTAACTAATAAACAATAACAATTCGTTTACGTCATTGTGTTTTTATTTATATATAAACTTAATATTTTATATAACAAAATAGCTAGAAATAACTGTAATCTTACGTTAATCACGTTTATATTCATGGAAGATGTTATAAGCTTAAAGAAAATCTTTGTACTTGGTTTTTGCAGTAAGTTCATTCAAAGTAAATCTTCACATCACAGTAATAAGACGTCAGGGTTGTAGGCTTCGCAGTAAAATTGTTCGTAGTAAAGTTTTTCGATGTAACGAAACTTCGCAGTAACAATACATCGATTTAACAACACTTCGCAGTATAAAGATACTAGCTGTTTCGCACAGTTTTGCCCGCGCCATTTTGAATCCCGCCGAAACATCGAGATAAAAAGTAACCTATTCGCTATTTCAGATTGTAAACTATCACTATGCCAAATGGAGAATGGACGACTGCCTTGGCAATGTATAATAACGGCGACTAGCGGAATAGAATGTTGAACTGCTATGCAATGTAACTGCATATCTAAACGTAAGAACGCATAAACGTAAGAACTGCTTTTAATGATAAAAAAATGAAAAGAAGAAATTAACAGCGTCTCCCAAGGTAGTCCTGTACTGTTTGTGCTTTTCATGAACGACATTCTTTCATGCCTAATCTACATGCAGAATTTTTTGCTATGCCGATGATACTTAGAAACTAGGTACTTCCTCTCGCATCAGAAAGCTGATTTACGTGATGAAAACTGTCCGACACTCCGCTGACAGCGATACTTTCCTTTTATCATATACAAGTCTTGAGAAATGCCTTCTCAGTTATTGTATCACTATCTGGGGAGGATCCGGAATCACTACCATGTTAGGCCGTCGTGGGGTCATAAAAGTAATGTTTGATAAACCAATGTTATATCTCACTGAAACTCTTTATGCCGGGAAGTCTAAATGTGCGACAGCTCTATATTCTTACGGTGACTTTAAAAATGCACCGCAATAACCTTACATCTCTCAATTGCCCAACTTTGATTTGTAGAAAAGTTTCACTGTTGAAACTGCTCTCACACGACGTATACTAGCGCATATGCTTCCTTTCGTTTATAACAGAATAGTTAAACCCCGTGACATCAAGGAAGCCACAGTAAAACCAGCAAAACAAATAATCTCAAACCGACTGGTACCTATGACCTACCTTCAAACAGAAGACCTTGTTAAGCAATTATCCTAGCTCATCACACAAATACATACACTTCAATCATTACGCGCATCTGGCACCTGTCCCGCTCCGGGAGGAAAAACAAAAGACTAACGACTAATTTATGGCGGCTGCCATTTTACAAATTATACCACGATTGGCAGATGCCTAGGAAGGACAATTTTATTAGTCTTCGATGTTTACTGGTTTTCTGTATTATATGCGTAATAAAATATAACATTTCAGATTCTTGATTCATTACGCTATCATATTGCATAAGGTAAATATGTTTAAAATGGGAAATTAACCTTGGCTTTTTTCCATTTTTCGATACATAATCTACCATTATTCATAAATTATACTTTTTCTCGTTAATATTTGCATTTTATTTACAATACTATACCATAATTAAAAACATATAGTCATAAAATCACTTTACTCAATACAATTTTTTAGCAGTGGGAGCATTACTAAATGTGGGCTTTATCAAGGGCCGTCCCGCCGATGTTATTAAGTGGCCTATGTTTCAAGATTAGCTCTGAGAAAGAAGAGGCTCAAATGGTTCATGTTTTATGTTTATTAGTAAATTCAGTTCATATAATTAGCCTAAACAAATATATACATTCGTAAAGTAATAAGTTTGGCAGCTTGAGACATTAACATAAACCCCTCGAAAAAAAGACTCTTAATAGGTACTCACAATGTAAAACAATACCAGATTTTTTTTTATACTAACAACATATTCTAAAATTAGATTAACTATACTAACGTGACGTTATAAAAATGTCTTTGCATAGAAAAGTATTTAAGAATTTATAAATAAAAACACCCAATTTCTACTCTGGATAGGTCTCAGAGCTCGAGTATTATGGATACGACTTTCATGAATTTCCTAAGAGAAAAAGAAAAACAAATTCACAATTTCAAGTAATATAGGTTTTTTTTATCATCATCAACCTGTATCCGTCCACTTCTGGACATAGGCCTCTCCCATGGAACAAGAGTTTGTTTAGCAATTATTTATTTTAATTATTTAGGCATCACATAATGTTAATTCTCAGTAAAAATGGCTATATGTTATGTATATAAATGTGTATAATCGCGTTCTGGAAAACAAATGAAATTGTTTTAATGAAAATAACAACATTGGGGGTTCTGGTTGGTATACCAAGGTTTCATGCGAGAAAAAATAAATTTTCCTAAGAAAAAAAAATAAAGATAAAAATTTATAAAATTTATTTATTTTCATATTTATTCACATACATCGTACACACAATTATCACTTAACATAAATAAAGACAAGTAGTTATGGTAACTTTAGATGATTTTACATTAGCTAACTATATTTAGTTTTAGCTACTTAGCCTACGTCTATTTCTTCAAGATATCGACAACACTAGACCTGGCTAAAACTTGTATTAGGTTAGGGTCAGAATCTTTTTTTAACAAACAATGAGACAAAACGAACATACATTTAATGTTAGTTGAGAAATTGGTAAAACAAAGTTTTAGCCTTAGATCCTAAATATGTGGTAATAGTTGTGATGGATAATAACAACTAATCAATATAACAAACCGAAGGTGGTATCTACTAGCTTTCTTTATGTGTGTAAAGTAGAAAAATACCTAAATGCACATACGGCTATATTGCATCCAGCGCAATAAGTTGTTGTGCGTTAATGGCAAACTTTGCACGCATGTCGTCGGTTTCAGCTTCTCGGAGTAACCAAAAATGGGTACTCGGCCGGGTAGTTGTATTTTGCCTCATAGATACCTGGCCCAGCAGGTGTAGGCATGACCACAGGTTTAGCGTGCTTTTCTAAAATAGTATTTATGAGCGTGCGTCGAAAATTGCGTTGGGGCAACTTTACCGTCGCATTTTTTTTGAATAATGTACGCGTTTAATGTCGATACATTTAAAAGTCGCCGAAACAATTTCTTGTACCAGATGAGGAGGGTTGACTTGCGTGATTTTCTTCTCTGCATATTAGATTCGAGGTTGCTGAAAAAATATTTAAAATATATTTATAAGAATCAAGCTGTTCCCCGACAGGAAGCTCCTCCACATTTATTATTTGTATCCTATTAATTAGACCGTATAAATGTAAAAATTATTATACATTGCATAGCACGCACACAAACACATACACGTGTTCACACAAACTCACCCGCAAATTAAAAAAATCGAGTTGAATAGCACACATTTTATGCGCCTCCACCACGAAGCCAGTGTTATATAACATTTTCCCACAGATCCAAAAGAAAAAAGGATCAAAGGAAGAGAAGAACGATACAAAAAATATATGGAAAAAAACAAGAATGTTTAAAGGAATTTATGTCTTCGTTTAATCTTATTCAAATACTATCTAAAATGGAGCTGGTGACGTAAACGCTGAGTTCTTCATCCCACTGAATTAATTAATAAGTATTTCAAAGTCAGGGCACACATGTTTCGATTATCATCATCATCACAACTCCTTGTAATGAGCCCACTGCAGGCCTGTGAGTCTCTCCCCTGGGTGACGAAAAGGTATAGGCCATAATCCACCAAGTTGGCAAAGTGCTGTGATGATGGATGTCAGAATTTTTAGGGCGCCGAAATGGATTCTGACAAATCTTTATTACAAACCGTATGACATACACGACGACTAACAAAACGACTTCTGCTTATAAAATAAATAATACTTCGAGTATACCAAAGAACGTTTGCCCTAATATGCCATCCATCGAGAATCCAGCTTGTTTGACTTGACATGGTCAAAAAACAAAAATCAACTGATTATAACCAAATCTTGGAAAATTAATTATTTTGGGGTAGGTTTCCATCTACTCTTACTTAAATTGATCTTAGCTGATTTATACAAACAAAAGTTACTGCATGATTAGGTTGCTCCGTGTACCTAGCCACTCTATCATTGGTGGTACTATGATGTTTGGTCCATCCAATTCAGAAGTGCGATACTTAATAATAAAAGCAGCAGCCGCTGTAAATTTTTCGATTAAATGGGGATAAGCTTAAATTACAAAATCGTTGGCGAAATACCTATTTTAAATTCATGTTTAAAACGCCCATTCATTACTTCTACTACCTATGTGCATGAAGCATGAAGTTACTTTTCTGCTGTTAATTGCTTCCTCACTTGTCAATTGTGTATGACTAGACACCAATTATAGTGAGGTTTACGAACTAAAAAGCCTAATCTATCCAATTGCGGTATGGCATCCCTAAACACTCTAACCAAAATAAATAGAAAATTATTGCTGATCGGGTGATTACTTTCCCCTTGAAACAAATCACTCATAATTTCAGTATCGGTTTCAG
The DNA here is from genome assembly GCA_944452665.1 of Stenoptilia bipunctidactyla. NCBI lineage: Eukaryota > Metazoa > Arthropoda > Insecta > Lepidoptera > Pterophoridae > Stenoptilia > Stenoptilia bipunctidactyla. The sequence continues at coordinate 14,773,440 of OX101748.1, read as the reverse complement.
TAGCAGCATAACTTGTATAACCTCTTACAACATCAATAATATGCTCATTGCATGAAACAATCTGGAAAGGTTTCACTAAATTATCATATTTGTGCAAGCTTAGCCTACGTTTTTATAGATAGATATTTGTTGAGTTATTGATTAATTCATGTAATTTATGAAATGAAATGTATGTACCTACCTTGCTTCCTTGCATTCTACGTTGTAGCTTTTTAGCCTGCGTTTCAACCTTTATCCTGAATTGCATACCAAACTGCCATCTCGAAGTTGTTGCCAACACGAGAGATCAAAGCGCACTGACGATTTGGGGTGTAGCCTAACGTGACCTTGGCTCGTGTTCTTGTTTGTCTCCTTGTTGGCAACCACCGTTTGTAACAGTGTGGATGACTCGGAATCGGTTTTCAACAACTTAACCTTCCTTAACATTGGTTGGAAGCATTGGTTTTCAACGTGTTTTCAACGTGTTTTTAACGTGTTTTCAACAGTCTGGCTGGCGCTTAATTTGAGTACTAGTTGAGTACTTATAGTATTTCCTGTTCAGCGAATCTTCGTTTAGTGTAATATTGGAGTTGTTTTGTAAGCATTCCTACATATATCCTACACATAAGCATGTTTTGGAACATTTTGGTAACTTTGAAACTGGACTTTTTGTTATAATTTCCGACCACTATGGCGTTGGGGTAAACCTATCTGCCTCAGACGCCAGTGGTTGCGGGTTCGATCCCCGCACGGAACCAGAAAAAAAAATGTTCCGTGTCTGGGTGTTTATCTATTTATGTATTTATATTCTAGGTTTGCCCCTAGTTCGCTATATGGTATCCCATAACACAAGCTATGCTTACTTTGGGGCCATGTAGTTGGTGTGATTGTCTGGGGATTAAAAAAAAAAAAAAATTAATTTTTAGTTACTATTAAACGTATCTCCATTAGTGTGATATAAGCTTTGTTGTAGCAAGCATTGAATAATTTATTATAATGTAGGCATATTTTTATACAATGTAATTATGAACTAGTTTAATAGTTATAATGGCTAATTTCATACTGTTTGAAAACATGTTATTTGTTTCTTTATTATGTTTTGTTCTACCATTTATGGTCTAACTTACCTTAAGTTTTCTTGTTTATTGTTAAGTTATATTTACTTATTGTATTGTATATTTGAGAGGTACAAATAAAATAAATAAAAAAAAACCTAAAAGGTCCCATATTTCCCATTCCCGTGGAAATTTGGGAATTCCTTCCTTAGTACTCCTCTACACCGTTTTAAGGAATGTCTGTTCCGAATTTCAGCTCTCTAAGCCCTGTTATGGCTGTACGTACGTTGTCTGTCAGTCACTCAGTCAGTAACGGAACAGTTTTATATATTCAGATTTAGCCCAAGTCCATTCTCAAGACGTCATTTACGCGTGTTTCAACAATAATAAAAATCGAAACAGTGGTTAAGGCTTGAAGAAGCAGCTATTTGCATTTTTATTAATTAGTCATCATCATCATCACAACTCCGTGTAATGGGCCCACTGCAGGGCATGAGTCTCTCCTCTGGGTGACGAGGAGGTTTAGGCCATAATCCACCGAGCTGGCCCAGTGCTGGGTGGTGGATGTCAGAATTTTCAGGGTGCCGATATGGCTTCTGACAAACCCTAACGACTACTGTATACAAGTATACAGCACCCGGGACCGACAGCTTACCGTGCCCTCCGAAGCACGGAAGTCGCCGTGAGAAACGAACGGTCGGCGGTCACCCATCCAAGTACCGACCGCGCCGAACGTTGCTTAACCTGTGATATCGTAAGATACACACAGTAACCACGGCGCCACGACGACTTCTATTAATTAGTAATAAATAGAAAATAAGTTTATTTTACTCCAATAGGGTTTAGATGTTAAAACATACCAGACAGACCTAGATTTTTACAAAATAAAGTAGTTTATGTCCGTTCTCTAGATTATTTCTATACGTATACCAAAAATTATAAAAAGCGGTTGAGTAGTGGTTTAGGCGTGAAAAGTCCATATAAAATTTGATTCCTTATTTTAACTCCTTCCTGGTTGATTTTTACAAAATAATGATCTTTCCCGACATTATTTCTATACGTCTACTAAAAAATCATACAAATCGCTTAAGCGGTTTAGGTGTTAAAACATACCAGACAGACAGAGACACTTTCAGATTTATATATTAAGTATGGATATGGATAACTAAGATATAGTTGTAAAAAAATGTTGTTGTAAAAAATTTCATTCTAATGGATTAAAAAGTTAGTTGTTTCCAAATACATAAGATTTATCATTGCTTCCCAGACTGACTGCTTTTCGGTTCCGGTGTTGCTGTACATATGAAGCAGAAACCAAGCAAATTGAAAAAAAATATTATAATCAAAACAAAATGCCTTTGAGACCCATGATTTCTACAAAAATATCAGTTGTATAGTAAGATTAATGTTCTTACAAGATTTTCAATTTTTAGTGTTTCAGTGAATATAGTAGGTATATTTAAAGTATAATATACATATTATAATGTACATATTCAGAACGGGCTGATCACAGCTTTCATTTGACACACATATCGTAAAAACTGGAAATCATTTGTTTATATCTCCATTAATTTTTTATTGACTTAGATATCTTGATATTGCAACCGTTTAGTAGTTATTAGGAACAAGAAACGAAGATACATAGGTAATCGTACATATTATGTACATAAGTTATAAGCACAACCCTCCTGCTTGTGTCCATGCTGCTCAGGAAGCGAAAGAAAAATATAGAATGTGTCAACTGTTCCTCTTCCCGGGCATTATAAAAATCAGTTAAGGGCTAGAGGTTTTATTCACGGTTTTGTAGGCGTTAGGTTGACTCCCTGTCACTGCAATAGTATCTCTCCATCATTTTTATACATTGTTAAAGTGACATATTGGTAAAAGTGACAACAGATGGTTTTATAGTCTCTGATGTATGATTTATCATATGAAGGATACAGGCATTGAATTATGTATGCATAACCCTCCTTGGCGTGCTGCTGCCGCAGTTTTATTATCCGCCTTAATAGAAGCATTTCTTCCTTTACTTCCATGCACCCTTTTCATCATTTTTTCTTTTGATGTTGACCGAGTGAATACTGTTACCCTGAACTTATACCCTCGCAAAAAGGCTCTACTCTTCAGACCTATAGTAACATGGTCCGAGGAAATCCCACCATCTTCTACAGTCCATTCGCCTCCCTTAGAATCACTAAGATCCTCGACTGAGATAGCACTAATCACTTGATTTTGGGGCGCCTTAACGTACGTTTTATCACTTCTTCTCAATAAAGCTGGAGCAGTTTCAAAAACTTGATCATAAAATGTGTGAAGTATGTCATTACAGTTTAAAATCAAATCATTATCCACCTTAATAGACTTATTCCCATGCACCCTTTTCATAGTTTTTCGACCACCTTTTGATATTGACCGAGCTTTCACCTCTACCCTGAACTTATACCCTCGCAAAAAGCCTCTACTCTTCAGACCTATAGTAACATGGTCCGAGGAAATCCCACCATCTTCCACAGTCGCTTCGCCTCCCTTATCTTCTCTAAGATCCGTGACTGAGATAGCACTAATCACTTCATTTTGGGGCGCCTTAACGTACGTTTTATCACTTCGTCTTAATAACGCTGGAGCAGCTTCAAAAATTTGATCATAAATTGTGTGTCCTACGTCATTAGAGTTTATAATCAAATCATCAGCTTTGGCTTCTAAAATAAGAATTACAACGATATAAGCGATTTTCAAATACATTTTCATGTTCATGTTATTAAATGGAAAACAATCGCGTGTGATGTTACACAGGGTTCAAACCTTTATGCTTGTTGCATCACACAATGAATACGCAATTCTTGACAGGTGAGTTGGAATTCACCAAAATAACAAAAACAATTATAATATACTAGAACAGTCATTGTTTTCATTTAAAATACATACCATTAGAGACCAGGGCCTCGATTCTGTAATTACCACATGTATGAAATTATTTTTGGGGTGTATGCAGCATCTAGTGTGTTATGACTTTGGAATCTCACCAGTCGGCCTGAAAAGGAGGTGGGATTTTCCACTGATCGTAGACGTTCTGCCAACTCTCGCCAGTGGCTGCAGTGCATACAGCGGCCACACTCCGGTAACCCACGTCAGCACGCGGGCTTCACCTGGTCGATAGGGCTTCATCTTCCGTTGAGGCAGGTTTTAAAGCGGATACCTCCCGCTTAGAGCACGAAGTCTATCCCGGTGGACGGATAGCTTGGTGGACCCGGCGGGATAGCAAAGCCTGGTGGACGGCTTAGAGCGATGATAGAAGACCGAGTTATCATTGGCCAGACACATCATCTGAATCTGAATCTGTCTCCAGTCGATCGGTCTTTCCGTTACACTGGATTAAGATAGGCGAAAACGAGGGTGGGCACATGCGTTTGCACATAAGCTAGTGCACCTAAATATCTCCTGCGCAACCGACTGCTCAGAATATGAACTCCGAATTTTTTATTATTTATTTGACGGAAAGTCCCGAGGCAATGGGTCGATAGAGAGGTCCGGTCTGATGACATTAAGGACCAGTTTTATGAGGAGCTTTCAAGGTGTATAAAAAACGTAAAACCTAGAGATCAGTTAGTCAGTCAGAGATAGAGTTCTTCTGTTGGGTTAAAGTCAAAAGCCAAAGTCAAAAAAAAAAACTTTATTTTTTATTCTTTATTGTTTGACTTATTTCAAGTGTATTTAAATACCTTTAAATATATTTGAAATTAGTCAAACAATTTACAAATTGAACTGAATCTACCACCAATTCGGAAAGTCGATCTGTTGAAAAAAAGTGGCAAGAAACTCAGCAGCAGTCCTCGTTTAAAACATAAGGAAAAAAATACACAATAACAATTTACAGCCAGGGGATCCCATCTTCTTGCATCCGGATATTTTAAATTAAACCTTTTCACATAACACTTATCCTTATATCTATCGAAAGGTTAATCTTAAATATTTTGGAATTTTATTATAAAAGCGTACACCTATGAACGAGTTGGTGATCATCTGGAGTCTACTATTATATTAATACATTAGGCAATCAGGTGCTAGACAGAAACGTAGACATAGATATAGAGGTAAAGATAGAAGTAGAGATAGACGTAGCGATAGAGGTGAGAGAAAATTCCGATATTGTGGATGGAGATGAAGATAGTCGTGGACACAGACTGGACACAGACAGGACACAGACATGGACGTGGACATGGAGATGGGGAAGTCAGAGTCAAATACAAAAAAATATTCTTGGGGTCCTTGTTTACAAGATATGGGAAGTATGACGGTTACATTGAAAGGAGAGTAAAAGCAGGAAATTGTGTTAATAGCGCCTCGTACTCGATTATGGCAAGCGAAGTTATAGTTATAGAAGAAGTAAAATAAGAAAGAGATGCGGATTGCAAGAAGATGTAGTGACTTAGATTGAAAAGAAAATTGAAAAGATGTAGTAACTCAGATTGTAAAAAAAAGAAAATTGAAAAGAAAAAAAGAAGATTGTCCGGTTTGGACATTTTGAAAAGATGAGTGGAAGTAGCTTTACGAAAGAGGTTTACGAGAGAGGTTACAGAGCGAATGGACGGTGATGTTCGAAGGGGCCGCTCTAGGAATACGTATGCCGACTAAATTGACGACTTACTTAAAAAGGGCCCAGTTAAAAGTACCCTTCACCGGTGATCATTTATGTAAAGCTTAATGGATCGTAGCAATTAGCATTCTCTAGTCTCTGCCTACCCTTCGGGGATCGTCTTTTCCTAGACGAGAGTTTTCCGCCATGAGACCAGCAAATAAATCTGCTTTCTTCTAAGTGGAGCCAGAGAACCACGAGGCCTGCTCAGAGTAGGCAGTTTAGGACTGGGTGGCTCCCTAATACAAACATATTAAATAAATACATGCTTTTTAATAGAAAATAAACATATAATATTCATACTTATCACAAAAATATCCAGCACCACCGATGTTCGAACCCAGGACCTCTGGCATAAAATGAAATTTATATTGCCCCTACACAAGCCCCAGCCGCTCATCTTGTAATATAACATTGGTGCAAGAATAATAATAGTTTTGTTGGTCATCACTATTGTATTTATCATCTGCTTTATACTTTGGCTTTTTCGTTTGAACCTTTTTCCTTCGAAAACCTGAAAATGAGGGCTGAACGAATATTTGTACCCGGAACTGATACCCTAGAAAAACTGTAGGGCTATGCACTCTTATTTTTACGAACTTTGCTCCAAGCCCACCTTTTTCCACAGAAGCGTCCCCATCACTATCTATATTTAAGTCCGTGATTAGGATAGCACTTATCCTGAAATTTTGGGGTGCCTTTATGAAAATCTCTTCACTTCTTTTCCATACAAATGGATCAGCTTGTAAAACGTCGTCATAAATAGTTTCTCCTAGGTCATTAGGGTTCATAACGAAACACAAATCTCGAGCTTCAGCTTCTAAAATATGAAATACAACGGCAAACACAAATTTTAAATACATCATGATGTTGTGTCAAATGGGAGATAATCACAGTGATTTTGCAGATTAGACTCAAACCTTTATACTTGTTGCATACACAAAATGAGATCATACGCAATTCTTGACAGGTTTGAATGTAGAATAGCCATTGTTTTCAATTATAACGTATCGTCAAATTGTATGTGGAATTCATAATGAGTTGAATGAAATCAATAGCTTAAAGGGACACCATTATATAGGGTGTCCAGAGGAAATTTTTGTATTTCAAACTTAAATAAAAAAAAATATGACACTCAAAATATTTTATTTAATTTTTAACCATTGCTTGGTGGTAGGATCCCTTCTGGGTCCGCCTGGCTAGCGACCACCCTTTATATAAAGTCTGCCGCCAAATGTTACCGCTCCGGCAATACTGTATAAAGAGCCAGTTCCTTCCTAAACCCGTGTGCTTTCATCTTCGACCTCATCGTCACTTACCATCAGGTGAGATTGAGGTCAAACGCGGGTTTAGTCACTTATAAAAAAAAAAAAACAAAAAAGGAGGTTCTCAGTTTTTATAAAAAATGTCCTCCAAATAACTTCCATTTTGAGCATCACCTTGAAGCGAACCTTCATATTCGCAAATACGCGCGAACAGAGTTCTCGAGAGATATCATCAATTTCACGCCAAATATTTATTTTTAGGGCTGCTATGGTACGGGGATTACTGCAAAAAACTTAAGACTTGATTTATCACAAGAAAAAATCACAAGGCGTTAAGACAGGTGAGACTACTATGGCGGCCAGACTGTCTCCGAACTTGCTTATTAGTTTTCAAGGGAAAATTTCCCTTAACCTGGACATGGACACCCTAGCAGTCTGTGGAGTTGCCCCATCTTGCTGGAAATGTGTCCTATTGTTGGGTCCAGGAATAACTTGCACTTGTGGTATCAAAAACTAATCAATCAGTATACAGAGGAAGTCACTGATTCCCCCTGATTAAATAAATATGGTTTTCTGAGAATTTATTGGCGAACCTGTATCACTCGTTCTGGTGTTGCTGCTGACGTAGACGACCCTGGCGTTGGCCTATTGATCAATGTCCTTTCTTCTTGAAACCTTTGTACCGACGTTCTTATAAGCTGTTTGCTCGGACCATCGCTTAATCGAGACCACGAATAGGCGAGTTGCCGCTCATCAAATATTGCTCCACTGCGTACGCGCGGTGCGCTTCCGACCAATCACTCGTACCCTTCTCGCACCACTAACCCCGCTAATACATAAACAGCGTTGATTTAAATTTGAAAATTTCGCACTAGACACCCTTTAGTAACCGAGGATATGAATTGAGGACCATCTATACAGGGTCCTGCTAAAATAGTACTAAATATGTTAAGAGCACGTTATAATTGATGTCTGGGTTTGTATTCGATTTATTTTAATTATATTTATAATTCTTTGAGTATAAAATCCTTTCCTGATAATTCGTTTGCCAGTTTAGATAGGTTTTTGATGCCAGGTTCCAATATCAAGAAGTGTATTCGTATTGCATACAATCATAAGAATTAGCTACAAGACGTACGAGTAGATACAATGCGCTTCAATATTCAACGTATTGTCAATTAAGTGACTCCTTATGAGCTGTTTGCTTTTGGTGTGTGCTAGGTTTAATTAATTTATAAAATAAACATAATTTCCAAAAAAAAACAGTCAATCATCAAATAACAAAAAAAAATCAATTTACAAAAAAAGGGCACCTCAGTTTAATTAATTAACAAAATAAACACAATTTCGATTTCGTAAAGTGACCAAAAAAATATGCTATTAGTATAATTTTGAAGTGTTGAATATTATTCTACAGTTCTTATAAAGAAAGAAAAATAATCTTTCATGGTTGGGTGATGTTGAATTTTTGCTGGAATTACGGCAAGACTGGATCTGAAGGGCGTGGATCTATCTCTACGGTACGGCGCCGTGTGTCGTGTAATGGTGCGTACAGATTGCTAGTAATGTAACATTCTGCGCACGTTGCGTATTTGTACGTGTGGTGCGCAGGGCGCCGTATGCCGTGTAACGTCACGGCGTCATGCATGGTTCACCGCTGAGTGCTTCATATTTGCTCTTAAAATTTAATATGAATTCTTTATTAAATATCTAGACATAGTATTTCTTCAAAAACTTTTTTTGTTCCTCATAGATTCGCCCGATCTATTGAGCCGCGTGAGATTCTTTGTACCAAATAGAATCCCAAGATCTGGTCGCAAAAAAATGTTTTCCTTGCCTGACCTACCGCACAAATTTAAGAAAGTACTGCTCACTGTCACGCATGTACTCCTTGTATAAAAACCATAGTAATGATATCGAGTTTTATTCTAATACTAATCTTAAAAAATGTATTTTAAAAATAATGCTGTTTTTTATTAAGCTTATTTATCGTATAATGGTGCTTAACTGTTATTGCTTTTATTATTTCTTTGCGTTTTTGTTGTATATGTATTTTAATTGTAATAGTTTTTACAAAGTATCTTAACTAATACTAGTAGAGCATGCAGTGGTTTCCTGTACACTTACGTTATTATTTATACCTTCTTATTGTTATACGTACCAGTGTACCTGTTGTTGGAAATCCTAATAAATAAATAAAAATAAATAAAATTATTACCATCATTATTCATTATAGAAAATCATTGATTTGGACCGTACCGTTATATGTCATACTTTTCTATAATGAACCATGATGGAGATAATATTAAGAGCAAATATGAAATGCTGAGCAGTGCGCCGTGCACGAAACCTTGAAACGTTGCGGCAGTACGCCATGCCACTGTAAAGATGGATCCACGCCCTAATGGTGCGTACAGATTGCTCGTAATGCAACTTGTAATGTAACATTCTGCGCACGTTGCGTATTTGGACGTGTAGTGCGCAGAATGTTACATTACAAGTTCCATTACAGCAATCTGTACGCACCATTAGAGAACAAAAGAAGCCAGGTTAGCAAAATGACCTTCCTACAACATAATGAATTATCGAAGTTATCTAAGTATATAATATATACATATACATAATCCTACACAAATATGGTATTATTTTCAAAGAGAGATTTAAGAGATAAAGTAGAGAAAGAAAGAAAGAAAAGAGATAAACATAAATAGGGTGCAGCGGGGTATTTTCGACTAGTAACTTACGAAGAAAAGTTTTGAATATAAAAACATACACTATAAAGTTGCTTTAATTGAATTTTATTGTTTTCTACCAAAGAGGTTATCTGTGTTTGATTTTTACAGATTAAAGTTTTTAATTAAGGATTCTAAAACCTTAAAAATCTATTTCTTATATAAAAAGAACAGAATAGTCTAAATTCTCCCTCTGAGGGGTAATTACGTCTATTGAACACAGACGCCGTTATAGTGTACTGATATTATTAAAGTTAAAGCCTAGTACAGATATCTATGACAGTAATTCAACTCCATACAAACGGACGAAACGCGAGCTATACCTACGCGACTAGGTCTCGGCATGTGCTCGGCATGCGGCCAGTCGCGAGTGTCTGCATACCGAAATAATTTCTGATTGAGCTTTACGTTAATATGCGGATTGTTTATACTTTTTTAATAATTAATCGTTTCGTGCGTCTCAGTCGAGGCGCTAGGTGTTTTTTAGTGGTAATTTCAATTCAATTCAATTCATTTTATTAGCACGAATATAGGTAGTTACAAAGGATGTTTTACAAAGGTTGAGTTCAAGCCATATTCTGCCATAGTGGCATGAACATGAAAAAATAATATATAATGTCATATTTAGATTTGAGATTTTATATAAACATTCATTCAATCATTAGTTACATTAATTTAACAATATGGTCACAATTTATTGGCAGCGGTCATAAGTTTACGTCATTATCGTTAAAGTAGTCACATAAAGTGTAATAGCACTTATCCAGTAAAAACATTTCGATTTGTTCTTAAAAGTATTAAAATTATTTACATCTTTAATGGCTTTAGGCAATTTGATATAAATTCTCAAAGGTTTTTCTTTACAAAAAGAGCTGTTTTCAGTTTATAAAGGGATGGAAAAGTCAGAATTTTAGAATTTTTGTAAATTGTTGTCAACATAAATATTAACCGAAATTATAAATATTTTTTAAAAAAATTGTAATTTTCAATGAAGTACTAAACCGATTTCGATGAAAATATGGGACCAACTATGAAGTTTCAAAATCGAGGAAAGGAATTCCTGAGATCTCCACGGGGACGGGAAATACCTATAGAACTTTTTAGTTTGTATGAAAAATCTTATTCCTTGAATGCACCGATATGAAGATTGGTAAAAGGCCTCAATGGTGTCTGGTTGCAATATGGAAGGAATTTCATAATTCGCGCATGAATGGTAGTTTGAGCATTTTTTTTCTTTTTTTTTTTAATTTTTGATTTTTTTTTATCTAGCCCTAATTAAGTTTCTTAAAGAACTTGTGTTATGAATACTAGATAACTGATATACTTAAGAAATATATAAACATACATATTGAATAAATACATATTTTTATTAGAATAAACTTAAATAAACATATAAACATCCATGACTTGACGACTTATATCTATGTTCATCACACAAATATTCGCCGCCACCGGGATTCGAACCCAGGACCTCTGGCATAGAAGGCAATGTAACATACCGCTACACCAGCCGGTCGTTGTTTTTAGTTAGTATGTGCATGCGTGTACGACGTTGCGGGCAAAATCTGGTACCGTAATACCTAATACAATTGTCAGTAGTAATAGAAGTACTGCACTTCTGACTCTTATAACAACGACAAATGGCTCACGGTACCGCCATTGGCATTACCCGCGAGCCCCGGCAGATTGCGCTCAGCCTTAGCCGAGCGCCCCCCACGTGGGAAATAGTCCAGCACACGAGACCATTTCCCCACACATAGCCCTAATAGCCGCAGCAGGTCCCCTCACCCGCTACGGCTGGCTATCGGGAGGGAGAAGGTGAGCGTATCTCCTTCTCCGTCCCCCCCTCCGCCTACGGCGGATCGGTGCCGAAGAGGCGAGTATAGCTAGCCCTATGTTAGAAATTAAATCCAAATTATAAATTTAAAGGAAAATGCAAGTTCTTTATTTTCGGAGCAGAACATAATAATGATATAAAATACATTGACAGATTCAAAAACTTAAAATTACGTCAAGTCACAATAAAAAGAAAAATAAACATATAAAACCTCAACATCCTCCCCACCTTGAGCCTTGGATGAAGGGTCAAAGGTACATACAGCATATCATGAAGTAAAAATAAGGAACATAAAACAATTACTTTTACATGTACAAACAAAACAATTTAAACTTGACCAAACCTATCTGGAACTCTTACGATACGACCGGAGCGAGTGACTATAGGGGTTTCCTTCTTGTTAATGACTAAGGCATCATTGTAGGACAGTTCAAGGCGGTACAGACGCTGCAGCGCTCGTACTCGTTCCCCTGAAAACGTTTTAACCCGAGCGACTCGACTATGACCATCAGTTCCTGTAAATATTTCCAAAATAAGACCCAACGGCCAATTGACTCGTTTGACGTCATCGGAACCGATCAAAACCACATCTCCGACACATAAATCCCTAACAGTGTTTTTCGTATCAGCAAATGTGGTTAGCAGAGATAAGTACTCGCTTCGAAATCGTTCTTTCAACTGGAGATTTAATGTGTTTAAATATCTCCATCGAGATGTAAGAATGTTCCCATCTACATGGTCCATAAAATCAACATTATTTTCAGTGCCACCAACACTTAAAAAATCCTTTGGACTCAGTGGTCTTAAATGCTCAGTATTATCAGCTATGTACGTGAGTGGCCTCAAATTAATAACAGCTTCTACTTCACAAAGAACTGTATATAATTCGTTTTCTTGTAACGCTGCCTTCCCTAAAACACATCTAAATTACAAGAAAAGGTATTATCTAAATTACATATATTTACATTATAGAGCCTATGTAGTTGTCTCTTTGTAACAACGCCCCCAAAAAGATTGTGACTGAGTTCTTGTGTGCATATTGGTTTTAAATTTAATTTATTTACAAGATCAGTCTTAATAAAGGAACGCTGTGCGCCAGAATCTAATAGGACTCTTATGTTAAGCACACTTGAGTTATAAACTAATTTCACCTTTAAAGTTTGCAATAAAACTGTTTTCTTATCGATGGTACTTATCGACTGAGTAATATTAACTGGCTCACCTGTTGAACTTACTTTTTCATCTATAAGCTTATGTTTTGTGCTGCTGCACATAATAGGAAAATGCCTCTTACCACAGATAACACATTTAGGATGCTTCCGGCACCTTTTCCAATGATGACCAGTATTCAAACATATGCCACACGCCTTCTTGTGCTTTATTATCTCTACCCGCTCCTCAAAGCCTTTATTCACAGCAGTTACACACTCCGAACTTGCATGAGTGGTTTTCTCACAGAAAAGGCAGGGCTTGGCAACATTTTCAGAAAATTTATAGTTACCTTTGTTGAGATTTTGTTTGTCAGATGTAGTGAAACATGAAGTCGATGGAATAGCTGGTGTCATATCTATCGAAAATCCTGATCTCGCTAAACGTATTCTTTCTTCAGACTCAACTTCTTGTTTAATAAAATTTAAAAGTTTAGTTAAGGGGTTTGAGTCATCTGAGCGAAAATGAGATCTATTCCATGCCCTAAGTAAATCTTCTGGTAAAGCTGATTCGACCAAAGGATATAAGAAGGCTGCATACTTGTCTTGTGAAACTCCCATGCTTTCTAAAGCCATTACTTGAGTAATTATTTTGTCATATAAGGATCTTGTCGATATCTTCTGTGTACCTCTTGCTTGGGCTAACACTAGTTGTAATAGCTCCCTTACATAATGTTCAATTACAACTTCGTCCTTCGCAAATCTGAGTTTCAATTGCGCTACAGCATTATCGTAGTTTTCGCCGGAGGGTGGATAGCTTTCAATAAGTTCCCTTGCACTAGAACCCAATTCCATACATTGGAGGAGATACTGAAATTTATCATCTTTATCTATGGAATGGTCACAATGGATTTTTTTAAACTGGGTCCAAAAGGAAAGCCATTTCTTGATTTCACCGTTAAAGGTTGGCAACTCTAATTTAGGTAAGCGAAAACGACGATTGTGTCCACTCAATTCAGAAACTTCTTTTACGGTACACGTGTGCTTGGAACCGGATTCGCTGTTATTAAGCTCAACATATTCCTTAGCCTTATTTTCAAGATTAAACCACTTACTCAAATATTCGTCGGCTTCGTCTACGTCTTGTTCGAAAAGCGTCTCATCACGCTGCTCGTCGTCTAGCCACAAACTTACTACTTTATTTTGTGCTACGGACAAGTCATTATAAATGGCAGTTAACTTTTTAAACTCTATTAAAGTATTCTCTTTGTCTTTATTATTAAGAGCGATTTGCAATTTTTTTGCACAAAGAGAAAAACGTCGCCGTGCAACTGTTCGTTCAGCCTTTGCCCGCTCCATTATAATTTAATGTATATTATTTATTCTTCACGGTCGCCAGATGTTAGAAATTAAATCCAAATTATAAATTTAAAGGAAAATATTATGTTCTGCTCCGAAAATAAAGAACTTGCATTTTCCTTTAAATTTATAATTTGGATTTAATTTCTAACACCCTATATCAAGCACATATCGTGTGTAATAGATCAATTTTTTTCCCCTACTAAATAAATACATATAAATAATGAATCCACCAAACGTAGCGAATCTCATCCAAATCGGAGGTCAATAACGTAACGAAACAATCGTCAACGGTCTTTTTTCATCTTACCAGCGAGCCATTGCGTTTGCAGTGAGTCGGAACCGGATACTGCTAAGTTGTTTCTAAGTCGGAGCTGTATGCAGTGATTGTCCTTGACAATGACAGGGTAGTGGTCCCAGTGAGTCGGGTTACTCTAGAGCATTGAAGAGTAATTCTGCAAGTGAGACGAGGTGGCTGCTGGCTGCGTCAGCCAGGAGAAGATGCTCTGCTAGTTCACCGGCCAAGTAGAGGCAGTGTGTTTAAATTGCATATGAAGGCTGGTAGACTAGGATTGCAGGGCTGTAAAGCAGTGATTCGCCGTGGTAGTTCTGGCTGGCAGCTGCTGTGTGATGTGAACTCGCTACTTGTACGTGAAGATTGATAGTTATTATGACAACGATGGAGATATTGGTCATCCTCTTTAAAGGCTACTAAAGGTTGTTTTGCTCGAGGTCACTGCTTTGGGATTAAAGTTTTCAACCGACTCCCAAAAAAAGAGGAGGTTCTCAATTCGTCTGTATGTTTTTTTTGTGTCTTTGTTACACGAAATTTCGGACAATTATTAATTGATTTTGAAAATTATTGTTTCATATGATAGAGGATACCTCATAATTGGTGTCATTGAAATTTCGGTTGAGTACTTCATTGAAAATTTTAAATTTTTGAAAAAATATGTATGATTTCGGAGAATGTTTACATGGATGACATTGAAACTCAGCCATAGTTTTGACGCGAAGTCGGTTTTTTTAATGCTCTGTATTTGTTGATTATTGCTCTTTACTCCCGGAAATAAATTGCAAGACATGGTCTTGTATTTTTAATTTGATAGCGCGATGTAGTAGTCGGAGGAAGGTATTCCATAGATATTGGTACAGCAAAAAACACGACTCAAAATGCACTGTAGTTCCATGCTAAAAGGTACCCACTATTTAAAACAAGATCCAAATACATTCAGTAAATAAATAAAATAAATAAATAAAAATAAAATCCCCAGACAATCACACCAACTACATGGCCTCAAAGTAAGCGAAGCTTGTGTTATGAGATACCATGTAGCGAACTAGGGGGGAACCTAGAATATAATAGTATATTATGTAACAAGTGAGCGAAGTTGCTAATTACAGTCTCGGCTTATTTTTTGCTCACGAAACCAGAGAACGTACCCACTTCGCAAGACGGGCAATCGCAGGAGCGAGCGCCGCTAAGGATCGCGCGATAAAAGCAACAAGAGGCTTGAAACTTGCTGAGTGTTTAAGATATTTTAATTCTGTGTACCGATTTTTTTAACGAAAATATTTGACTTATGTACTAGTTCACATAAACAAAAATGAACTTTGTATCTAATAGGTAGTCCTGAATACGTATCATCGGTTTCTTGATTTGAGTCATGGTATTCCGGTGAGGTATTGATAGTTACTCATTATATATTCCACATATAATTTGATGGTACGTAATAAGCATGAAAACAATGCATGTTTCACGTTATAGCTCACCTGTCAAGAAATGCGTATGATCTTATTTCCTACTCGTATGAAGGATTGAATTTGATATGTAACATTTTTGTATACATTTTTGTATTACACGTCATTATCTTCCAATTAACAATAAAATGTATGAAAATCGTGCTACAAGTTGTATTTCTTATTATATGTAGAAGCCTAGCTTCGGCTTTGATTTGCGTTTGATTATGACTTTACCTAGAACATTAAACTTATGATATTTTTTAGAAGCTGATCCAGCTACATGGGAAAGAAGTGGGGAAAGTTTCTTTTCATCGGCTTCAAATTACATAATTAGTGTTATCTCAAACACGGATTTTAGAGGTAATAAGGATGGAGACGCATATGTGGAAAGGGTTGGGATTGGAGCAAATATTGTTACTATAAGAGTGCAGAGTAAAAATTTCCGGTCCCACATCAAGTTGGTTGAATTGAACTTTTTCGCCCGTTGCTGCCACTTCTGAGGAACCCTGACGGTTCTTTGGCTCACACCTCTAAGGAGTTAGTAAATTTATATGCTAGTCTCATTCCGGAAAGCTCTCGTCAAGATAGGCGATAAAGAAGGAATTTGTAAACATGGTCCAATTGTGTTTAATACCCAATGAAAGCTCAAAAATGACGAAATGTTGCATCATTATAAAAATGGTGCATTTAGATGTAGCCTCAAATTTCAGCACAACGTTCTAAACAGCACAAACAGAACAAAACAAGAACAAACTTTATCAGGGCAAAAAAATACAATAAGAATACAATACATTAGGAACTTAAAGCGAAGCCTCAAAGAAACTGAAATGAAGTCAGTTAAAAATGGAGACCTATATTTGTGACGATGTTCTTCGTGCCGGAAAGTGACCAATAGGTTGAGTGTTTGTGAGTTTCCCGGCAGTGACGGTTCAGTTAGTGTTAAAATCTTAAACTGGCTATTTAATACGACCAGTTGTAAAAGGAGACAGAACCTGCTTCATACATTTCTGGGCCACGGTGTTAACAACTTGACATTTGCTTTTTTATATTTAAAATATAATCATGTTTCATCACCGAAATTTTCATGATAAACCAGTGTTGAGGAATTGTGATATCCATAATTTTGTCCATAGGTATACACAGAAGTTAAGTGAGCTTAGAATCACTTTCTAAAGCTATGCTTTTTCTTATTGTTGAGATCTATAAATGAATTATTGTATTTTGAATTATTTTGAGAGTTTATAATTAAAAATAAATAGTAGCACATTTTACTTAGATAGCATACTAGATAAAATAGGACATTATAAGATATATACCTACTTACTTAGTTTTTATTTAACGTTTTAAACAACTATTAAAACTAATAAATTGATACTAACAACTTTCACTTTTCTTAGGGCTATCTTAAAAATAGAAAAAAACCATGAAAATACTCAAGCGCAAGGAAAGAAACCAAACAAACGAGTGAATAAATAGATCGATTGACGAGTCAATTACCATAGTTTCGTTCTTCATTCACTCAGTATTGCCAAACCTAATAAAGAAATTTCGCCTATTTTAATTACAAAATAATTATTTAAAATAAAACTAACGCGGTTAGTTTACATTCATTTAACCTTATAATGATTCTCATTTAATATTTCTTCAATTTTACTCAGCGTATTTTCAATTATATTATGAGTTATTCATCCATACTAAAAACCCATGACAGCGATTTCCATATCTTGAATTAACTTGTTTCCCCCTCACTACATTTTTAGGGGTTTTATGTATTTTGAATAAGGATAAAATAAGCAATTTTTTTAGACCAAAGTCAACCTGTTAACCCTGTGGCCCAGGCTTACTCAGTTTCCTTTCCGTTATTATTATTCGAATAACCAAGCAAAGTAATATCAAAACTACTTTAAGCAGCAACATCATGTCTTGACTCGTTAGTCATAGTTTTAATTATTCATTAGTAGTCTTTAGTTTGTTATGCTAACCAATGGTTTCAAAGACTAGTTCTCTCAGATAATCAGATATCCAGTCGCAGAGTCCGATCAGTATGACATATGCTGGAAGCTTGAAAATATCTAAAAATACAGCATTTGCTTCTCCATGACCCTCATGAGTGGCTTACACAAGAAAATTGCCGGGCGAGAGTTTACTGATTAGCCCATATTGGTTATCTCTAAAGAGGTCCAGATATGCCAGGAGTCGATTGTGCAATATCTCAATACTTGGTCCATGACTTCGCAGAGTATTGAGGTAATTGAAACAGGTCAATAGTTGACAGGATCAGCACGGCTTTCCTTCCTCAGTACTGTACGTTAGCCAGCTTTCAGAATTTGGGTTTCCAGATTTCAAAGAGTTGCGATGTAGGAAACTCTACTGCGCAGCGTCTTCCCACCTTTGCAGGAATACCATGTCCACCAGTGGTGGCCAGCGGTAAAATTTGTTAAAAGTTGTTTCGCTGACCGCCAGTGGTGGCCAATTCAGTAGTGGCCAGCGAGAATGATCGGACAAAAGTTGTCCGCTATGAGGTTATTACATAAATCTGATATAAGTAGATACAGTTCATTATAAGTCCAGCAATATGGATGATAAGTCATTTATCGTTAAAAGACAGAAGTCTAGTGCTTCTGTTACTTCGAATAATAAGACTGATGTTGTAAAAGAGTGTCTAAATGATTCTATCCCAAACTATAGGTGTACCTTTATATTTAAAAAGATCGATTAAAAGTGAAAAGGCAAATAATTCTGAAATTCACACAATATTCCTTATCCCAAATTAAGTTTCAAAGAAATTGTGTAGTGAATACTAGATCATGTAGCATGAGCTAAACAAACACATTGAATACAATTTTTTTTATTATAAAATAAACTTAAATAAACATAAAAATGTGCATCATACAAATATTCACAGCCACTGGAATTCAAACTCGGTACCTTTAGCATTGAAGGTCGTCTCTTTATTAATATTATTCAGTATAAAAATAATAATATAAGTTTTTAAACTTACATATGATTACAATTAAACTTACTTTAGAAACGGGAGATTTACTTTTTCAACATTTTTTACATTTCAGCACTTTTTCAAGCGCCATGATCACGAAAGTACTCATAAATATCCCGTTTACAAAGTTAATTTAAATATAATAATAGTGAGGTCGTTCTTCATAATTGGTTTCATCATCTGGTAAGAACGATTTGTCTTTTATAAATTCCTTCCCCTTTTGAAGACTAGAGAATACTGAACGAGCGAATACTTGTATCCTGAACCGATACCCCTGCAAAACTGCTGGGCTCTTCACACTTATAGTTACGGAGTTCTCCCCAAGCCCACCTTCTTCCACATGGGCTTCACCGCCCTTACCATCGCTAAGATCCGTGATTAAGATAGCACTAATCACGTGATTTCGGGGCGCTGAAATGAAAGCTTCCCCTCTTCTTCTCCATATAAGTGGATCAGCTTCTACTATTTTATCATAAATATTACGTCCTAGGTCATTAGGATCTATAATCAAACGATAATCTTCTGCTTTGGCTTTGAAAATAAGGAATACAACGGCGAACACGATTTTTAAATACATTCTGATGTTGTTGTTGTGGTCGCCAAATGGAAGATAATCATGTGATGTTACAAACCTTTATACTTATTCCATACACAACGTGAGATCATATGCAATTGACAGGTGAGTTAGATATGTAAAAAAGCCATTGTTTTCATTTTTTATTATGTATCATCTAATTGTACGTAACTATATGGAATTTATGATGAGTCACTATAAATAGCTTACTTGGACACCATAACGCTAGTGGAGATAAGCATTTAAGTCCATATTTGGATACTAGTTACCTTTTTTATAAACTACTAAATATCTCTACATTCAGTTTTGTGCTTTATTCCTGTAGCAATGTCTATCAATTTTCTTTCTCGGATTCCAAAATAGCGCAATCAATAAATTTTATTCCAGCTGATATATACAGGATTGTTTTTTAGGCACCGGCCAAATTTTAATGTTATTTTCCTTGATACGATATAAACGTAAACGAGTCACTTAAAGTTTCAACCAAAAGTACCAAAAGTTTCAACTAAATGTGACAAATATCCATTTAAAAACCCCATCAACATCTGTTCAGCCAAATGCAAGAAAATCGTTAACAAACATACATACATATTAAACTGAGAACCTCTTTTTGTAAGTTGACTAATCAAAAAAAAACATAGCCGTCCATCCGTGATTGGCGCAGTAGGTAATAAACTAAAATCTTACTTTTATAATAAATGTGAAAGTTTGGCATAGTGAATAATAGCACAGTCTGGAATAGCACATTGGCTACTTTTAATCAGAAGTTTCGTAGGTAAAACCGCGTGAAACTGCTAGTACTGGATAATTATTCGGTAAATCAGTACGAAATACGAATGTTCGGCCGAACAGTCGGCTCATCTCTGATACAAAATAAACAGACAAAATAAATTGAGAATCTTATTTTTTTGAAGTCGGTTAACATAACATTAAAAAGTTATTCTAGAATACCTATCAATGATCTTCTTAATTTATTTTATGGAAGAAAACAAATTGCTACTACTTAAAAAATAAAATACTTTTGTTAAGTAGCAATTTGTTTGACTACCGGCTGATGTAGTGGTAACATACATTGCCTTCTATGCCAGAGGTCCTGGGTTCGAATCCCGGCGGCGGCGGATATTTGTGTGATGAACACAGATTATTAGTCGTCAAGTCATGGATGTTTATATGTATATTTAAGTTTATTCTAATAAAAAATATGTATTTATTCAATATGTATGTTTATATATTTCTTAAGTATATCAGTTATCTAGTATCCATAACACAAGTTCTTTAAGAAACTTAATTTGGACTAGATAATGTTGTGTGAGCGTCAGAAATATTTATTTATTTAAAGCTATAAGACTTAACCCATAGAAAAAAGGCTTCAAATACTTTCAAATGATCCCATCTACACGCTTTAATCATATGGTGGGTCACGTACCAGTCCCCCTGTATAAATCTTTAACTTATAATCTATAATCTTATAATTTAATTTATAATCTTTACTCATACCATAACTATATCTCCTACTTATTTAACAAGCATGTATTGTTTTCCATGGCGACCTAAACTACTCTCTTGTGTATTATTTATGATTTATAACTTGGAGCTCGATCGATATACGGACATAATCAATAGAACTCCTTATATTTTTATAAACTATACATATATTGGTATACTAATCACATTGTCACAATTATTGATAATATATACTGCCAAAATGTCCGGGGAGTCCGTACTAAAACCGCTGTGTTTCATAGGAATATGTTACTTATATTTTTAAGACATTATCTGCTTAGCTGAAACCTGGCTCTTTGACGTTTTACAAGTTCCGTAAAAAATTTTTTTGGGCTAGATAATATTCTGTGAACGTCGGAAATTCATACAATCTTATTTTCAACTTACTTACAAAAATAGAGGAGGATCTCAATTCGTCTGTATATTTTTTTATGTCTTTGTTACATGATGTTTCAGACAATTGTGGATCGATTTTAAAAATTCTTGATTCATATGATAGAGAATAATTCATCATTGGTCCCATATAAATGTCATCGAAATCGGTTGAGTAGTTCATTGAAAATTTCAAATTTTGGAAACAATATGTATGTATTCGGAGAATGTTTACGTTGATGACATTATAACTCAGCCAAAGTTTGGACGTGAAGTCGGTTTTTTTAATGCTCTGCATTCTTTGATTATTGTATATATAAAACCTGAAAAAAATTAAGTAAATAATAAATAATGTATATAATCACTCGCACGTAATATAATAATGTTACTTTGTAACATTCTTTTTAGTCCATTCATTCTAGATTTTTAGTGGCAAAGTTTTTACCTTTGTTTTGTTGCCGCTATATTATACCTTGAGGTGAGTACTTTACAATACGAAACTCTCTTTTCCCCTCCGGATTCGGCTTCACCCCCTCCCCCTTGAAATATATCCCGTTTTTCAGTTTATTTAAATTTTCTGGAAAACTGTATAAGCTTTGACGAAATTGTCACAGGCTGAATTATTCATTAATAAATTCCCTACAAATAACTTAAATTCACTTCAAGTTAAATTTGATGGTTTAAAAGATATGGTGGGTCAAAGTTGATTAAAAATGAGTGATGGGTGAAAATTAAACTTCAACTTAATTTACATTAACTGTTTGGTAATAACTTTTTTTTGAAATTATATCTAAATAAACTTTTAAACAAATTAAAAGATAAAAATATATCCGCTGTATTAGTATATTGTCGCTAGCTAATCGTCTCTAGCCTAGCTAACGAAAGTAGAAAATGGGGGTTTTTGCAAACTTTTTATATGGCAAACTTATTCTGGTATCACTGTTGTCCTGGTAATGAAGTTGTGGATAAGGCCACTCGAGGAATTTATGATGAAGATCACACCATGCTGTTAAAAGTTCCTTTCACTGATTATCACGAACAACTGGAAAAAACATTGAAAACATTATGGCACAAATATTGGAAAATTATAAGTAAAAATAGAAAATGGTACAGTAAAATTCAAGACACCCCGCCGCACATACCTTGGTATCATAAAAATAAAGATGCAAATTGCAGAAATTTCATCACAACCATTAATCGCCTTAGATTCGGCCATTGTAGAACTCCAGCTCATTTAGCAAGACTTAAGATAATTCCTGAATCAGAAAGAAACTGCAAACATTGTACACGTGGTGAGATCTTTGACCTCGAAAATATGATCATGAAATGTCAAAAATTTAATATACAGCGATTGACACTGGCGTCTGAGTTACAAGAAGTTTCAAGTAATGAAGTGCCGCTACAAATACAAGAACTTTTAGCTAAACCAATATTTTCAAAAGTTTATATAAATTTATAGTTAACAGTGTTGAGAAAATTTAATTAATGTTATTTTATAAATAAGATAGGCTTAAGGACCTGTATCCATGCCGTTAATAAATTTAAAAAAAAAACACTGTTGTCAATCGAACGGTTGTTGGTGGTTTTTGATTGAGATTTTTTAATTTTTATATGTGAAAATGAATAAAAAAAAATTGATAGTTTTAACCGATGTAGGAAACAGCGATACCAGTGACTCTGACGATTCATTCCATATAGAATTGTTGGATTCAGATCATAGATCAAAATAAGTACTAAAGTATAGATGGCCGTCTCGCCGATTTTTGCACTAGGGCGCCAACTAGGCCCCGGGACCGGAACTAAAAAGCGGGGAAAGGGTGCGGGCGGGAGATGCTTCATCTAAAATATTGAAGAAAGTTTTAGGACTACTTGCAGAACTTCAGCCTAAATGGAAATAATCCTCGAACTTAAGAATACATTTAACCTCGAACAACAACAAATCTAAATTGGTAAAAAGTTGAAAACGCAAACGTATTTCACTGAAAACCAACGGATTCTCAGTGATACAACGTCTTTGAATCGCATAGTACGTACAACACAAAATTTGTGTTGCCAGGATTTAAAAAATATTCCTCCCAGCTATTGATACTCATTCAGTTTAGTAGTTTTTTTTATTTGCTCACAAAAAGTAGTTACAGGAAACATATGAAAAAACACTAAAGTTTGAATTTCTAAGGGACAACTCAGACCATGTTGATCTGTAAAATAGTAGCCATAGATATGCTTATTCAAGATTTTAATAAAACAAATATTACCTACTCAATAATTAGGTGAGTAATAATACGTGTTTTGCATTAGGCTAGCTACAATAGGTTTATTTGAATTAAAGTGAATAGCTTAATATTGTGTTATTAAATCTACTATTAATTGTTACTTTTTTTGAGTGGCAGCTCTATTATGAAAGCTATTTGAACGCATTTTTTCTATTCGTAATAGTTCCGAGCCCAAGGGTATGGTGGCGTTAGTTTATATCAGAATTTCCCAATTGTATGGAAGACAAACTAGCATGATTCAGATTTTGATTACAATGAATAAAAATAATTATTGTATATTATTATTTTATTTTTAAGCCTGATTAATACTATTTGCCTATCATTTTAATTATAAACTTCTCATCAAAAATTCTCATTATAAAGGTGTTAGCTTATTTTGAGAATAAAAGATTGAATATACTAATTAAAGTTTGTCCTTAGATATTTAATTTATGATATAATTATACGTGTTTATCAAATTTAACATGAGAAGTTGGATAAGCCTCACTTCATTTACTAATATAAATATAAAATTGAAAACAGTAAGCTTCTCTTCGTATTTTGAACATGGACCCAGCTGTTGTAGAAGGCTTGACCAAGGCTATACGGGATGCTGTGGCTGACAAACATCGTATGGATGCCGTGAAAATGCCACCATTTGATCAATGGAAAAATAAACCAGAGTTTATGGTTAACCATATTCAAAACAAGTAACCGCCGTCAGGGGTTAAGATTTATAATGTTACAAAACATGAGACCCTGAAGAGGGTAAGAGTTGGAATATATTTAAGTCTGCTGTACTTTGTATAGTTTATTAATTTACTTTTATTGACTTGTATCTTTATCATCATCATCATCACAACTATTTGTAATAACCCACTGCAGGGCACGAGTCTCTCCCCTGGGTAACGAGGAGGTATAGGCCATAATCCACCAAGCTGGCCCAGTGCTGGGTGGTGGATGACAGAACTTTCAGGGCGCCGAAATGGCTTCTGATAAACCCTAACGACTACTGTATACAAGTATACAGTCTCTCCCTTGAGTAACGAGGAGGTATAGGCCACAATCCACCAAGCTAGCCCAGTGCTGGGTGGTGGATGTCAGAATATACAGCACCCGGGACCGACTGCTTAACGCGCCCTCCGAAACACGGAAGTCGCCGTGAGAAATTAATGGTCGGCGGTCACCCATCCAAGTACCGACCCCACCGAACGTTGCTTTACCTGCGATATCGTATGATACACACAGTAACCATGGCGCCAAGACGACTTCCTACTATATAAACACTCATTTTGGCAATTTGATGATCCTTTTACTGAAACAGAAATTTAAACCCTGCAAAACTTTAAACAGCAATTTCACATTTAAAGAAAAATATTTCAACTATTCCAACTATACAGTATTTAATTACACATTTTTAGTAAAAATCTGAGATACATTTCATTGGAAACTGCTCGCGTATATATTGTAATGCTGTTTTTAAATCTGGTATTACAATGCATACACGAATTTTGCGTACTGATCGTGTACAGTTTGTATCGTGGATGCTCACGTCTTCGTTCCCGACTATACTACACCACTTACACTTGACAAGAGTGTTAAAAGTTAAGTTTTTTTTGATTCAGTAATATATGGAATTATATTTAAACTTTATAGATAGGATTAAATACATAATAATCGCACCGGAAGACAGACTCGGTACGTATGCTAGGTTGCATATAGTTATATACGTGCGCGAGCCGAGCGAGCGCAGCGAGCGGTGCCGCGGCAGCGGCCGACGAAGCGCCATAAACCTGGTGAGCTATCCGACATGCTTATCAGAAAATAATAAGATAACTACTTACCACTAGTACTATGCTGTAATAGAAAGTTACTAATAGTTAGGTTAGGTTAGTATTAGTCCGTATGCGTACTGGCGCTGTACATTATGGAACAAGATATACTTCTGCGTTACTACGAAATATTCGCGAATATTTGCGTACTGCTCTTGTATGGATTGCAAGAACTTAACAAAGAAGTTATTTCCAATATATACGCGAGCAGTTTCCTATGGCTGCGTTCTAGCCCTGTACAGAATGAAAAGACGCGTCGCCGGGTCTGGGGTTTTTTGGCCATTGTCCTTTAAATTAAATTTTCTTTGATTCGCTATAAACATACCTACATATTTATTTTATAATCGGTCAGTGAATAAGAATCGATAACCAAATTTTTGTTTTAAGTCAGATAAAAATAACTTTTTTACAAGTATTTGCTGTTGATAAACATAGTTACTACGACGCGGCATTTCATTGATAATACTACTACATTGGTTGAAAAGTTCGCGGCCTGGCCATTAAAAAAAAAACTTTTGTTATTTTTTCTGCCGTCATTTTGAACTGTCATTATTCAATTGTCAGCCCGCGAATTTTCAATTTGATATCTTGTTTAAATAAAATTTTACGAACAATATAAATACGTGTGTAGAACAAATTTTCACTAATGGAGAAATTTGAACAACGTGCTGTGATTAAATATTTGTTTAAAAAAAGATTAACACAAAAGGAGATCCATGATGACATGCAAACAACATTAGGGGAATCTGCCCCGTCTTATACTACTGTGAAAAAATGGGTTGCAGAATTTAAACGTGGACGAGAGAACATCGAAGATGACCCTCGCTCCGGCAGGCCAATGACGTCTACGACCGAAGAAAACATCAATGAAGTGTGTGATCTCATATTGAAAGACCGTAGATTGACTATCAGAGAAATTGCAGACACTATAGGCATCTCATATGAACGAACGCAAAACATCATTGTCCATGAACTCGGCTTTTCTAAGGTTTCGGCTAGGTGGGTCCCCAGATTGCTTTCAGTAGAGCAAAAGCGAATTCGACTCACGATTTCTCGCGACTGTTTGGAGATGTTCGAGGCTGATCCACAAGGTTTTCTTGACAGATTTGTGACAATGGATGAAACCTGGGTTCACCACTATACCCCAGAATCAAAACAACAATCCAAACAATGGAAAAAATCAGGTGAACCAACTCCGAAAAAAGCAAAGGCAATTCTGTCAGCTGGCAAGGTGATGGCATCGGTTTTTTGGGATGCTAAGGGTGTCATTATGGTGGACTACCTTCCAAAAGGCGAAACAATAAACTCTGCGTACTATAGCACCCTTCTGCGCCGTTTACGTGAAGAAATTAAACAGAAACGCCCAGGATTACTGAGAAAGAAAGTGTTGTTTCACCAGGGCAACGCCCGAGTCAACACGTCTGTCGAGTCTATGGCTCAAATTCGTGATTGTGGTTTCGAATTGTTGCCACATCCAGCTTATTCTCCTGATTTGGCAACTTCGGACTTTCATCTATTTCCAAACCTGAAAAAACACCTCGGTGGGCAGAAATTTTTAACGAATGAAGAGGTCGAAGCCGCTGTTAACCTGTATTTTGAAGACCTTGAGGAATCTTTTTTTAAAACAGGTATGGAAGCTCTGGAAAGCAGATGGAAGAAGTGCATAGAGCTAAATGGAGATTACGTCGAAAAATAAAAATATTTTTGTATGTACTTTATTTTGTTTTCTTGACTAGGCCGCGAACTTTTCAATCCACCCAATGTAGTACTACAATATGTCTTATAGTAGAGCGTAGTCGTCTTTGTTTTAATAATATTATTTCAACATGGTAGCGAATATATTAATTTAATTATAAAAAATACATACATTTTCTTTGCAAAAATCGTTTCTATAAGTGATATTTACTGTGTAAAAAAATTGCTTAGGCCAGTGACTTATTATTTTCCGAGTGATTTCGGTAAGTTTATCAATTTGCAAAATATGGGCGTACAATAATACATTTGATTGAATAATACATTTGAAATTCGAAGACGGGATGGTTTGAGATCATACATGAAGAGAAAAATATAATAAAAAATAAATATTAATTATTTACTGAGTAAAATTAACCAAAAGTCAAAGAATTGATTACGCAAAGCATACACACTACTTTTGGGGAATTCTAGTGCAAAATTAAGTACCTTTTTATTACATAATTATGACCAGAATCGAGTACAGAGTGCTCTCCTTCAGTATCTAAACGTTGTCACCAGATTTTGGCCATGCTGAAGGTTATTGTTATTCATAGATCGGAACCCACATTTAATTACTTTTATTATATTAAAAAAAACAGTGTGATTGAAGATATTATTATGTTTAAATATTTGAAAAAACGAGGGCGAGTCTGATAAGTTTTCATTTCGATCCGCATGGTGTCTCTTTTGGCAATTTAGTTCTTCCACCTATAGTTCCCTATAGTCTTTTAGTGCATACACGTAAAGATAAAGGGGTGACCCATCACCCCACTACTAAACTATTTTCGAGAATAAAACATATTTTCCCAAAAAAGAAAAACTTTATTTTTAATGAAATAGGTAAAATAGTTCCAAAATTAAATTAAAAAATACAATTGTATGGGCGTGGACCCATTTCTACGGTACGCTGCGTCGCTGTTTCTATAATGAACCATGATGGAGATAACTTTAAGAGTAAATATGAAGCGCTTAGCGGTACGCCGTGCACGACGGCCTTACTCGGCATCATGCTAGTTTGTCTTCCATACAATTGGGAAATTCTGATATAAACTAACGCCACCATACCCTTGGGCTCGGTACTATTACGAATAGAAAAAATGCGTTCAAATAGCGTTCATAATAGAGCTGCCACTCAAAAAAAGTAACAATCAATAGTAGATTTAATAACACACTATTAAGCTATTCACTTTAATTCAAATAAACCTATTGTAGCTTTCCTAATGCAAAACACGCATTATTACCTACTCACCTATTTTATTGAGCAGGTAAGGTTTTATTTTTATTAAAATCTTGAATAAGCATATCTATGGCTACAATTTTACAGATCAACATGATCTGAGCTGTCCCTTAGAAATTCAAAACTTTGGTGTTTTTTCATAAGTTTCCTGTAACAACTTTTGCGAGCAAATAAAAAAAACTACTAAATTGAATGAGTATAAATAGCGGGGAGGAATATTTTTTTAAATCCTGGCCGCAAAAATTTTGTGTTGTACGTACTATGCGATTCAAAAATGTTGTATCACTAAGAATCCGTTGGTTTTCAAGTGAAATACGTTTGCGTTTTCAACTTTTTACCAATTAAGATTTTTTGTTGTTCGAGGATAAATTTATTCTTAAGTTCGATGATTATTTCCATTTAGCCTGAAGTTCTGAAAGTAGTTCTAAAACTTTCTATAATATTTTAGATGAAGCATCTCCCGCCCGCACCCTTTTCCCGCTTTTTAGTTCCGGTCCCGGGGCCTAGGTGGCGCCCTAGTGCAAAATCGGCGTGACGGCCATCTATACTTTAGTACTTATTTTCATCTATGCTCGGCATATGGTGCCGTACCGTATTGTTCTCCTTATTAGTCTGTGCGTACCGTAGAGATGGATCCACGCCCTAAAAGAATAGTGAGATTTTTGCAAAATCGAAAATCAAATATGCAAAATCTATGACTGGCAGTAAATCAGTGATACGTGCTACTAATTACGTATACTTAGACAATAGAATACAAAAAATACAAGTATCCACCTTCCGAAGATTAATTTATGAATGACTGTACTATCTCATTATTGTGATTGGTTAGTTACAATATCAGATAGACCTCTTCCATACAAAGAATACTAGACACAGAGTTCTGTCTTTTGATTGGCCAGCGGAAAATTGAAAATGGCATTTCTGAAGAGTATTTTGTTTCAGCTCATTCTCATCAATCTTCATATCTTCAATCATCATTTCTTCAATTATCATTTCTTCAATCATCATTTCTTCAATCAGTTGATTGATACATATTTTTAAGGCACAGATTTTTTTAAGCAGTAATACTGCCTCTGGACTTTTACCCATTTTTACAGTCTTCAAAAACATTTTTAAGTAAAACAGGGGGGAAGCAAATAACAAGTTCTTATTTACTTATTTATTATTCCTATACCTTTAACAACAAACATAAGTACATTTTTTTACGGAGTTATCAATGCAAGAGTCTTGTTTTCTTCTCTTTATAGAATTTAATCTAAATATATATAATCTCGTTATTGTATAATTGTATCGTTCAAATATTCCAGTAGCTGTTGAAATTCGCTATTTTGAATCCCTTCGCAGCAAAAATCTTCTCAAAACATTTAGTGATTTTAATAATCCCAAATTCTAAAAAATAAATGAATACATTGTAAATTTTTAACTAAAATACCAGGCTAACTGAATCATATGATAAGAATATGGGTATGGTAATAAAAAAAATATTATTTTAATACGTATGAAGGAAATAAAGGTCGTTTTTTAGTCAATGTTTTAGCCATTCAATGTCGATAAATTAAAATTAGTATTCTGCTTTAAATTATAGGTATATGAATTTGCTTCTATGCTGGACTGGGAGCGAAAGAAAAACATAGAATGTGCCAGCTGCCTCTTTTCCCGGGCATACTGTAAAAGTCAGTTAAGGGACCGAGGTGTTATGGGAGGCTTTTTTGTGGGCGATAGGCTGACCCCCTGTCACTGCAATAGTCTCTCTCCACTTTTATAATGCCTCCAAATTTAATAATGGATACTGCACGAAGTTATGTATGTATGTATGTATGAATTTGAAAAAGAAACGATTTTTTTCATTTTAGTAGATCAACCTCATAATAGAGATTTATTGTTACTGATGCTTTTAATAAGTCATGTCCTTTAAAAGATAAAACATTTACTTCTGGCTGCATCAGGTGATGACGTGAAACAAATTCATATCATAGTATATATTCTTATTTAAATGATAATTATGATTACTTACGAATGTTCTCAGGGGTAAATCCACAAAATAATTCTTGTAAGGCCAAGTTATTTGCTCACATCCACTGAACTCCAATCATTTTAAAGATCAATATATTTTATTCAATATAATCTAAAGAGTTATGGATTCTTTACCCAAACAATGGAAAAAAACTGCGTTGCACTCTAAACAGTAAATTACACGTAGAAAAAAACAAAAAAAAATTTTGAAAAACCCACGACGCTACGGTTAAAAAGTAATTGAAAAAGAATAAAATAATTTAAAATCCCCGACTGAAATAATTTATGTGACGAAAAATAATTAACGTGAAAAGCTTTTTTAAAAGTTCACTTGATCTCACACAGAGTCGGTCATATTATGATCAACATACTATTCGTTTTCATAGCACTTCCCTACGCTTACCTATTCGGTTCTCGAAGATGTAGATGTCGCAATAACATAGGTATTCAACTCCCTATGAACTTTATTAGAAGAGCAAGAAAATCCGTCTGGGTTCCAAATCCAAAGCGATAATTGAAAACGGCATTCAAATCGGACCAATGGTTTGCAAACAAATATTTACTGCAGCGCCCCCTGGTGAGTTGTTACCGTAACACCTATCTCAGAACATGCGCTAATCAAATCCAAAGCGATCACTGAAAACAGCATTTAAATCGGACCAATGGTTTTGCAGATAAACGGTAACATTGGCTTTTACAAACAAATGTTTACTGCAGCGCCCCCTGGTGAGTTGTTACCGCTACACCTATCTAAGAACATGCACCAATCAAATCCAAAGCGATTACTGAAAACCGCATTAAAATCGGACCAGTGGTTCTGGAGATAAATTGTTACATTGGTTTGCACAAACACCCTCTCACCCCAAACGCATATACCGTCTCCGTTCCGTCGTGGGTAAAAATATCGTAAATGAATAATATAACAAGACCCGTTTTACTTAATTTGCTTTTTATTTCATTAATTTAGTGGACGGAATTGACAAGTAGACAAACAATAATCACATGATGCTGA
This sequence comes from Stenoptilia bipunctidactyla, assembly GCA_944452665.1. Taxonomy (NCBI): domain Eukaryota; kingdom Metazoa; phylum Arthropoda; class Insecta; order Lepidoptera; family Pterophoridae; genus Stenoptilia; species Stenoptilia bipunctidactyla. Next base: position 14,742,165 of record OX101748.1, on the reverse strand, counting down.
AACCAATAAAACTCAATAAAGGCCAAATACAGGCTGTATGCAAATATATTTTTCAACACACTTGCTCGTAAAGTGAGCGTTATTCTATTGAGTTTAGAACTATAAACTGGGCTATAAGTCACGCGTGCATTAATATATTATACCCTAGTGCATAATATAATGAATCCTACAAAGTTGAATTGTACCTTTGTGCAAATAACATGCGAGAAAACAGAGCATATTTTATTGGTGCGGGTTATACACTAAATATTTTCAGAAACAACAAAGAGGTTTTATACCACTTCAAATCCATATGCATTTTTAAATTTTTGCGCCTTATATTAGTAAAATAAATTTGTATATTAAACAAATTATTCACAATTTACAATCATTTGTCATAAAATATTAAAATATTTGCATTTACCACTCCAAATTAAGCATTTTCACTTAAAATAGGCTGTATATGCTATACAGACATTGACACATTTGACGGAAAAAAAAACCTACGCGCATGCGCGAGGTTCGGCGCCATTTGTCAATCACAATTCACAGCTTTGTTATCAAGCGTGTTTGTTATTTTATGATCACGTATGTCTGTCTTTTACTCACAAGTGTGTTGAAAAACGTCGTATGTAACTCGTGAGCGTTGCTCACTTGTTACATAATATACTATTGCCTTATACAATGAGAAAATATCAACCAACGTCAATAAAATTGTACCAAGAAAACTTCGAACCATTTTCTGTTTGTCTTGCAAATTCTGCTCATTCATTTCTACCCGCGGGATGACTGTATTATTTTATTACTTTTACTATTTAATTTTCATACATGTGCAGTCCGACCAGTGACTAAGTACCTACTGTTTGTTTAGCGAGTCAAACGATCAAATTTGAAAAAATTAAAAAAAAACAAGGTTGATTACTTTAAACTATTATATTACCGACTAGCTGCTGCCCGCGACGTCGTCTGCGTGAACGCTATGCAGCACCAAACGCACCTACGATTATAACACTGCTAGCGTGATAATATGTAGCCTATATGTTGACCCGACTTCTTAACTATCTTCATGCCAAATTTGAAGTAAATCCATGCAGTACTTTTTGAGTTTATCCCGGAAAGACAAACAGACAAAAATTCTAAAAACTATATTTTTTGTTTCTGTTTCGATTGTAGAAGTATTCTTTTAAAAAAATATTCAATGTACAGTTTTGACTTTCCTACCATTTTATTATATGTATAGATTCTCAGCCAGCAATTTGGGCACCGATTAAAAAAACACCCTGTATACATTTTTTTTTTTAAACATATAAACATCCTTATCTTGACATTTATTATCCGCGATCATCACACAAATATTCACAGCCACTGGGGTTCTAACTCAGCGCATACATACACCGACTGGCTGTATCTTACTACATACGTATTTATTGAGTGATTGATAGACAACTGTACGCAATGTACGATACATTAGGGAAGTGTGCTCTAAGGAATTCTCAAAATTCCCACGAGAGCGGAATTTATTGAGTTTATTCAAAAAATCTTATTCCTTGAGTGCACCGATATGAAACTTGTTAAAATGGTTCTTCAATGGATGTCTGGTAATATACTAATCAAATTTCAACGGAATTAAATGTATCTAGGTGGAACTGCAGGCGGCTGCCTGTAATTAGTATTATAATAGTTTACTCGTTCATCATAAATAGTTCCACGAGTATCACCTGGTTCAAACGATCCCGATTTCATATACAGCCTTTCCGGATCAAAACCAGAAAGTGATTTAGCGAATACTTGTACCCGGAACTTATACCCTCGAAATATGAAAGGACTCTGCAAACTTATTTTAACTAGCTTCTCGCCAATGCCACCTTCTTCCACATACACTTCCCCATCCCTTTCGTCAGCTAAATCCTCGATTATGATAGCACTAATCACGTGATCTTGAGGCGCTTTCACAACTATGTCTTCATCTCTTCTCCAAAAAAAGGCATAAGCTTCTACAACTTGATCATGAATCATATGTCCCAGGTCAATAGGGTCCATAAACCAAAACAAATCCTTAGCTTCGGCTTTTAAACTAAGAAATACAACGGCTAACATGATTTTTACATACATTTTCATGTTGTTGTTGTCAAATGGAAGATAAAAATGTGTTGTGTTAAAGATAAAATTCAAACCTTTATACCTGTTGCATACGCAAAATGATATCATACGAAATACTTAAAGGGTGAGTTCAGAATGTTGTTTTCATTCTCATTACGTAACATATATTTTTTTGTAGAATTCATAATAATAATAATTTTTAAAAAATTCAGACCATGAAAATCTATTATTTGTTAGTAATATTTTTTCCTTATACGTATGTTAGTATATTTACGTAACTTGAAAATTTTAAAATCAACAAACAACAGTTGATATTATTGTTTAGACATATATGAAATTCACATGACAATAAAATTGACCCACAATGAAATTGAAAGTCAAAACAGGTCAAAATTAAAATCTAAATCCAAATTAGGGTCACATCGTCACAACAAAAGTAAAGTAGCCATACTGAAATTTTGGCCATTTTAACTTTATAATGGTAGGTATTGCTATTGATGCTATTTATTGTTTATTTTGATAAAATATGAAATCTGTAGCAATTGTCATTTTGAAGATATTCCCATTATTCCTAGTACCTATCTGCATAAAATTACGATCGCACTATAGTAAACTTTTCTATCTGCTATTTGTTCAGTTTACCCACAGAGCAAATACATTTTTTTTTTACAAAAACCACATTTTTTTATAAACCAAAGTGGTATATTGAATACTTTACCTTCATTAAACATGTATTGAAGAGTTACATTCTACAAAGGTATACTTTCCTTATTGTTCTGATTAAAGTCTTTACCTTGGGTTATAAAGCAATCCGAATATCTATTTTCACAAAACCGACCGTTTCGATTGCTCGGCCAAGTTAACTAATCCAGAATTAGTTAAAAAAAATTATAACTACAATAAGCAAGCCCACATTTTGTACATTTCGGCTTATTTCATATGGCCAATATAAGTTAAAAGGTCAAAAGCTCATCGAGGACGGCTGCAAAGGTACTATCGAACCAATTGATTTTTGACCCACCATTTTGCCAAACCTTCTAAATTTTAAAAAAATTCTCTTGAAGATAGTTTTCCTTGGAGATGAACTTGTTATCATTTTATTTGACACTGACTTTCACTGAATGCATTATTAAGACGGTACATAGAAATGTTTTTCTTGAAATGTTAGCAAGTTAACACGTTCACATAAGGTCGCGTATTGCATAGAAATCGCGACTGTCGACACAGCTCAGATATTGAAATCGTTTCCAAAATAGATAAAATAAATAATGGTAAACCAATAATTATCAACCAAAGGTCAAACAATAATTATTTAAGTAATTTCTAGGCATATGGATTTTATAACTACGTGGTAATGAAGGAAAAATTATCTTTTTAGACGTGTTTTTTAAAAAATTACTTTCGAGTAACAATCAAGCAAGCAAAATATAGTTAAAGATATAAATTTAAGTATTCCAAAACTTCAGATCAGCTCGTATCTTATCATAAGTACCTATGCGATGAAACTCAATGCATTTTTTCATACATACATACATACATAACGTCACGCCTGTATCCCTTATGATGTAGGCAGAACACCAGAGGTTACAAGACCATCTGATGTCACGTTTGACAAATTTGGAGGTATTATAAAGATGGAGAGAAACTATTGTAGTGACAGGGGGTCAGCCTATCGCCCACAAACGCCTTTAAAACCTCTGTCCCTTAACTGACTTTTACAGTATGCCCGGGAAAAGAAGCAGCTGGCACATTCTACGTTTTTCTTTCGCTCCCAGTCCAGCATGGAAGCAATAGTTGCCTTAAGCAGATCGTACAGTATATACTCGAATGAGAAATGGTGGATATTATTGTCTGTATAATAAAGGAAGCATAAATTAATTAATTGATGACATTTTCCGATCATGCTATTCGTAAATAATGAAAGGCATGAACATGCGATTATTGGTTGTTCAAGCTATATCATTGAAATAAAATGAGCGATAAGAAAAGAAAAATCTTTATTCAATAAATTTCAGCAGAACTTAAATCACACTTGCATAAATTTCAAAATTCAGTAATTAAAATCGAGTATGTGCTCCATCGTTATCAATAACGGCTGAAAATCAGCGCTGTGGCTTTTGCTGCAGCATTATGCTGAGATGTGTCCTATTTAACACGCTTACTACAGCACAGGACAACTTTTAATATTATATAGAGTATTTAAAAACAAAAAAATTATAACTTTATATTATAATTGCTATTTTTCTGCTTCTATATATAAATATTTTTTAAATGTGTAATTTTGTTCCAGTGTCAATTTTGACTATATCTGGCATTTTGTACTTTTATGTTTTTTTTTTATTATTATTTTATTTTTCTTTATTTTAATCTAGCTTTTTGTATGTGTTATTTTTAATGTGTTGTCTTGTTTGTAGTTTTGTGCTAAATGAATTTGTGAATTTGAATTTGAATTTAATCGTTCACGCATTGCACCTATTAGGCGACTGCAAATGTCGGTTCCTCTCATGTAATTCCAAATTTCATTACAGTGTTGCCCCATTGCTTGTTTTGTTCTCTCGTTTCTGATATCCCACATTTGGACCATCAAACCCCACACATTTTCTATTGGGTTGAGGTCTGGGGATCTTCTCGGCCATGGAATCAAAGTATCACTTCATGATCACGCAAAACAAACCGATTCGAGACTACTCTGGCCGTATGCACTCGGCAGTTGTCATGAACGTACGAAAATACTGACACTTCTTTACGCGGGTAAATTGTTCGCACTGTCGGTTTCTTCTAAGAGATCGACATAATTTATAGCGTTTTGCCGAGGATGAATATGGACAAGCTCGCCTGCTCCTCCAATACCCATCCAGCCTTACATATTCACTGAAATTCGGTCGGATAATTGATTAGGCACGCACGACGTGATTTTCTTTGTAACGCGAGTTATCGCAACAACCACAAAGTTAAGCGAACGTGTTGAGAAGATCGAAATGTATTTTTCATCTGAGAATATGGGTTTAGTCCAGTCGAAGTTTAAATATGTGTGTGCAAAATTCAACCTCGCTGCTTTACGAGATATAAGCATTTGTATTCGCATTGAAAAACTTACTTATTTCTTTTTCAGAAAAGATATGCAGTTCATTTTTTTATTTTAATTTTATTAGATTGATTGCAATAAAATCATCGCAAGTGCAATTTGTAAATTCCACCATAGCGTTTCAAGGAAATTTAAGCACTTCTGCGCTTAAGTTGTATGCATGAATTCTCCTGAAAGTGACTAACCAAAAGCTAGCGATGCCCAACATTGGGATACGCCATCGCCACTGCAATTATTGGGTTGTGGGTAGGGGACTGAAAATGCCCGGGTTACTTTCAGCGCCAGTTAAAAACATAATGTGAGTGGGGGCAAGATCGAACGGTTTTTTAATGAGATGAGTAGTGTTTTTTGAATCCTTGTGAAACACTACGTATTAATCGAAATTTAAACTTGATGTCTTGTGGATGACGACCAGAGAGTATATTTTTCGACTAGTTTGTTAAATTTCATTTACATCTATTCATCTATAAAGTAATGAATACCCCACCAAACATCATTTGCAATGAACAAAAATAAAACAGGGGAAAGACGGAAAGGTGACGGGGAAAGATCAAACTATTTTCTAAAATCGTTTAAGAGAATGACATACATTCTTGGTCAATACTAGTCTATGGAAATTAATGCCCTGAAAACAAAATAACAGACTCAAGCGTCAAAACGCCTAAGGAAACAAAGACAAGACAAATAATTTGATTTTTGTATTTCAATCTTACCCCACCTGGGGAATATCGAAGTGGATGTTCTCAAACATTGCTAAAGTAAAATTGATAATAAAAATTAAAGGCAAAATCAGCAACAAACAAAAAATCTGATTATGTTACATTTGTCATATTTAGTAGCATAATATTTTTCCAAATATCTTACTCGAAAATTGATATGTTCATCTAACCCCATCAAAATGTAAAATTCAAATGTAAAAGATAGAAAATTGTATCAATTCCTACAATACGAGTAATGGCAAAAAATCTAATAACTCAAACGTAAATAAAAAGTAATTATTAAGTATCCAAAAGAATCAGTTGTACCTAGCTTTTAATGAAAGTTACAGGATGCGGGGTAAGATAAAAATACTTGAAGAAACACGCAAAAAGTCAGATTGTATAATTTTGTAAAAAAAACATGTTTCTTTGCAATAACCTTCAAGCATTGACTACGGCATAGGAGAAAAATTAAATGGCGGCTAAAACAGTGCTACAAACACTGAAAAAACTCTGCTAGATGTGGCGTTATTGTTGACTTTCTGTCTTACCCCGTTTTTATCTTCCCCCCACTCACCCTGCATGAAATAGATTGAATCACAGGATTTCCACAGCTGCTTTTGGAGAATCATTGACTGACACCCCTTCCTATAGAATCCTACAGTAAGAAAAAAAGATGAAAAATAAATTATAGCATCGGAAAGTTTAATTTATTTGGTTCAAGTATACAGACACTTTTGAAATTTAACGATGTGATAGTTTGAAATCATACATGAAGGGAAAAAATATAATAAAAATTAATATTAATTATTTACTGAGTAAAAACTGAAAATTAAAGAATTGATTACGCAACGCATGGTTACGCTAGCGTTGGCAGCGATCCGCGTGCCAGTTCACGCGCCGCGATCGACTCAGTTGTATGTTAAGTAAATAGTAACATAGTAGTATTTATTTAAAGGGAATTCTATTAAAAAAATAAGTATTTACTTTTATTACATAATTATGATCAGAATCGAGTACAGAGTGCTCTCCTTCAGTATCTAAAATTTGGCACCAGCCACCCTGTATTATGCTGCAATGTTTCGTTAGTAATTATATTTCGCATATTTTTATTCTGGAGCAAGAGTACTAGTTTCAGATATGAGACACCAGTCAGCAGCACCATCGTTGTGCTCGTTCCCTATTTATAAATGTATAGGTACCTACTTATTTATTTATTTAATTTGATTCACTTACAATAGCATACACAAAAAATATTCAGATCACGTTATTCAGTACAACAATCACTTAAGGTTAAACACCACATGAGCAAATATAAGCAAACCAACAGCGTATACAAAGTTTACAGGACAGAAAACGACAAAAAACTGAAATACAAATAAAGAAGTGATAGATTACACAAAAATTACATGTAAGTACATGGAAATTATAACACTAAATACAAAGAAATTATTTTTATTTTTGTGGACCACATAGAAAATCAATCAATCAATCCTATCTAATAAATCTCTATTATTACTTGACCATTTTTGAAGCTCAAAACCTACCCTTCTCAATAACTGCCTCATTTCTTCATAAATCTGTACTCCTTGCTCTACACTCTCGCAGCCCGTCATCAGATCATCCATATAGAAATCCTTCAGGACTCTATCTTTGGCTAAGGGAAACTGCGCACCTTCATCATACGCAACCTGCTGTAGAGATCGTACAGCCAAGTACGGAGATGATGCTATTCCAAATGTGACCCTTAACAAACGATAGTGCTCTATTTCTGCTTCAGGACTGTCTCTCCAAAGAACTCTCTGAAAATCTACATCCTCCTGCGCGACTCTCACTTGACGGTACATTTGAACTATATCAGAAGTTAAACAAACCGGATGGATTCTCCAACGCATAACTATATGACGCAACTCGAGTTGTAGAGAAGGCCCCGTCAATAATTCGCTATTAAGTGATACTCCATTCGTACCTAAACAGGAAGCGTCGAATACAACACGCACCTTTGATGTCGTCTTATCTTCCCTGATCACCGGATGATGCGGCAAATAGACTACGTTCTGACGGTTGCGCTCTGGATCTGGCACACGTTCCATGTGTCCCAGTGAGAGGTATTCATGCATAACATCCTTGTAGCGAGCCTGTAACTGTGGATTTTTAAGAAATCGTCGCTCTAACACATAGAAACGCCTCATCGCAATGTCCTTAAGATTAGCATCAATACATTTAGGAGTCTGTTCCCTAAACGGAAGCTTAACAACGTACCTACCAGTATCATCTCGAGTAGTGGTTGTTGAGTAGAGTTCTTCGCAGCGTTGCTCTTCCTCCGTGAGTACTGGCTTTGTATTAGTTAGAGTGTGTTCTGACTCTAACTCCCAAAATCGTTTTAGTAACTCATTATCACTCAACTCCGATGCGTGCAAATTAACAACGGTAATTGTATGACATGAGTTATTTTGTACTGAATTAGATGAAACAATACCAGATAAAATCCAGCCCAACCTGGTATTTTGAGCGATAGGATAACCGGAAGGGCCCCTGTAAAGGCCATCAACTAAAATCTGTGCGTATACTTCGGCACCTAAAAGCACATCTATTTTATTTGGGCAATAAAACATTGGATCCGCCAATTCAAACGGAAATTCTACTGAAGGCTTTATATCAATTTGTTTTCCAGGAATCAAGGTAGTGATTTTATTTAAAACATGAGCCGTAACATTATTAATAAAAAGAGGATCTTGGCGTGACTGAATACGAATATTGACCGCCCACCGTGAGGACACTGTCCCCTGGTCACTTCCAAGACCTAAAATAAGGCTTTTACTTGGTATTTTTTGTAATCCAAGCAGCTGCACAGCTGACTCCGTAATGAACGAAGCCTGTGATCCTTGATCCAGCAAGGATCTGAATGTCATTGTACCTGACTTACGCGACTGAACCTTTATTAAAGCCGTAGCCAGCAACACTTGGCTATGACTGGTCGCGAGACAAGTCGTAATATTACCTGTTTCACCCTGCGAAGTTGTAGCGACATTAAAAACTTTGTTATCAGTTGGTTGAGTAATAGCCGTAGAAACACCAACTGAGTTAGAGTTTGTTTTGGTATGAAGTAAAGAATGATGTTTCTTCCCGCAAATGCGACATTTCGTGTTTTGACGACAATTGTAGACTGAGTGATTGTTACCGAGACAGTTGTAGCAAATACGATTATTTTGCACTAACTCGCGACGATTGTCAACAGTCTCATTTGCAAACTTTTTACAATTAAATAGTTCATGTCCCTCTGAACAAAAAGTACAATTTTCAGTAATAACATGAAGTGATTTAGTATGACCAGTATTTCTTTTTATTTGTTTTTGTGAAGTATTATCGTAAAATTCTAAAGATCTAAATCGTTGTTCTAAAAACTGAGTGAATTGACTTAAAGTAGGTAATATATCTGCAACCTCACTATTTTTACATTCCCACTGTTTTCTGGACTCTGTATCTAATTTCAAACTGGTCAAATAAATAACAATAATATCCCAAGATGCTACATCAACACAAATATTTTTTAATGCATTAAGACATTCCGTTGTAGTGTCTAACAATTGTTTTATTGCTTGAGAATTTTCGCTTATTATTGACCTTTGCCCTAAAAGTCGTTTAAGAATACAATTTGATAAATGTTTTTTGTTATTATATCTAGATTCTAATTGAGTCCAGCATACACTGTAGTTATTTGTAGTTATAAGTACGTGTCTCAAAAGCTGCTCGGCTTCACCAGATAAATGTGCCTTTAGATAGTGCAATTTTTGCACGTCATCTAGCGACTTATTAGTATGCACAAGTGAAGTAAAAAGGTCTCTAAAACTTGTCCATTCACTATATTGCCCAGAAAACATTGGAATACTTATTTTAGGTAACCGCACGGGACAAAATTGATTTGTCTCATTAGACTGAGTTTTACTCACGGAAGGTGCTGATGAAGTTACAAATTTCATTAAAGCTTCCTTTAAATCAGTTTTATATTCGAAATAACTTTCCTCTGTAATACTATACACATCTTGGGTAAAATAACTCGATTTCTCATAAGACTCTTGGGAAATTTCGCAAATAATTTTATTGTGATTATTCACAAACGATTTCCATTGTTTATAAATACAACTATCGCCATCTATTGAAATCTATACAAACTTACAAACGTACCGCTTTACACAATGCGTAACGTATGTGAAGCATAGTGGGGACGCCAGACCACAAAACAATATTCTATGATACTCCTAACCAGACAGTTGTAGATCAATATTTTTGTTTTGCTTTTGAAAAAGACTTACTATTTCGAATTACAAACCCTAATGTTTTGGAAGATTTTTTTACAATATTATCTAAATGGGGAGTAAAAGTAAGTTTTTTGTCAAAGATTACACCAAGGTCAGATATGTGCTCCACTTCCTGTACATTATGTGAGTTAATTGTATATACAGATTCTATAGTATCATGCTTTCTTAAGTATTTGACATAATGGCACTTATTCATTTTACATAGAAAAACATTCAGGCCTATAACGAATGTCTGTAAACATAATTTAAAAAACCTTTTTCACATAGCGGGAACCACCCACGAAACCCACGCCTCCCGGGTATCAGCCGGCTAGTTGCCCATTTGGCCACAAAGGCCATTAATTTATAAATTTAATTTCAGATGTACATCTTTCTTACAAACAATTTACCTAACTACCTAATATTATTATGGTGAGGCGCAACAGTGTACCACGAATAATATGAACTTTCACATATTGAATCATTGGTTCAGTATGAAGGTACTGTAAGTAATCAAACGAAGTAACGCACTCCTTTAATAAGGATGATTACTTCAACAAAATACTTTCAACAGCTTAAACACAACAACGTGATGATGGAATCACAGCCAAACTTCTGTAAACTGCTGCAAGCCTGTATATAAGACCCTTCCAAAGCTTTTCAATTCCGTTATCTTCGAAGGCAAAACTCTGCAAACGTGGCACAAAGGCACAGTGGCCTTGTCCTTCAAAAGGGTGACAAAACCCTTTTCAAAAACTTTAGAACCAGTACTTTGACCCACGCCTATAAGCTTTTTTTAGAGTCATGCATCGTACGCGCAGGTTATACTAATTTTATCCTCCCGAACAAGCTGGTTTCTGAAAAGTATTTAGCACGATAAACTACATAGTGACAGTTTATAGAAAAGACGGGCGAGTATAATCAGCAACTTTGCTTGGCATTTGTGGACTATCAGAAATTGTTTGATTTAATCTGGCTGTTATAAAAATCTCACCATGCCAGTCCGTCTTAGGGACCAAAATTTGATGCCTATCCAAATGCAGCGAGACGTCAAATGATGATTTTCAGTTCTCAAGCTGTTTAGAAGCGTTGGAAGATATCTTCAAGCTCCTGGACTGTGATGAATTTGGCATCAATATCAACGGCGAGCACATTGCTCACCTTTGATTGTATATGACAACGTATTATGCCTGAGATCCTGCAAAACCCGAGTAATATGCTCGAGGACCTCAGAGCAGCCTCGCAGCGAGTAGGTCTTAAATTAACATGGATGAATGAAGATTATGCAGTCCCGTAAGACAGGTCCAACTTTGAGATAAATGTCAATCGTCGAATCCAATTCGGCTAGGCAATGTTGAAAAGTTCCGTAAAATCTTCTCGTCCCAAATACTGCAATGCCTTCAGACAAAGATTTTTGACCTTTGTGAGTTGCCCGTAATAACTTTAACGTTGACACTGAGACGCTGTCACTAAATATGGGCCTCGTAAACAGGCTGACACTCACTAAGCGTGCAATGGAAAGGGCTTTGCTCGAAGTTTCTCTGCGGGATCGAATCAGGAATAAGAAGATTCATAGAACAACCAAAGTCACAAGGCTGAAGAGGCAATGGGTAGGAAACATAGCTGACTTCTCTTCCATGTAAATAAAGTTCAGAAGCCAGAATCATAATAATAATAAATTTCAAATAAAATAGATGGTACGTAATAAGGATGAAAACAATGGCTGTTTTTAATTTCACCACAAATCTCAAGAATTGCGCATGATCTCATTTGCGTGGCAACAACCACAAGGGTTTGAACTCTCTGCAACATACGTGATTATTTTCCATTTGACAACATCAGGATGTTTTCAATAATCGTGCTTGCCGTTGTAGTTCTTATTTTAAAAGTCGAAACTAACGATTTGCATTTGATTATAGACTCTTATCACTTAGGAAGTAATATTTATAATCGAAGTTTTGAAGCAAATCCATTTATATGGAAAAGATTTGGGGAAATTTTAGTTACAGCGCCCCAATATCACGTGATTAGTGGTATCTTTATCACGGATTTACGTGAGGATAAAGATGGGGGTGTGGCTGTGATAGACGGTGGGATTGGGAAAAACTTTGTTATTATAAGTTTGCGCAGCCCTATGGCTTTTAAAGGATATCATTTCAGGGTCCAAATATACGCTCGGCGCGGCTATGGTAATAGAAAATCTTTGGTCTCCAACGAACTAAGTGATGGAAGCAACTACGAAGAACAACAAAGCTATTACGTTCAAGTTTTCGCTAATCCCGCATTATTTACTACTCAAAGTTCTGCTTTTAAAATTTATTATGAACAAAAACCAAACTAATTTTATTCTGAAGACGCGAGAATGTGAAATCGATGATAAAACTAAGTTCGAAGTACCACAAAACTATTATTTGCTGCTCATTATAAGCTCAGAGGAGGTTGAAACGTGATGATCATGTTCATTTTTGTATAACAAGTCTTGTGACTTACAATCGATATAAATACTAAATCTCAACACAGTTAAACCATTGGTCTCGTAACTGCCATCAATCAAGCAACAATCGAGAGAAAAAAGTGAAATTTTTTAATGACTTCATATCAGAAGGCTGCAAACTGGACGCCAGGACGACGTGGGGAATCTGGGCCGTTCTCGACGCCGCCAGCGAGCGCTCGAGCGATTTGTCGCGGATTCATTCAAACTCAATCATAATATCTATCGTGTCGCGGAAATCGCTGCCCGCGCCGCTTACGCTCTCGCTGCAGTCCAGTTTGTAGCCTAAAACCTTTTAGTTTTTGCTCAAAGATTTTATATAACCTTATCTTTATATTTTATTTTGTTTATAAAATTACAGTACACTTTATCACGTTTAGTTTATGTAATGTAAATATACTAACAATGTGTTTTATAGCTTTAATAAGTAATCTTATATTCTCATGAGGAATTTTGTTTGTTGGTTTGGAATTATAGGGATTATGTTTTAAATATAACTTACAGACTTGAAGATTTAGTGCATGATATATGTACCCTTATAAATCATTACATATTATTATGCCTTTTCTAAAGTGTTGTCTGCTGAAACTGTATGATTTAAACTCAATTACCAGAACATCAGAGGAATGCGTTGCCCTACAGAACTAAAGTGCAATGACAGCAAAATACCGATTTCGAGATAAATGGCATTTAAGGTTAAAAATGTGAAATAAAAATTAACCAGATGCATTCACAAAAATTTGAATAAAGAAAAGTTGTATGGGCGAAGGTTCACACGTCTTTACAACGAAAAAAAATGTATGTATGAATTTATTATGGCCATATACCTATTATTTTTGGCGCTCATTACTGCATTGACCTTTTTATAAAAAATAACATTTTTAATTAAATTAAATGCAGTAAAAAGTCCTATTACTACGTTTGAATCAGTTGTTTTCTCAAGAATCCCAACTAACATGCAGAAAGGTGAAAAATACGGCATTTTTTGGTTTCATAGGAAAAAGTGTTCGTTTTATTAATGCAGTAAGAAAAATTCCTAGTTATTTTTTTTCTAAAACGTTTATTTAAGTATTATTAATAACAATCTTTCAACTCAGTGAAATAAACATATACAAAAACATCTTCTAATTTAACACTTTTTTGTCTGTTAACTTATATTATTAATATACAGGGTTGTTTTTTGGTCACCAGCCAAATTTAAATGTTAGTTTCTTTGATACAATATAATTAACGTACCTGCATGTTTATTTTAGCGTCGCTCAGTACAAAAAAGTAGAAATATGAAACCACAAACGTTTTTGAAAATAGTCACTGTTGATGAACAGAGCTACTACGACGCGGAATTTCATTGTTAATACTACGCCGTAGTACTAGGAAATGTTTTGAAGTAGCGCGTAGTCGACTTTATTTTAATGGTAATTTAGAGTGACCATACTTTGCTTATCATGTTAGCGGATATATTAATTTCCTTGTAAAAAAAAAAAAATACTGTTCTTTGCAAAAATCGTTTCTATAACTGATACTTATTGTGTAAAAAAAATTTGGCCGATGACCACAAATCAACCCTGTATGTAGGATGATATATTTCAGTATGAAACGGAACATTCGAATGGAATCGAATGAAAGATATGAGGGATGAATGGGAATGAGATACTGCTATGGCTGCTACGTATTAAGATAATTTAAAATTATAATTAAGAACTAAAGAACATGTTTAAAGAGAATAAATTCATCAAAGTACAATTTACTGTTTGCTTTCACGAACCCGATCACACAAATTGGGGGCTCACCGGGATCGCTGTGAAATTAACCGGAACATTAAGCACATGAGTTTGTCTGCGCAAACGTGGAATTACTACAACGTAATAATATTCTACTTTAAGGTAAAATATGGATGGAAAAAAGGCGCGACAGGCATAAAGACGCGGTATACGCAGCCCATGGGGACATGTTACACTTTTCAGAAAAGCTGATACGAAATTCAGTGCTCAAGCTAAGTCATATACGGTAACCATGTGGATCCGTGATTTTGAAGGACACAGTGAAATTGAGAAAACATATAAAACATGGGAAGAACTAAAGCAAGCTAACAGTAAGGAGTTTGTAGGTACGATAGACATTAAAAGAATCCAGGCGTAAGAGAAAAGATGAATCATGTCTAGATTATATGCTCATTATGAAAGGTTGGCAAACGTGGGAAAATGCCGGACATCTTACTTATCAAATCCATAGTCGACGGTATTGTGGATACTGAAATAAATAAAATCATGCTTTATGGAGTTACTGCCTATCCGAATCTTAAGATCTGAGAAACTAAAAATCTATAAAAATAAAGCGAATTCGGCTAAAAACATGAGGAATATCAAGACGTCAATGTGCACGCAAAGTTCTATAAAATAATAAAAATTATTCATCTACGATCTCAAGGTGCTATAGCTGTGGTGAAAAAATGATGTTTCAACGAAAAAGACAAAAAGGACATGCATTTGTGTTACTAGGTATAACTTTGAACTAAGTTAATAATAAATTAATATTAGACTACTTAAAACCATTTAATTTTTTTATCTTTGGTTTGGCAGAATTGACAGTCAGTGTTTTATGAAAGGGTTGTCAACTCTGTCTATCACCATGCCCTGGATGCTGCTGGGATAATGGCGATAAAAATGTTTCACAGCACAGATTGTCACAGTAGATACTTGAAATGCACGGTCGGATAATTATTTTACAAAACATACCTAATTACAAAAGCGCATTCAGGAGAAGGCCAAATGTACATAAGCTAAGAAATAAAGATATATTTGATTCCTGGAGAGGGCGAGACAGTTATTTAGTAATAATTTTCGATCACATTTTTTGTTTACTCTAGTTATCACTCTTGGGGTTTATATAGGCCCTATTCGGAAAGCATTCCTATTCCTATTCGGAAAGCATAAGATTATATTTCTATCAAAGACCTTTTACTAATAAAAAGATGGCGCACTAGGCTTGAATTAACGGTCCGAGCGAGGAGTTCTCTCACTGACTATAGTTCTTTCTGATAAAGTTTCAATTTTTTTTTATAAAATCAAAACCTCCTTGGTGCAATTTCTTTGTCTTCAATGACATTGTCAAGGCGGATGTATACTCTTTCGGTTACCGTTTCGGCTTTCCTTCTATTTGGCACAATTATCTTATGCATGTTAATTTTCGAAAAACGGTAACAACTATTTTTATCTTTTATCCTAAGCTGCAATAGTTATTTAAATAAGTTACTCTAACTATGTAGGCAAGTTCAATGAGCTAGTTTTATGGAGACCACACATAGGAATTAGGGGTTAGCTTAGTATACACCCAGATATGAGCCGATTTATACAACTCAATTTTTAAAGCTGACCTCGGATGATCACAGGATGTGTCATGTAAGGAAAAAAATAATGACGTTCGAAGTATGTTGGTAAACATATAAAAGTCCGAAAATCTGCGTGAGAACGCTGGAGGTCGGCTGACCAGTCAGGAAAAAGGAGTTCGTCCACCAGGATCCCCCAGCCTGATCCCCCAGGGGATCCCAGTGAACTTGTCTGTTCATCAGGATCCCCTTCAAAAAAATAAGCATAAAAAGATGTTGTCGCACTGAGTCCAATTATGCTTTTAAAAATTGAAAGTAACTTTTTTGATCTAGGTATACGGAATTTTATTCGAACTGGCTAGTGCAATTTAATGCAATCTCCTTGTTTATCAAAAGTATTTTATCAATAATACCTAATGTCAAGCCTATGACATGCATATGCTTTTGTTATTTCGTTGTGTTGCATTATAATAAGAGTTTACGGTAATACTTAAATATAATGGAAGATAATCTATATTCCTGCCATGTAATAAAACAGCACGGTGAAGTAATGCTGCGCGATGGACGTAAATACCACAAGAAGAAAACATATAAAAATGGTAATGTTTTATGGCGCTGTACTAATTGGCGGAAATTAAAATGCGGTGGTTCTGTGACTGTCGATGTAAGTTAAGATTACCATTAATTATCAAACATATGAAAAGCCCCTTTGCGTCCACAGTGACTGACTTAAGCGGGAGTCTAGCGCGACGGGCTGGAGTTTTCGAACGTTCGTGTCCGCGCTTTCTACTAATAATGCGTCGCGCGTCCACTGGGGCCACCTCACGCCACCGCTTGTCGCGCCCGCCTAGGCCTTAGCCACCGCGCATTCAGTCTCGACGCGCACTTAGAGTAACAAAACGGAGTACTTGGTTACTGCGTGAATTCATTAGGTGAAGCGTATACTATAATATCAGTAGGGACGAATATTTTATATACCAATATGAACTTTGTAAAGTTCTCTTATACTCTTTCAGGGAAGTTCTGTTGTGAAGGCTATTCCGCATACATTGTCATGCGTGAAGAATGTTGAGCAAAACGAAATTGATTTTACAGTACATAAATGTAAAGAAAAAATAAGAAAATTGGATTCTCGACCAATTCGAGAAATATACGATAAATGTTTTTGCCCCTTGAAGAACAAAGGTATAGATTTTGTGGCAGACGTACCATCTTTAAAATCTTTAAAAAGTGCATTGTACAAAGTTAGGAATGAAAGCGCAGATGTTACAAAAATTAACTGTCGTAAAGTTAATGAAATTGAAATTTTGAAATCTCATTTAGATTTCGTTTTGTGCGATTATCTGAATGTCCATGAACTGGAAAAACAGTCGTCCCGTATAATAATTTTCTGTTTAAAAAAAAACATAGAAATTTTGTCTAATATAGAACACATATTTTGTGATGGAACTTTTCAGTGTTGCACTCAACCCTTCGAACAACTTTATACTATGCATGGAGATGTTGGTAGCTCTCAAGGTTCAACGAATGTTGTCCCTCTACTTTACGCATTGTTGGGTGATAGAAAAACAGAGACATATGATTTATTTTTTAAACTAATTGTATCTCAAATACCTAATTTTAACCCAAAAAAAATAACAATTGATATGGAACACGCGGTTGTTAATGCCATCAAAAGAAATTTCCCTGATGCTGACATAAAAATATGCTATTTCCATGTCAAGCGGAATATTTTTAAAAAGGGAAAATCTCTAAATTTAGTAAAAAATAAATATACGAGGAGAGTGGTTATGTTATGTGGTGCATTGCCATTATTACCTACGGATTACATTACTGAAGGATGGAATTATATTAAAAAAAACATAGTATGTATAACAAGTAAACAAGTATGAGTACAGATTATCAAAAACTACTTAACTTAGAAAGTTACATGAAATACTGGCTCAAAAATGACAATGTAATAAAAATGTGGTCAGTTTTCGGCGAAAGACATAGGACTAATAACTGTAGCGAAAGTTGGAACGCGGGTTTAATTAAAATGATTGGTCGAAAGCGCCCTAATATTGTCCAGCTACTGAACGCATTAAAAAGAGATGCTGAACTTAAGCGAAGACAACCAAAAAAAGCTCGCAGGACAGATCAAATTGCAATTGATAAGTTTCTACAGGAAACGCAGCTAGAATTATTGAATAATGACATAACAGTGGGCCATTTTCTGGAAATTGTAAAATAATTCTTTAAATAAAAAACGTAAATGTACTCAGTGTGTTTTTATCTTTACTTAATTTTATTTAAAGGGGATCCTGATGAACAGACAAGTTCACTGGGATCCCCTGGGGGATCAGGCTGGGGGATCCTGGTGGACGAACTCGGAAAAAGCTGCCAGCCCTCCCCGGCGACGTCCTACCTCCACCTGAGGCACCCCGCTCTGCCCGGCGCTCTCCACAGCTGCGGCTGTATGCTGCAACCCTCGCGGTGGTCCCTGCCGCTGAGATCGGCCTCCCTGCCGCTATCTTTGCGGTTGCTAGTGGCTGCCTTCGACACTACCGCGGCTGTGAGCTGCGGTCTCCGACGGCGTCTACTGCGGCCAAGGGCCGCTAACTCCGAACCTCTAAAACTAAACTTTTATTCACAGTATTATAGTGAACTCTAAGTGCTTCTTTTCCAATGTAAATAAATATAAAAGTTTAAAGTGTTATTAAATAGTTTCTTTCTGCACCCTCTTCGAACTGCGAGCGACGGTTCCCGAGCCGTTGCTACGCGACAACATGACAATTTATATTACATTAAAAAGTTTATCTTTTAGAAAAATCAAATTCCATCCATAATTTCGACGACTTTTTCCCCATCATTACTACCAGAACTATCATCGCCAATCTCTAAAACTGATACGATCGGTTTATGATAGCTGAAGTAAGAAACAAACAGTTTTGATTCGAATCTAATAAAAAAATGTGTAATAAAGACCGCATCAATAGCAGTTTTGTATTTCGTTGTGCTAACATTGCGATCATTTGACATAGTTAAACCAAATTCATTATTTGAAAATTCAATTAATAGTTGATTTTTATCGTCTGCAAAGTTTATGTGGAAATCTCCACTCAAAATCATTGGCAATTCATAAAAGCTTTTTCCAATTTTTGTTTTGAAGCAATTACACACTATAGATGTAATATTACAAATATACAAATATAACATCTATAATGTGTAAGTACATATGTATCTATATTAATAATTTCGTCAGGCAGTACGGTAAACTCGATCGAAACCTAATCTTAATAATAAAATTATATTAATTAATAAATGAAAATTAATTAAACCTGACCTAACCTGAATAATAATAAAATAAAATTAATAAAAAAAATGAAAATTAATTAAATTTTCATCTAGTATAACATTTTCGCCGCGCCGTAGAAAGAGAGGGGGATACTCCCTCTCCTACGCCGCGCCAGCTGTCTACTCTCCATCCGTCTTACGAATTTTCGATCAGGACACGTGACCTAAGACTAAGAAGTTGTCGCAAACTATGTGCCTAGTAAACAGGCTTAAAGTAACTCAGCGGGCAATGGACAGGGCTTTGCTCAAGTTTCTGTGCGGGATCATATCCGGAATAAGAAGATGCACAGGTGAACCAAAGCTACCGACATAGTCAGAAGGATTGCAAGGCTAAAGTGGCAATGAGTAGGTAACATAGCTCAATTCTCTACAACGTAAATAAAGTTAAGTAGTCAGACTTACGTAATAAGAATGAAAACAATGGTTGTTTTATATTCCAACACAACTGTCAAGAATTTCGTACGATCTCGTTTGCGTATGCACCAAGCATAAAGGTTTGAACTGTCTGCAACACCACACATGATTTCGTCTATATGATGTCAACATCACGATGTATTTAAAAATCGTGCTTGCCGTTGTAATTCTTATTTTGGACGTCGAAACTAAAGATTTGCGTTTAATTATAGACTCTAAAGACTTAGGACGTAATATTTATGATCAACTTTTTGAAGCAGTCCCATTATTATGGCAAAGAACTGAGGAAATTTTCGTTTCAGCACCTCAAAATCTCGCGATTAGTGCTATTTTAGTCACGGATTTAAGTGAGTCTAAGGACGGGGAAGCCGCTGTGGTGGAAGGTGGGATTGGAAAGAATACCGTTACTATAAGTGTGAAGAGCCCTGCAGCTTATCGTGGGTATTATTTTAAGGTGCAAGTATTTGCACAGCCCATATTATATTTTACTCTTAGATCTTTCTCCAAAGAAGAACTGTATGATAGAGATAGAATCAATCACGAAGAACAACAAGCCTATTATGAACAAGTATTCGCTCAGCCCATATCATTGTCTACTCAAGGTGCTTTTGTCATTAAAGAACCATATGATAAAACGCAGTATGAAGTACTACCACAAAACTATTATTATACCTACGATGATAAATTATTAAAATCGCCTAATGAGGCTGAGGAGGTTGAAAGGTGATCATGTTCATTTGTTTATAACGTTTTTTGTGACTCACAATCAATATAAATACTAGGTCTCAACACAGTTAAACTATTAGTCTCTGGAAAAAAATGTAACGTGGCGTCCTTAACAAACGAGGAAAATCTGTACATACTGAATGAGATATTGAGAGAATGAGTCAAAGTTAAAGTCAAAAAAATCTTTATTTCGTAGGTATTTAAATACACTTGAAGTCAAACTATTTACAAATTGAACTTAATCCATCACCGCTTCGGAAAGTCGTTCTGTTAAGAAGAAGTGGCAAGAAACTCAAGGACCGCAAACACACCACCGCCTAAAAAGTTTAAGATCAGCTGGAAAACTTCTCAAATTCAGAAAAAATCTTTGATATTACACAGACAGAGTCTTCCAAGTTGGACTGGGAGCAAAAGAAAAACAAAGAATGTGCCAGCCTCTTCTCCTCCCGGCTATACTGTAGAGGACAGTTAAGGGACAGGTTTTATTGGTGTTTTCGCGGGCGATAGACTGACACTGCAATAGTCTCTCTGTATAATTATAATACCTTCTTCAAAAGTGACATCAGATAGTTTTACAGCCTTTGGTATTCTGCCTACCCCATAAGGGATACAGACGTGAAGTTATGTATGTATGTACAAAGGTGTTTTAATCATCATTGTTATCAGTCGGGAGATGACCACTGCTGGACAAAGGCCTTCCCCGAGGCTCTTCAAGTTGCTGGATCCCTCACCGCCTTATCTAGCATTCCTATAACCGGGAAATACTATGCTTCAATATAAAAATGATATAGTTTAGTTATAAGAAAATTATATTTGTAAAACTGATATTTAAAGAAATGATTCGTGTTGAGTTTCTTGTCAATTCTTCTCAACAGAAGGACATTCTCAATTGGTGGTAGCTTATATTTAAAAATTGTTGAATATATAGAATTAATTTTCTTATTTCATATCATATCGTGTTAAAAAAGCCTCACCGGCTGGTGTAGGGGTAACATACATTGACCCCTATGTCAGTGATCCTTGGTTTGAATCCCGTTGGCTGTGGATATTTATATGGTAAGCATATAAGGCATCATGTGATATTTATATGATTATTTTAGGTTATTTTGCAATAAAATATGTGTATGTTAAATATGTTTATGTATAATACCTAGTCGCGATGGTCCGTAAGTGGCTCAGTATACCTATGTGTTGAAATATCTATAATTGTTATATAAACTGTTGACCTCCCAAATAAAATAAAACAAAAAAAAAATATATATATATATTTCTAAGATTATTATCCTCCATCGATTATCTATAACACAACTTATATGAAACTTAATTTGAGCTAGTTAATGAAATTCGAAAAGTTTTTTTTATCATAACAACATCAGTCTATAGTAGTGTACATATGATGACGTCATCATTGTATACTTCGGCTTTAATAAGTTGCTGATAGTTGTTTAATAATATATTACAGCTGACCAAAAGTCAAAAAACCGCCGAAAAAAACTTTGAACTCTGTTCCCTTTCTATATTTTCTTTCTATATTTTGTATATCTTCATCATCCTTGAGGTCGTGCATTACAATATGGCCTAGGTATTTGATTGAGAACACTCTAGGTCATCGGCTAGGTTAATAGGTTACTGTTGAGTAAGACTGGTGGTACATTTCTAGTACCACCTTGGCTCTTCTTCGTATGCACCATGTTGCACACGGTCGTAATACCTTTATCAAAGAATAAGACAGGTAATCTTTCGTATGAAAGCAACTATGCCCATTTCGTTAACAACTATAATACCAAAGGTGTTTGATAGCATGCTAAACACACAGCTAAACATTTCACGCCACATGACAACCAATTCGGGTTTCGACGTGGACTGTCTACGGAGAGCGCTGTGTTGTGCCTTAAGCACGCTGTCCACTATTACACTGTAATACTATTACGCTGTAGTAGAAAAACACCTCAGCAAAGCTTTTGACATGCATTCCGACAATATATTATGGGATAAATTGGAGGGGATAAAACTGCTCAATGAGATTTTAAATATTTTCAAAATTTTGGTACGGAAACCAGGTCAACAGTGTGTGATGGGATGGGACCTTATCTAGGGGTGAGACAGGGAGGGTTGAGTTCACCTGCACTCTTCAACCTGTATGTTAATGAGCTCATAGCCGGGCTCAGCAGCACCAGCAGTGCTAGCACGGATCTTTTGTCGATCGTAAGTTTACGAATGCTCGTATAGTATGGAGTCGGTTGCAAGTTTTTAGTAACAATGTAATTTTTTATTTTATAGTTATTTAAGAGTAGAACCTGTTAACAAACATTCAAAATTAACAAGGAACACATTTATTTAAGCTGACCGTGCGGCAATGGATAGATTTCAATTATTGCTTGCAAAACCGTCTCCATACTATACGAGCATTCGTAAACTTACGATCGACAAAAGATCCGTGCTAGCACTGCAGGGTCGTCATATTAACGGCGTCAATATTAATAACATTAATTACGCGGACGACATGGTGTTGCTAAGCGCGTCTATCTGTGGTCTTAGAAGGCTACTAAAAAGTTGTGAAGCGTATTCTAGTTTCCATGGTCTAGCCTATACTATGAAGAAGAGCCAAGGTGGTACTAGAAATGTACCACCAGTCTTACTCAACAGTAACCTATTAACCTAGCCGGTGACCTAGAGTGTTCTCAATCAAATACCTAGGCCATATTGTAATGCACAACATCAAGGATGATGAAGATATAGAAAGGGAACAGAGTTCAAAGTTTTTTTTCACCGTTTTTTTTTTACTTTTGGTCTGCTGTAATATATTATTAACAACTATCAGTCATCGTCATCATATGTACACTACTATAGATGTTGTTATGATAAAAAAAACTTTTCGAATTTCATTAACTAGCTCAAATTAAGTTTCATATAAGTTGTGTTATGGATAATCGATGGAGGATAATAATCTTAGAAATATATATTTTTATTTTTATTTTATTTTATTTGGGAGGTCAACAACTTACATCACAATTATAGATATTTAAGCACATAGGTATACTGAGCCACTTACAGACCATCGCAACTAGGTATTATACATAAACATATTTAACATATACATTATTTATTGCAAAATAACCTAAAATAATCATATAAATATCACATGATGCCCGGGATTCAAACCAAGGATCACTGACATAGGAGTCAATGTATGTTACCCCTACACCAGCCGGTGAGGCTTTTTAAACACGATATGATAATGAAATAAAAAAATTAATTCTATATATTCAACAATTTTTAATATAAGCTACCACCAATTGAGAATGTCCTTCTGTTGAGAAGAATTGACAAGAAACTCAACACGAATCATTTCTTTAAATATCAGTTTTACAAATATAATTTTCTTATAACTAAACTATATCATTTTTATATTGAAGCATAGTATTTCCCGGTTATAGGAATGCTAGATAAGGCGGTGAGGGACCCAGCAACTTGAAGAGTCTCGGGGAGGCCTTTGTCTAGCAGTGGTCATCTCTCGACTGATAACAATGATGATAAAAACACCTTTGTACATACATACATAACTTCACGTCTGTATCCCTAATGGGGTAGGCAGAATACCAAAGGCTGTAAAACTATCTGATGTCACGTTTGAAGAAGGTATTATAGTTATACAGAGAGACTATTGCAGTGTCAGTCTATCGCCCGCGAAAACGCCAATAAAACCTGTCCCTTAACTGTCCTCTACAGTATGCCCGGGAAGAGAAGAGGCTGGCACATTCTTTGTTTTTCTTTTGCTCCCAGTCCAACTTGGAAGACTTTGTCTGTGTAATATCAAAGATTTTTTCTGAATTTGAGAAATTTTCCAGCTGATCTTAAACTTTTTAGGCGGTGGTGTGTGTGCGGTCCTTGAGTTTCTTGCCACTTCTTCTCAACAGAACGACTTTCCGAAGCGGTGATGGATTGAGTTCAATTTGTAATAGACTTCAAGTGTATTTAAATACCTACGAAATAAAGATTTTTTTTGACTTTAACTTTGAATCATTCTCTCAATATCTCATTCAGTATGTACAGATTTTCCTCGTTTGTTAAGGACGCCACGGTACTTTTTTTTTCAGAGACTAATAGTTTAACTGTGTTGAGACCTAGTATTTATATTGATTGTGAGTCACAAAAAACGTTATAAACAAATGAACATGATCACCTTTCAACATCCTCAGCCTCATTAGGCGATTTTAATAATTTCTCGTCGTAGGAATAATAATAGTTTTGTGGTACTTCATACTGCGTTTTATCATCTGGTTCTGTAATGACTAAAGAACTTTGAGTAGACAATAATATGGGCTGGGCGAATACTTGTTCATAATAGGCTTGTTGTTCTTCGTGATTGATTCTATCTCTATCATACAGTTCTTCTTTGGAGAAAGATCAAAGAGTAAAATATAATATGGGCTGTGCAAATACTTGCACCTTGAAATAATACCCACGATAAGCTGCAGGGCTCTTCACACTTATAGTAACGGTATTCTTTCCAATCCCACCTTTCACCAAAGCGGCTTCCCCGTCCTTAGACTCACTTAAATCCGTGACTATAATAGCACTAATCGCGAGATTTTGAGGTGCTGAAATTAAAATTTCCCCAGTTCTTTGCCATAACAATGGGACTGCTTCAAAAACTTCGTCATAAATTTTACGTCCTAAGTCTTTAGAGTCCATAATTAAACGCAAATCTTTAGTTTCGACTTCCAAAATAAGAATTACTACGGCTAGCACGATTTTTGAATACATCATGCTGTTGTCGTCAAATAGAAGATAATTACGTGTGTTGTTGCAGAGAATTCAAACCTTTATGCTTGGTGCATACGCAAACGAGATCATACGAAATTCTTGACAGTTATGTTGGAATATAAAACAACCATTGTTTTCATTCTTATTACGTAAGTCTGACTACTTAACTTTATTTACGTGGTAGGGAATTGAATTATGTTACCTACTCATTGCCACTTCAGCCTTGCAATCCTTCTGACTATGTCGGTAACTTCGGTTCACCTGTGAATCTTTTTATCCCAGATTTGATCCCGCAAAGAAACTCGGAGCAAAGCCCTGTCCATTGCCCGCTGAGTGACTTTAAGCCTGTTTACTAGGCCCATAGTTAGCGACAACGTCTTAGCGTCACACTTCATTATGCATTAAAACATTTGGCATCTCACATGGATCAAAAAAAGTCTGAAGGAAGTAGACAGTCCACGTCGAAACCCGAATTGGTTGTCATGTGGCGTGAAATGTTTAGCTGTGTGTTTAGCATGCTATCAAACACCTTTGGTATTATAGTTGCTAACGAAATGGGCATAGTTGCTTTCATACGAAAGATTACCTGTCTTATTCTTTGATAAAGGTATTACGACCGTGTGCAACATGTCACTGGGCATATAACTATGACTTAAGCACGAATTAAATAATCATACGCCAGAAAAATGGGGACCGGCGAACTTGAGGTTCTCAAAACTGAGACCGTCATGTCCTGGAGATTTTCCTTTGCACATGGATTTTATTGTTTGTTCTATTTCTTTAATCGAAAACGATATTTTCCGTCCCATGCCAGCCTCAGTACTGATTACCGATGTGGATCTACCTAGAGGAGACTTGACAAAGAATTGATCCACAATTAAGTTCGCTATATCTCCATGAGCGCTCACTCCGCCTCCACTCACGGGCAGGCTCAGCTTATACCTAAATTTATTGGTATGTTTCCAAATCGTTTTTGGTGCTAGGCTGAAATATCCATTTTTAAGTTGATTTTGATTATCTTTGCACCATTACAAACGTGACTTGATTTTTGAGTCTGAATCCAAAACTGTATGTATCTTGCCTGATAAAGAATATCTCATTCTTTTATTACAACAGACATGATCTCTCATATCAACTTAAAAGTAGGTCGGTATAGAGGACTTCACGAACGGTCGTCGAGCCGAGAAGCATTCGTGAACTCTTTATTTATGAAATCTGGTGAAAAACTAAATACCTACTTTTATTGCATAATTATGATCAGAATCGAGTACAGCGTGTTCTCCTTCAGTATCTAAAATTTGTCACCTATCACCCTGTATAAAACGTCACTCATAAAATCATAAATATTCATAAATATCCGTAATTGCTACAGTTTTGGATTCAGACTCAATCTTCCTCTTATAATAAGGTGATTGTTTCCAATTTTCAGGGCATTGATCACAGATACAAGATTTGTATGGCCTTTTAACAGTTTAAAAACTACAACGCACCAGGTGATGATGGAACCACAGCATTGCTTCTGTAAGCTGCCGTAAACCTGTACTTAAGACCCTTGAGAAGCTTTTCAATTTCATCATCTTCAAGGGTGAAACTCTAAAGCATAGCACAAAGGCATAGTGATCTTGTTCTTCAAAAAGGATGACAAAACCCTTTTCAATCACTTTAGTTATGGAGCCATTGTTTTATTTTTTTGTACTGAGCGATAGTAAAATAAATATGCAGGTATTTTTATATGGTATCAAAGGAAATAACATTTAAAATTGGCTTTTGACTAAAAAGCAACCCTGTATGCTGTATATATGTGACATGAAATGACATAAAATCCAGTGAGGTAGGCCCAACTATGAGAAAAAAGTCAACCGTCTAATCCCATTCGGCAATGCAGCGTTCGGAAACTTCCGTTAATACTGCAATGCGCTTGACAAAGGTTTTTTACCTCAGTGAGTTGACAGTAACGATGTATGACGCCGAGACATTATCGCTAACGATGGGCCTAGTAAACAGGCTAAAAGTCACTCAGCGGGCAATGAAAAGGGCTTTGCCTGGAGTTTCTCTGCAAAAAATTCAAAAAGTTTTTATTCATCTTAGGAATTTCACAAAACACTTGATGAAGTCAGTCACTGCGGCATCGAATCAGCAATAAAAAGATTCTCAGGTGAACCAAAGTCACCGACGTAGTCATGGATTGAAGAATTGCAATGCTTAAGTGGCAATGGTTAGGTTACGTAGCTCAATTTTCTTCCACATAAATAAGGTAGTCAGACAAAATAAAAATAATAAATTCTACATAAAATTAGATGGTACGTAATAAGAATGAAGACAATTACTGTTTTAAATTCCAACTCAACTGTCAAAAATTTCATATGATCTCGTTTGCGTATGCAACAAGCACAAAGGTTTAAACTGTCTGCAATACCACACGTGATTAATCTTCCATTTGACGACATCATCACGATGTATTCAAAAATCATATTTGCCGTCGTAATTCTTATTTTAGAAGTCGAAACTAAAGATTTGCATTTGATTATAGACTTTTATGACTTAGGACGTGATATTTATGATGAATATTTCAAAGCAGTCCCTTTTTTATGGAAAAGAAGTGGGGAAATTTTTGTTTCAGCGCCCGAAAATCACGCGATTAGTGCTATCTTAATAACGGATTTAAGTAAGGATAACGATGGGGAAGTGGCTGTGGTAAAAGGGGGGCTTGGAAAGAACGCCGTTACTATAAGTATGCAGAGCCCTACAGCTTTTGACGGGTATCATTTCAGGGTACAAGTATTCGCACAGCCCAATTTATTGTTTTACTCTAAGCTCTTTGCTCTCCAAAGAATTAAATGATAGAACCAATCACGAAGAGCGACAAAGCTATTATGTACAAGAAGTATTTGCTCTACCCACATTATTTGCTCTTTAGTTATTATGATAGCACTAATTATGAAGAATAACAAAACTATTATTATTCCTACGACGACGTGTTATTAATATTGCCTAATCAGGATGAGGAGGTTGAAAGGTGATGATCATGTTTATTTGTGTATAACGTGTATTGTGACTCACAATCAATATAAATACTAGATCTTAACACAGTTAAGTCATTAGTCTCTGAACTGCCATCGATCAAGCAATATAATCGAGAGTTATCATGTCGACTTGTGCGAAAAATTTTCTCAATATAATTCAGTTACGGGCACCATGTGTTAAACTACCATGTTCGCATCGGTAGTCCAACCCTTTGTATACCCTTAGTTTAAACTAAGGAGAATATGAATCATAATTACATTAAATAATTTGTTATTTTGCAATAAAATGTGTGTATATTCAATAAGTTTCTTTATATATTTCTTGAGTTTACTATCCGTGATCTGTTAACCATAACACAAATTCTATGAAACTTAATTTGGGCTAGTACCACGTAATGACGGATTGGATCTTTATTTTAAAATGCGCAATATTAATAATATTCGTTAATTTCAGGCAATATTTACAATGGAATGTTAACAATTGTAAACAGAGAATAAATACCTTATAGTCTAACATAGATATATAATAAACAATTTTGTAAATAAATAAATCTTATAATTATGTTAGTAATAGGTGCACAGTTAGCACTATTTCACACGTAGTGTCGGTGACGTGTGATGTGACGCACGGTGTCTTGTTAGCGGCCATGGAATCGCCGGAAAATAATACCTTGCGACCAAAATTTTTCCTTTGAGTAGGTCAAAAGTTCAGTTGTTGGACTTAACTACGAAAGAGTTGAAATTCAGTATCGAACTCCAGACGCACAACCTTCAAGATCTTTCAGATATTGATCTCGATGTACTTCGCAACATCTTCCGCCTTCGTGGTGTAATGAAGACGGAGCAGATACAACAGCGTAGTCGGAACTTCGAGTCGCAGTAGATGGTATGCATCGCTAGATGTACTAAAGTATTTTCATCATAGGTTTTTCCAGCTTGTAGAGGATTTTTTGAATTGCAATGTGATGCTGTGATATCACAATTTCATATCACGCCACGCAGGCGCCTTCGCGGGCGAAGCTTGTATAGTCACCCACAACTCGGGGGCGCAGGCTGTGACGAACGCGCGGGCTGCACGGCACGTGCGGCCGGTGAAACACGTGCGGGCGCCTGGCGGGGGGCACGCGCAGTAAGCCAGGAACATCGATGCGAGCCGACGCAGCATTTTGTCGAGCCGAAGGCAACTGTGACGTATTCGCCGAGTCAGACGCTAGCGACGAAGCAACAGCCACGCCTCGTCGAGCGTTTACGTTCGAGTCATCGATTTTAAATAACCTACATACGGCTAATGAACCGCGTAAATCATCCACCTCCTTATGTAATTCACTGAAGGTATTTTCAGATACAGCTTCAGCATCACATTCGGCTTGTTCGCTTATGGTCACGAAAGGGAGCTAATTAAGGTCCCTGGCCACAAATTCGGGTAAATCGATCGGATCCGTCTCCTTTAGCAGTGAAATATTGTCCTGCAGGCTCTTTTCTGTTCTATCTACGAGGCACCTTATGCTCCAATTTATTTAGCGTCATAAATAAAAGTTTCTTGGCTACAGATATTTCATCCCCGCTGAAGCTGGATTTGCAAATCTGCACCGCAGTGACCTCGTCCATAACGTCTAGGTTCTGGTGAAGGAACGTGAGCCACTAGGTTTTCATTCATGGCTTGACACGTCGAGCGACGGCTAGAGCTGCGTCAAGCATTTCTTTTATTACCTCACTGAAGTGCACGTCCGTCACGTAACGCGCACTGAGACGAGACTTTATGAGTAAATTTTAAATTGGCTTTACAATTGGAAACAATAAAGTAATCTGTAATAATGACAGTCAAGTAGATATTGTAGACGTGCGACAGTTATTGAGCGAGTATAAAGATCTGTGGAAGGGCGATTTAGGATTTTTTAATTGAAGTCGAATTACAATTACAAGGTAATGCCACGATGAAGTTCTATAACCCTGGGTCAGTTCCGTTTGCAGTCAGAGACAGAGTCAGCGCTGAAGTAGATAAGTTGGTAATGTTAGGTAATTTAAAACCATTTAGCCTCTCGGACTATGCAACGCCTATTGTTTCCGTCTTAAAGGAAAATGGTAAATTAAAAATTGCCGTCGATTTTTCTTGTACGCTGAATAAGGACTTATTAATATCCTTTGCCAAGAATAGAAGAGGCGTTTTCCATAATAGGTGGGAGACAACACTATACTTAATAAGATTAAAGTAATGCATATAATCTTTTGAAACTTTTGTCGACAGTCTAGTGTAATGTTTTCTATGAAATAAAGTTTGCTTATAAAATAGGAAATCTAATTGGACCATAGCATTAGTTCAGCTCTAACTAGAATTGTGTATTAAAACAGAATTACAGTCCATTTGCCTGATACTAAATAAGAATTTATAATATGTATGGATAAGTTTTCATTATTAATTTGACAATTGATTAATTAAATAAAGAAAGAGACAGAGATAGCAGAGGGAGTAAAGAGTGCCATCACTTACGCGCAGTAGGTTGAAACGCGCGCAGTTTATAACTCGTGTACAGCAATAGTTGCGCCCGGCCCCAAACTTTGAATGGCACTCCAATCTCCCGAAGCTACTCAAAAATCTGAAAAATCAAGAAAGTGTTTTATCTGATAATCTTGAAGAAAGTCCTGAAAATCCTGAAGAAACTTTTGAAAATAGAAGCTAGAACCGACCTATATAGAAGCTTCATATACATTCCTGCCGCGAAATTAGTGGTTCTCCCATAGCATTACGAGCTCATTAACAAAATGTCTGTATGAAATTATCTATTTATTATTAAGTATTTATACTTAGTAGTTTATAACGTAAGTGACACTAAAAGTTCACACGTAACTTAAAAAAGCAACAGGTTGTCAAAATATAAGGTTTAGTGGTTTTAAAAATACTTTTCAAATTACATTTCAAATTTTTTTTCATGTGATTGAATCATTTTTTAAGACAGGAGGACCACAGATCTGAAGGCATGTTTTCTACGTGCTGATTGAACGCTATCACTGCCTCTTCGTAGTTGTTAATGTTTGAGACCTCTCATCATATCTTTGATTTTGATGAAAATACCTATAGAAATCACCTGGTGTTAGATCAGGGCTGTGATTCAAATTCAAATTCTTTATTTAAACTTTAAATTGTTACATTTAGACTTAACGACTAAAAAGATGAGGATAAAAAGGGAGACGCCCATTAAATGCTTGATACCAAGGAAATCATGATATATTCAACAAAACAATGTTTATTTTTTAATATATATCTGAACTAATCAATTCACATAAAAAGAATGTCATAAAAATAAGAAATAAATAAACTGTTGCCATGACCGAAAACTATTTTCGATGAGAATGTGAGTTTTTCAGTCTGCAAACATTAGTGTTGTTACTCATGATTTTATCGGTACATCAAACAAAGTAATCGATTATTATAAAACTTTTTTTTTATAAATGATATGCATATCATTTTATGAATTACTTTTATTCATGTGATGGGAAAATTAGTCTTAAATATCATAAAACAATTCGTTCTATTATATTAAAAAAGTTTCTTACAAAACTAGCTGGCTACTTACTGTAAAGAATATGTAAAAGGATTTATTAAAAACATCTAGAAACATATTTTTCTGGTATTTTAATGTACAAATAAATAACCGATCGATAGATCGGATCGAGAAATCTGTTTAAATCGGTTGATGCGAACATCGATTGTCTGGTACATCACTCACTCACTGTCAGTCAGTCAGCCTCAGTCAGCCAGCCGTTTTGTTTGTGTTGTGTTTTGTAGTTAATGTGAATCATTATCTACCATAAAAAGTTAAAAAATCATTAAAGAAACTATCATCTCAAGCAATGTTTATTGCCTAATGCACTGCTAATATGCAATTTCAATTCTTTTTACATATTAAAACACATTCTGTGGTATGCAAGGTAGTGTTGGGAAATTGATCAATTGTAAAAATAAAGACGTAATATCTCATGGGCGCATACTTTATTTGAAATAATTTTCTATTACTTCTAATGCTAGCATGTCTTAGAGTCATTATAACAACAAGTCGCTTGGAGCTGGGCATTTTCTCTAAGGAAGAGTGGGCATGTCCCTTTGTTTCATAAATTATAGCATAATTGTTAATAGCAGACTTAACCATTTTATACTTAACTAATTTATTGTAACAATACAGAATGCATAAACTGTGGATCTCACACTAGGAAGAACCTGTATCGTGGGCATCCATATTTATGGACAGAATAAAGCTAAGAGAACAGTTTAAACATCAACATTAAGTTTTAAAATTAAAATCATCATTAAAGACAGCATTCAAAGTACTTAAGCTTTTTTTATATATTTTTTTATATTTTTATATATTTATATATTAGCATTTATAGACTTTATTATTTATAGACTAGATATAGGTTGGGTACGTCTGTGTGTACACAGCGTGTTTGTGTGTGAGTGGGTAAGTATGTCTTTTGTATTAAGTATGGTATATAGGCATGTAATAAGATATGGCATCCATGTGTGAAGGGCTAGGATAAATGCTTTACAAGCATTTATCCTAGTTATCCTGTTTGAAGGTAGGTCATAGATATCAGTCGGCTTGAAATTTTGTGTTTTGCCTGTGATCCTATGGTAGTTGAAGGCACCATGCTCGAAGTTGAAGACAATAATCTATGGTGTCATGAAATTACATAAAATCCAGTTAGGTAGGTCCAGCTTTGAGAAAAAAGTCAATTGTCGAATCTAATTTGGCTACACAGCGTCCGGGAAGTTCCTTAAAATTTTCACGTCCCAAACACTGACCTTCAGACAAAGGTTTTCGACCTTTGTGAGTTGCCAGTAATGACTTATGACGCTGAAACGTCGCTAACTATGGTCCTAGTAAACAGGTTAAAAGTCACTCAGCGGACAATAAAAGAGCTTTGCTCGGAACTGTTCTATGAGATCGAATCAGGAATGAGAAGATTCACAGATGACGAATAACAAATTCCACATGAAATTAAACGCTATGTAATAAGAATGAAGACAATGGCTGTTTTCAATTCCAACTTAATTGCCAAGAATTGCGTATGACCTCGTTTGCGTATGCACCAAACATAAAGGTTTAAACTCTCTGCAACCCCACACGTGAATAATAATTATGAAAAACATCACGATGTATTCAAAAATCGTGTTTGCCGTTGTAATTCTTATTATAGAAGTCGAAACTAAAGATTTGCATTTGATTGTAGACCCTTATTACTTAGGACGTATTATTTTTGATCGACTTTTCGAAGCACGTCCTTTTATATGGAAAAGAAGTGGGGAAGTTT
Source organism: Stenoptilia bipunctidactyla (assembly GCA_944452665.1). Classification (NCBI taxonomy): domain Eukaryota; kingdom Metazoa; phylum Arthropoda; class Insecta; order Lepidoptera; family Pterophoridae; genus Stenoptilia; species Stenoptilia bipunctidactyla. The sequence goes on along the minus strand of OX101748.1, from coordinate 14,708,616 downwards.
TCGTTACAGCGCCCCAAAATCACGTGGTTAGTGCTATCATAGTCACGGATTTAAGAGACGATAGCGAAGGGGAAGTGGCTGTGGTAGAAGGTGGGCTTGGAAATAACGAGGTTATTATAAGTCTGCAGAGCCCTTCAGCTTTTCATGGATATCATTTCAGGGTACAAGTATTCGCACAGCCCACATTATTGTTTTACTCAAAGGTCTTTGCTATACAAAGAACTATATGATAGAACCAATTACGAAGAACAACAAAGATATTATGTACTCGCTCAGTCCACATTATTTACTACTCAAAGTTCTTTAGTCATCAAAGAACTAGATGATAAAACAAATTATGAAGAACAACAAAACTATTATTATTCCTATAACGGGGTGTTATTAAATTTGCCTATTGAGGATGAGGAGGTTGAAAGGTGATGATCATGATATGTGTATAACGAATCTTGTGACGTCTCTGAACTGAACTGCCATCAGTTAAGCAAAATAGTGAACTATGGAAAAAACTATACTGTACCGTCCTTATTCAATATTTGTGTTTTTATTAACTAAAAATACCTTTATTTTAAACAAGTAAATCAATACTATAACGTATCAAATTAAGTTAAGTCAGTATAAATGTATCTTACTGATATTATAGATGTGAAAGTTTGTATGTATGGACTTTGTTCCTCAATCACGGCAAAATGGCTCAACGGAATTGGATGAACTTCGGCATAGTGATGGTGTACAGACTGGAATAGCAAATAGATAACTTTTTATCCTGATATTCCAGCGAGAAAATAAAAAGGCTGACTTATTGATATTGGTCCAAAATAACCAAATACCTAGTTTTAATGCAGACTTTTTTCATTAAGCAATAAATATCAAAAATTGGTACAGCTTACGTTTAAAATATGATCCACTTCAATACCTAGTGTGTGTGATATTTGATTGTTTGAAGTTTATTTTAATTATTTAAAGAACTGGTGATTAAATTGATTGTCTTTAAGTTTTGATAGTCGTCGTGGCGCCGTGGTTACTGTGTGTATCTTACGATATCACAGGTTAACCAACGTTCGGCGCAGTCGGTACTTGGATGGGTGACCGCCGACCATTCGTTCTCACGGCGACTTCCGTGCTTCGGAGGGCACGTTAAGCTGTCGGTCCCAGGTGCTGTATACTTGTATACAGTAGTCGCTAGGGTTTGTCAGAACCCATATCGGCACCCTGAAAATTCTGACATCCACCACCCAGCACTGGGCCAGCTCGGTGGATTATGGCCTAAACCTCCTCGTCACCCAGAGGAGAGACTCATGCCCTGCAGTGGGCCCATTACACGGACTTGTGATGATGATGAAGTTTTGATAACTTACTAGAAATTGATTTATTTTTTACTTTTATGATCGAAATTTAATTACCTCATAATTTGAGACATCTGTGAGTTTATAAGTTATATTTTTGTATCGCTTTTAAAATTTAATGAAAAGTTTGTTTCTTTTAATCTTGACCCTTGCATCACAATGTATTTATGAAAACATTATGTATATTTATAAGAATAGTAATAAAATTAAAACTAGGAATGATAATCATGATACAAATTACTCTGTAAGGACTAGGAACGACCATAAGTTAGCGTTTCCTAAATTAAGACTGGCTAAAAGCAGCAAATCATTTATTGGTATGTCAATACGTATGTATAACAAAATTCCGAAGTCAATTCAATCCCTGCCATTCAATAAATGTAAATCAATCATTAAAAACACTCTATCTCGAGAAGCTTATTATAAAACTAAAGATTACTTAGGTGATAAAAAGGCATGGGATTGAGCACAACAGGATATTTCTAAAAGTTTCTAATTGCTTAGTAATTTTGTTTACGGTTTGGCTGTGCAGTATATATATGACGTACTGGTGACTGTCCCACTCACTTATTTTCTTGTCAAGACAACAGCAAGAACGTCATGCTCCCTCAGGCGGCATGGCTAGTGGTAGCGTCGTGTATCGGGTAACCCTCTTCCCTAAAATATGGTTGAGGAGGGTGATGGCTGGTGCTTGCGTTATACTCGTAAACGGGTGCTACAAGCGGTGCCAGGTCGTTTTGCTAATGATACTATGACTATTTTATTCCATTCTTGTTCAAATACTCTGGTCCCAGTTTTTCATGTTCGTATTGTGCATCCATAGCTCATTGCATCTGCTATGTAAGCAATTTGGTTGTGGCATGACATTGGCTCTCACAATTAGCTGTCTTGTGTTTGTTTATTTTTCATGTCACGGTCAATTTGTACTGTACCTATTTGTATTAATTTGATAATTCTGACTGAAAAAGAGTGCCAAGAGTTTTTTTCCGCCGGCTTTTTTTGTCTCTTGGTCTACTGTAATATTATCATATTTAACAACTATCAACAACTAGTTAAAGCCAAAGTGTGTGATGACTGACTTCATCAAGTGCTTTGTGAAATTCCTAAGATAAATAAAACTTTTTTGAATTTTAAATTCCACCAAAATTTCTTTGCAGAAGGGTTCTCGGTATGGATTTTTTGGAGGGTGTGATAAGATAAAAGAAGATCTTGTAAGATAAAAAGAGGAGATCGTGATAATAAAATGCATCTGCGTCTAGTTTTCCAAATTTTTGGACATGGTTTAAGGAGGAGACGATTATGAGGTCAAGAACAGATGGCGTAGAATTTGGAAAGTGGTGAGTATCTGCCGAAGGTAAAATGTTCATATTACATGAATTGACGTATTACTGAACGTAATACGCCAATACGTAATTACGTTAATTACGTAATACGTATGACGTTCATATTAGTGAACGTAAAGTGCGCGGCCAATTGTCATTTTTTAACAGGCTCGTATTAAAATCCCCCATGAGTATGATATGATCATAAGATGGCATTAAAAGTTCAAGTTTTTGTTCTAGAGAAGAGAAATAGTTACGTGTTGAGGGAGGATTAGAAAACACACCTAACAAAACTTTAGTAAGGCCGAGAGATATATCTATTCTAAGATATTCTGCCTCATCAGAGTTGATTGACGAATGTGTTGACACATTGACCACCTTGTGTGGGATGTGCGACCGCCGATAAATCGCAACCCCACCTCCTGAAATTTTAGTTTAAGTAAGCATTATATTGGCAAAGGTTCACAAAATACGCATAATACTTTAATACTTAAGTATCTTGTCTCCGCCTGCTTCTACTATTTTTTTATTACAGATACAAATTAAAAGCTCTTATAGTCTTATGTGCTTGTGTCGCGTTGGAACTTACTGTATTTAGCAATCGGGTTATTTGTTTTTGTAATTACTTTTTTATTTCGCGCTTTTTAGTTTGATGCAGTATATAATTAACATCTGAGCAGATATTGGCAGTCTTTATAGGTAGGTACTTACAAATAAATAAAAAAATACTTTTCTTTCAATATTTTTCGTCCGTTCATTGAAGATAATGATTCAATCCATATCACAATGTCACCTATGCTGTGTTAGAATATAAAACCGTTATATTTATGTGACCAGAAACCATGGTGAAACCAACCATAGAAATGGTGAAACCCAACTTGATAATAAGACTGTGTATGGTGAAAAAGTCTCAGACATGTGAAGTTTCAAATAGAGTCGTTAAATATTGTATCCTCAAACAAGATTTGATCCCTGCTGAATAATCCTTCTTGATTATGAGTTAAATAAAATACTTTCAGTATTTTTTAAAGTTGTTTATAACGGATATTTAAAATCCCTAATATTTGTAAATATTTTCATTTATACTAATGACCGAAACTCATAATAATCATTCGAATAAATAGCTATAATATTTATAACTATTTTATCCATATTATTGAATATCATTATTCATTAATATTGTGATGAAAAAGATTATGCGACAAAAAGGGTTACCACACCGGAAGACGTAGTCGTACCGGTTAGGTGCTACGACGAGCGCAGCGAGGAGGAGCAATTAGGTTGCATATAGGCCAAACGTGCGCGAGCCGAGCGAGCGAAGCGAGCGGTGCCGCGGCAGCGGCCGGCGAAGTGCCATAGTCCAAAGTGTGAGGTCGGCCACCACAACCCTGACATAGTCAATAGTCAAGCGATAACTCATGAAGACATTTTTTTTATTATATTTTCTGTTATAAAGCAAGCTATTCTGAACAACGACGTTATGATCTGAGGTATGTACTTAGTAACAACATTATTAATTAAAGCAATATAATCATTAAATGTTATGAAGAAATATTCTGAAAAAGAAAATTGTGAAGTTTAACTGGTTTTTGGTAGCAACAGTATTAATAAAAAAATTATGATCACAAACTGTTAGGAGCTTCTTGATAGTACTAAAAATGTATGAATAAGTAACATAAAATAATTTGTAATGAGAGTGTATATTTTTTGATAAAAGTTTTCTTGTCAAAATATTAAATATTATTACATTTTGTTCCTTTTTCATTTCCTTCTACATTTTTACCCAAGGGCCTGTAATTACACTTAAGTTTAGCCGGCTAAAGATAGAAGCAACTAACATTAGCACCTCCTAGAAGACATTGTGCATTGACCATTATTTTTATTTTCTGACTAAAAATGTATGAATAAGTAACATGAAAGAATTTGTAATGAGAGTGTATATTTTTTGATACAAGTTTTCTTGTCAAAATATTAAATATCATTACATTTTGTTCCTTTTTCATTTCCTTCTACATTTTTACCCAAGGGCCTGTAATTACACTTAAGTTTAGCCGGCTAAAGATAGAAGCAACTAACATTAGCACCTCCTAGAAGACATTGTGCATTGACCATTATTTTTATTTTCTGACTAAAAATGTATGAATAAGTAACATGAAAGAATTTGTAATGAGAGTGTATATTTTTTGATACAAGTTTTCTTGTCAAAATATTAAATATCATTACATTTTGTTCCTTTTTCATTCCTTCTACATTTTTAGTCAAGGGCCTGTAGTTACACTTAAGTTTAGCCGGCTAAAGATAGAAAAAACTAACATTAGCACCTACTAGAAGACATTATCCATTGACCATTATCTTTCATTTTATACCGAAAATTTCATAAATCAGGAATTATTAGTTTTGATTCTTGAATTCAATATTACTCGCGCAGTTAATACGAATCTTTTGACAATTCATTTGCTTTAATCCGTCCGGTAGTTCAGTAGAAATCAGGGAAAAAGAAACAGACATATACGTGCTGAAAACATAACCCTCCTTTTCGTGCCACAGTCGGGTAAAACACACTTAAAAACACGGTAAAACACACAAAAACACACACACTTTCTGCTTGGTGGTAGGATCCCTTCTGGGTCCGCCTGGCTAGCGACCACCCTTTATATAAAGTCTGCCGCCAAATGTTACCGCTCCGGCGGTAATGTGTTCCGGCAATATTGTATAAAGAGCCAGTTCCTTCCTAAACCCGTGTGCTTTCATCTTCGACCTCATCGTCACTTACCATCAGGTGAGATTGAGGTCAAACGCGGGTTTAGTCACTTATAAAAAAAAAAAAAAAACTTAAATTAAATTGGTTGCATTAAAATCCATTGAGTTATTATTATACATAAGTAAATAGGAATTCAATGTTATAATCTTATCTTTTCTAAATATGAGCAATATGTATGTGGCAATTCAACAATTGGTGCGATGTCATATTGATTTTCTCTTTAATAAATAAACTTTCAGCATATCTTTTTGAAATATTTTCCCTGACCAGTATAGTCCTAGTACTTTTAAGCGTCGAGTGAATAGGTTTCTCGTGGATGGACGTGTACCACCTTAGTCTTCATGTTCACTTAACATCAGGTGTCATGGAAGACAAACGTCCCATCCATATTTTATAAAAAAAAAAAAAAAAAATTAAGTTTTTAATTGTAAAATTACTATCTTTTTAATGCCTACCAAAAAGTTCACTATTTTTGATTTCGGAAAAATAGTGTATAAATCGCAATAAAAACATAGAATGTGCCAGCTGCTTCTCTTCCCGGGCATACTGTAAAAGTCAGTTAAGGGACCGAGGTGTTATGGGAGGCTTTCACTGCAATAGTCTCTCTCACTATTATAATGCCTCCAAATTTGTCAAACGTGACATCAGATGATTTTATTACCTCTGGTGTTCTGCCTACCCCATACGGGATACAGGCGTGAAGATATGTATGTATGTTAGTTTGCGTGATTATTCCACTACCTTCACTAAAGTGGATCTCTACCCCCTTAAGCATGACAGATGTAGGTATTTTAATTTTATTGTATAGCTACAATTAGAGACTGAGAGTAAAACTTTATTTTTTACCGGATTCTAATAATCCACGCATAAGTATTATATCACCTTCTTTTTTTCACGTGTTCTTAACTGACCACTCAAAGTAATATGTTTGTATAAGGTGGCTTTGGTCACCAAGGCCTGAAAGCCAACCGAAGGGAAAACTAACCGATTAAATAAAGAAACATAATGAAAATAAATATATGCACATCCATGATGTCACGGCTTATATCTGTGTTCATCACAAAGATATCCACCACCACTGGGAATCGAGCCCAGGACCTCTGGCATAGAAGGCAATGTATGTTACCACTACACCAGCCGTTTGTCTCATATTATCTTTATATGAGGGTGCGTTTAGGTAAAATAGGCATTAGGCGATATAGGTAAAATCAAAATAAACAAAAAACTATATTATTCCTTTCAATATGTTACCACTATACCTTTAAGACGAATCTAAAATCTAAAGTTTTCTCTTTGTCTCAAAACTACGCTGAAACTGCCCCTTTAACTTTTCACTGTCGAAAAAAAATTTCACCTCGTAGCCTGCAGGGTAGATAATTCAATATAACAAAGGGCAAACAACGCAATTAAGCTCTTGTGAACGGGGCCTTTGCCGTTAAAAAGCAGCACACCTTTCGTCAGTATTTCCCGTCTCTTATCTTAAATGTTTGTAAAGATTTATCTTGGTTGTTTAGGAAATTAATGACGGCGCAACATTCTATGTTTTCCATATTTCACTTTTTACTCTCGATTTTGTTGCTTGATCGATGGCAGTTCAGAGACTAATGATCTCGCTATGTTGAGTGAGACATAGTATTTATATTAATTATCAGTCACAAGCTGCGTTATAACACACACGAGGTGTTGCCCTTTCAATCTCCTCATTACGCGGTGTTACATACACCCCTCCGTAGGAATAATAATAGTTTGGTCGTTCTTCATAATCGGCTGTATCATATGGATCTTTGGAGAACCAAGAATTTTGAGCACCAGTTAATGTGGGCCGCGTGAATACTTGTACCTTGAACTGATACCCTAGAAAAGCTGTAGGGCTCCGCATTCTTATAATAACACCGTTCTCTCTAATCCCACCAGTTAGCACAGACGCTTCACCATCCTTATCTTCCCTTAAATCCGTGATAATAACAGCACTTATCTCGTAATTTTTGGGAGCTGCAACGAAGACTTCCCCACTCCTTTGCCATAAGAGTCCACGTGCTTCTAAAACATTATCAAAAATATTAAATCCTAAATTATCTGAGTCTATAATCAAACTCAAATCTTTAGCTTCGAGTTCTAAAATAAGAAGTACGACGACAAACACGATTTTTGAATACATCGTGATGATGTCGTAAAATGGAAGATGATCACGTGTGGTGTTGCAGAGAGTTCAAACCTTAATGCTTGTTGCATACGCAAACGAGATCAATTCTTGACAGTTGTGTTGGAATATAAAAACAGTGTAAAAAAAATGTTAAAACAGCCATTGTCTTCATTTTTGTTAGGTACACATCTAATATATGTGGAACTAGCTGTTTTGCGCGGATCTACTGGCGCAATTTCAAATTCCGCGTAGTGGTCGGGATATAAAGTAGCCTATGTGGTATTCCAGACTCTACACTATCACTCTGAAAAATTTCACCCTAATCCATTGAGCCGTTTGTTACTTGACCGTGTTTGAGTGTGTTTGACGACCGGCTGGTGTAGGGGTAACGTACATTGCCTTCTATGCCAGAGGTCCTGGGTTCGAATCCCGGCGGCGACGGATATTTGTGTGATGAACACAGATATTAATCGTCAAGTCATGGACGTTTATATGTTTATTTAAGTTTATTATCTAATAAAATATATATTTATTCAATATGTATGTTTATATATTTCTTAAGTATATCAGTTAACTAGTATCCATAACACAAGTTCTTTAAGAAACTTAATTTGGGCTAGATAATGTTGTGTGAGTGTCAGAAACATTAAAAATTATTGATTTATTTATTTTCACATTTATAATTCGCATTCGTTGTGGCGTTATGAAATAGTTCAAAAAAAACATTACATGTCTCAAAAAAATTACCACTTTTGAGTTATTTTACTTTTTAGGATTTTGCAGTAGGAGCCTATTAAATACATATGCAATATAGAAATTTAATGCACGCCCGTCTCCCCTTGGGGTAGGTAAGGACTACGGAACGCCAATTGCTACGATCCAGACATACCTACGACATAACCAATTTTTTACAAGTATTGTCTTAAGTTTTCACGATTCATAATTTAAATAAAACTACTTTTTAACCGGATTAATCGCGTATAATTTATATTTTACATTTTAACTCGACGTTTCGGTGTCTTTGCAGACCCCGTGGACACGAGTCGCTCGTAATGTAAAATATAAATTATACGCGATTAATCCGGTTAAAAAGTAGTTTTATTTAAATTTTTTACAAGGTTTAGTGGAAAATAAAAAACTGCGATTTTTATTGCTTTATATGACCAAATCATGTCAATGATCAATAAGTACATGAAATTCAACTCTGAGAACGAGTAATCTTTCCCCTTTCCACATGAATACTCGCCTACTTGTCCACTCTAAACTCCATTTTGATGGACCTGCTAAAATCTGACACGATTTTTAAAATATATTTTGATAAAAGCCCTTCAATGTATCGTATAACAAGCAATAAAGTCATTTTTATGGCAATGCTTAATGCAACGTTAGTTATCGACCAATTAAAGATGATTATAACGTAAAATTTAAGTGATAAGTTAATTTGTAGTTAATGTAGTTTAAGAAACAAGTTTCAAACCACATATCTGTTGTTTATATTGTAAAATTAAAAAGTAAGTATACTAAACAGGTGCCCGCTCCTGAAAGACGGCGCATAAGATGGTCAAAAACACAAAACGCCAACCTCGTACGACTTATTACGGGGAAAGAGAGACATAAACGTGTAGAACAGGAAATCGAGCACGCATGCACCGAATTTAATACTGCTTGAGTCTAATTTAAGGGTCGGGGAACAAAAACTTACGGATAGAATAAAATAAAATGAATAAAATAGGATTGGATGGGTGACCGCCGACCATTTATTTCTCACGGCGACTTCCGCGCTTCGGAGGTCACGTTAAGCAGTCGGTCACGGGTGCTGTATACTTGTATACAGTAGTGGTTAGGGTGTGTCAGAAGCCATTTCGGCGCCCTGAAAATTCTGACATCCATCTACCAGCACTGGGCCAGCTTGGTGGATTATGGCCTAAAACCTCCTCGTCACCCAGGGGAGAGACACATTCCCTGCAGTGGGCTCATTACAAAGAGTTGTGATGATGATGATGAAATAAAATAAAGCTCGTTGGATAATGCGTTCTAAAATTTTCACTCCCACTGAGTTTGAACAAACCTTCAAAGCCTTTGTGCCAACCCCAGCGCGTCGCCTCTCTAGTAAAAATACCTTCTTTAGATACGCGTGCAGGAGATGACGCGGACCGGTATAACCCGGTGGAGGGGGAAGGTGCAACAGAGATGGCCTATTAGGATATAGAGCACTTGAGAAAACTGCAAGAGGAGGCGATCGAGGAAGTACATGTTACTCTCTCTAAAAGAAGGCCGAAGCTTCCCAGACTATCGTACAGTTTTTGTAATAGGCAAGCTATTGATCCGTTAACTCGATCTTTTTTGGTGTGGCTTTGGCGGTATGTCAGTTTACTGGCACCATGGCTGCTCAAAGCTCAGCTGCTCAGAGTAACGCTGTACCAGCTCGGAAGAGGAGGATTGAGCGTCGTATGGAACAAGTCAGGATACTCATCGGCTAGCTAGGGCAACATAAGGCCAAACATTATGCATTTTGTTTGTAACTTACGTATGATATAACTAGTTTGGAAGTTATGAGGGAACAGATGAACATATGGATGGACCCACAAACATACATACAGTTCAAAATCATAACCCTTCGTTTTGCTTCGCCATAGTCGGGTAAAAAGCTTTTGGGAGAGGGATCGTACAAAAATAAATACTTACTTTAGAAAAATAAAATAAAATAATAACCACTCATTGATAAATAAACTGTGTCTTTAAGAATTAATAGACCTTAAAAACTAACAAGATCCCCTCATCAACTATTAGAGAGCTGATGATCTTCAATTGGCTGATCAGGTCATGGTTACCTTACCATATACTATCAATATCATTGTTGTAATACGCCACCAAATTTCGAATCGATACGACATATGGAATTTAGTCAGATCCCCTCATCAACTGTTAGAGAGCTGATGACCTTCAAACGGCTGATCAGGTCATGGTTACCTTACCATATACTATCAATATCATTGTTTTAATACGCCACCAAATTTCGAATCGATACGACATATGGAATTTAGTCAGATCCCCTCATCAACTGTTAGAGAGCTGATGACCTTCAAACGGCTGATCAGGTCATGGTTACCTTACCATATACTTTCAATATAATTGAAGCAATACGGTACCAAATTTCGCATCGATAAGACATTTGGAAGGTAGTCACATCCCCTCATCAACTAGAAAAGAGCTGATGATCTTCAAACGGCTGAACAGATTTTCATGAAACATGGCTAAGAACACTCGGGATAAAATTATCTATAACACAAAAAAAACTAAACGAAAATCGGTTCATCCGTTTGGGAGCTACGATACCACAGACAGATACACAGATACACCGATACACAGATACACAGACACGTTAAACTTATAACACCCCTCTCGTTTTGCGTCGGGGGTGAAAAATAAACTTTAATGATAATTACATTAATTATAACAGCTGAAAGTTGCTCGAAAATTGACGTTAAAATACTGATTTGTAAGAGGTCATATTTTTTAAATAACGTATGTTTATATTATTCTGCCTCTCACGATATTGTGTGGAAAGGCAAAACGATACTATACTCAGTATATTTTATATATATTTTATTTGAGAACAAGAAGTGAAAATATCAAACAATTACTATTGAATGCAAACATAAACAAAGGAGCGATTATTAAAACAAAATAATTTCCATTACAATTCAAACAATTCTTCTTTACTTATATTACAATTTTATTGTTGATGGATAGTTAAACAATACAAATTACATTAATGTCATAAAAATACCTAAGAAAAACTTTATAAGTAAATGTAAATATAAAAATGCACATGTCAGATATCACACAGGTCAAAATTTTATATTTTACTCAACTTTTTGGTAAATCTACTATATAGAGTGTCCCGACTACCCTACACATATAATACCTTCACGGAGGTATTCTAGTATAATCAATAACTTTCGTCATTTTCTTTCATACAAAATTGAAAAATAAATTTCGAATTTTTCCTTTTTCATATTTTTTCTGTAATCCTTATGGGTACAAGAATACCTCCGTGAAGGTTATTGTATAGGATTGGCAGGACCCCCTGTATTAGAGTGAAAATTCTGTCTGGTTTCTGATAGCCCGGTGGTAAAAACGAGTGGGTACAATAAGGTCGAACAGAGCACTCGCACTCGCCAAAAAAATACTGTCAAAAAAGCAACCTTAGGATGGTGCTCTAAAATCTGCAATTTTTGGTTTGTGTGATTGTCATTACTAATAAGTTTCCGAGATTTTCGGTAAACTGAGTCCAGCGCTTTGAACTACTATATGGCAGTACCATCCCAAAGGTGACTGCAGTACTCCATGCACGACCACACTCGGGCAGTGTTGAGATTGAGCAGCCGTTCAGGGCTGAATTAGCGACGGACCTTCGAGACATTTAAAAGCCACTTGAGCCATAGAATCGATTTGTAAAACGAAGTATAATTTGGACGTTATAGTGACGCCCAAAAGCCCTAAATGGTCGGTGATGGGGACAGATACATTCTGGAAAGTGGGCGTATAGGTGTTGGTGCTCTTTTTAGCAGAAAATAGACATGCTTGTGTTTTGGAGGCGTCCAATCAAGCAAAGACCAACGCGCTGAAACATTTCAAAACAACTTTTCAAAACCCGGATTTTTTGTGGGCACGTTCTTGCATTGGATATTTATCTCTCTACAAGAGTTCTGTCATCAGCGTATCTAGTAATGCCCAGTTTTAGGAGGTCATTAATGTACAGCAATAATAAAGTTGCAGAGAGAACAGATCCCTGAGGTACCCCGGCAGTAAGAGTCGAAGAAGTAGCCATCTAAGACTACTTGAATCGACCATTCCCTCAGAAAGTCAGATATCCAGTTGCAGAGCCCGATTGGTATGCCAGAAGCAATGCTAGGAGCTTGTTTAGGAGACTACCTTGCTAGACCCCGCTAGAGGCCTTGGAAACGTCTAAAGGTAAACCTATTGCTTCACCATGACCTTCCAAGACCTCGCTCCATAAGTGAGTGGCATAAAAAAGAAGATCGCCGGTCGAGTGTCTACTGCGGAAACTGTATTGGTTATCACTTAGGAGCTCTTTGGTCTCTATGCCAGGAGCCGATTGTTTAATATAATATACGTTCCATGACTTTGTAAAGTATGGAGGTGTTTAAAATTGGTTGATAATAGACTGGGTCAGCACGGCTTCCCTTCTTCAGTAGTGGCTACTTTAGCCAGCTTCCAGTACCTGGGGATCTTACTAGATTTCAAAGACATTTATTTATCATTTATTTTCTTTGATGTTTAATGTTTTTTAATATTTCTAACATACATCCCTCGATAATTCAACAATGTAATATTAACCGTAAGTACTAGAGCTTACGATTCACACTTGAAACCCAGATTAAATATTTTGGAGAAAGCCAGAGTTGCCCGTAAATCCAAGCTGTCAAGGCTGATATTAGATTGTGCATAGTCGATGTCGATGATATGAGTTTTTTCGAAAGCCCACCACGGAATTCTTTTGCAAGCAAGTGAGCACAAGTCGATGCATTAAAACATTGTCATAACGCTTTATCGATGACTTCATGCTAGTCGCGCTGATTTTTGTTGTTTAATTTTGTCATAAGTACAATGAAATATTTATCTTGGCTAGCTTATTTAGCTAGCTTATGTTTAATAGCCACCGTCGTAAGTTAAAACATGAATGAAAAGGCAATCAATAGCCAAGCATACCTTAGAAGTGATATTTGAATAACAAAAAATGATTTAGTTTTTTTCATCCAACCCAAAATAAACACTTCAACATTTTTTTATCCCTCTATTTTTTTTTGAGTCGCAACGGAAGTAGTTTAGACTAATTACGTTTGTGGTGATGAGCGGCGAGCCGAGGTGAGTTGAGATAAGGGAAGCACGGGAAGTTGAGAAGAGAATCTTTAAAAGTGTATGATCTTTGTTAATTAGGGTGTTTTTTGCTTGTTAAAGGTAATTAAAATCAGGTTTTGTTTTGAAATATTGTTTAACTGAGACCACTCACTTTATAGTATACAATAGGCACTACAAACTATTAGGAACTAAAACATCCACCCACAGTAACAGAGTTACTATCAGAGAGTTATCGTCAAATTTTGCAGCTTTCTTAGAAAACACTTAATCTTGAAGTACAAAAACACCCGCACTTCGTCCAAGACATGTAGAGCTCAAAATATTCTAAATAATTGTCTAGAATATTATACCTCTTCTCAGCTTGGCAGCTGGGTACCAAACACATTGTACGCCGGTTGGCTTTCAAAACCAGGGAATGCGGACCGAACATATACTTCTATCCTGAACCGATATCCTTGAAAAACTCCAGGGCTCAGCATACCTATAAAAACTTTTTTCGTTCCTAGCCCACCTTCATTCAAAAACGCTTCTCCATTCTTGTCATCTCTAAGATCCGTGATTATGATAGCACTAATCACATGATTTGGGGGCGCTTCAACGTAAATTTCTCCAGATCTCCTCCATATGAATGGGCCAGCGGCAAATATTTGATCATAAATATTTTGACCTAGTTGTTTAGAATCCATAACCCAACTCAAATCTTTGGCTTCAGCTTCTAAAGTAAGAAATGCAACGGCAAACACGATATTTAAATACATTGTGACGTTGTTGTTGTTAGATGGATGACAAACATATGTTATATTATAGATAAAATTCAAACCTTTATACTTGTTGCTCAAAAGAGATCATACGCAATTCTCGAAAGGTGAGTTGGAATGTGAAACAACCATTGTTTTCTGTTTTGCAGCTATTCTTATTTCAAACCATTGAAGTCGTCGCTGCGCTGTGGCTCCTGTATATGTTAGTGATATCGCAAGTTAAGCAACGCTCAGCCGGCTGCCTTATCACGTAAATATTTAGCGATCAGCTATAATGGCGCAGTCATCACGCCATGGACGCGCGATCCTTTGCTCTACATCGTATTATGTAAGCGATAACTGTTCAATCGTTCGTTGATCGCAGAATGCATTTATTGCTACGATACTAGCGCCAAAAACAATTTGGTAGTAAAAAGGAAACTAATAAAATGTGAAACAGATGTTTGCTTTTAAAATTTCGCAGAAAAGTACACACGAAAAGTGTGAAAGTCAAAGGGATTATATATGCACTTTTAGTACATCGATTGTACGATAGAGGCAGCACAGTCGTCGGATTGTTATGGCTTTGTTTTTGCTGTAACGTAATACGAATTAGTTATTTTTTAGCAAATCTTGCTTTTGCAAGTTACGTGATAAGGCAGCGGGTCAGTACAAGGATGGGTGACCGCCAACCATTCATTTTTCACGGCGACTTCCATGCTTTGGAGGCACAAATAAGCAGCTATACAGGATTGTGTTTTAGTCACCAGCCAAATTTAAATGTTATTTTCTTTGATACGACATAAACATAGGTACCTGCATATTTATTTTAGTAACTAAAAATTATCTGAGATTCCTACATAAAATACTAGACAAAGCATTTGAAATTAAATTGAATGTCCTCCGCTCGACTCCTCGTAGACCAATAACGCAAACATTCTACATTCCTACGACAGACATCCAACAGACCTCTCGTCCGTATTTGCAGGAGCTACAATTTGTTTGTTAAGAAACCTGTTGACTCGAATTCTGTAATTTTTCATGACATCTTGTAGGTTTTTGTAAGTAATTTGACAATTGTTAACTATTATATCTGAATTTTATTGTATGTTATTTGTAATTGCCTTTTTGATCTTAAATTGTAATATTTTATAATTTTGAATGGGCTTTTGTCGTGTTAAATCATTATTGTCAATTTATTAACTTAATTTTTTATAAATTAATTATTAAATCTGACTTTTATGAAATGTTGTGCATACCTAAATCTAGTTTACCCAGTTAATTATTACACTAGAATTATAGTAATACATTTGTTGTTAGTGTGGCATATGAATACATAATAATTTAACATTTAAATTAAATTGTTACAAATAAAATATGCACGTCGATGGTGACAGATAGTCTGCACAAATACTTACAGAATTGTAAGTATGCAGTATAAGCGATTTAAATATGGGCCTATAGGTGGTCCAAGAGCTGGATCCCGATTTTTGGAAAACCATTATTGAAATATTTATAACAAAAAATAATATTGTTACTTTACTACAAGATTTTCAATTAAAAAACTAATCAAAAAACTGATCAAAATTCAATTAAAAAACTGAAATAGAAATACTTTTGCTATGTCAATAAGCATTTATAATCATTTCCTGTCTATATAAAATGCTTGTCTTTACATAAGTTAAACCTATACTACTTATTGGTTACTAAAGAAATTATCTACTCAGTAAAACATATGGACCTGTAATGTAAACATGACATAGGTATTTTGCCCATTATCAACACTATTAATTTAAATAATATAACACTGTGATATTAAATCTATTAAATCTATTAAAACTATTTATAACATTTACAATGTATTTGTAATTTGCTTTTGAAAGCGTCTGCCCACTCTTTGAACGCTTTTTAGCGGCAAGGCAAGCAGCATTAAACCATAGGCGAGCTTAGGTTTTTTTTTATTAATTCTTGCACCTGGGACAATAATGCCTCAGCCCATGCGCACTATTTATACCAGTTCTCGCTGATTTCATCCTCGTATGCTTTACAATTTCTCACTTACTATCATTCTTACACTAATACAAGTTAAGTACATATATTTAAGTGAAAACATATGAAAATAAAACGTAGTACTTATTAACAATTAGGTATTAGCTCTAAGAAAATGTCATGTAGATTAAGTAAAGCTAGAAACAAATAAGTATTAAAAGCTAGAAGGAATGTTAGAAAAGTAAAAGTAAGAAATTTTATATCGTAAAAGAATTTAGTTTAGTGTAATACTTAAGTCATCATCATCATCATCATCACAACTCCGTGTAATGGGCCCACTGCAGGGCATGAGTCTCTCCTCTGGGTGACGAGGAGGTTTAGGCCATAATCCACCGAGCTGGCCCAGTGCTGGGTGGTGGATGTCAGAATTTTCAGGGTGCCGATATGGCTTCTGACAAACCCTAACGACTACTGTATACAAGTATACAGCACCCGGGACCAACAGCTTAACGTGCCCTCCGAAGCACGGAAGTCGCCGTGAGAAACGAATGGTCGGCGGTCACCCATCCAAGTACCGACCGCGCCGAACATTGCTTAACCTGTGATATCATAAGATACACACAGTAACCACGGCGCCACGACGACTTCCACGATACTTAAGTAAGAATGTTTAATAAGTAAGAAGTAGTAAAGTATAAAGTCGTTTCGACATGTCGAAAGTGTAGACCTTTAATGAAAAGTAAAAGTAAGAAATAGTATTGGAAAAGGCGAGCTTAGGTTTCAAAGGCTAGATTAGCGTAGGAAATGAACTACATTGTTTATATCATACATGAGATAGACTCAGCGTAGTACGAAGTATCCGTTGATGTAAAACAAATTTGACTGCCATGGATAAGATGCCACGAAATGTCGCATTTCATCCCAATCCACCGACTTGTAACGACGAGTTTCCGTTAAGGTACAGTGAAGGACACGGAGTATTTGTCAAATTCAGTAATTATCAGAAATATGACTGTAGGATATAATATACAAAAGTAACATAGGTATACCAGGGTAACAAAGATAAGCGGAGTATGTTCTTTGTTTTTAAGTGTGGATTTTTGGACACCTGTAAAGTGATCACGAATACTAAGGTGGTACACGTCCATCCACGTGATGTCGAGATCACCCGACGCTTAAAAGTACCAGGACTATAATAGTTAGGAAAAATAGATGCATCCCAAACCTTGGCGACCCGTATCAAAAAGGAACGGTCAAAGTGCTTAGTTCGACTTTTTGAAACATCGACCAAAATAGAGATGGAAGTTCTATTTGCATGTAGTAATCCGATGGTAAAAGGGTGGTGTGAGTTCAATTTGTTCAAACACAGTAATCGCGCACTCACTGTATCCTGTAGTACATAGTTAAACAAGCAGAAATCAGCTATCAGAAAATCAGCTAAGTATGTGGCGCAAATGTCACTACTTATATTTCCTATATACTCTATGAATATATAGGAAATATAAGTAGCTATAGTTTACTCTCGAATAGAAGAGATGTTATGGTTCTCTTTACATTGCATTGTTATGAGATAATTTCCATGAATTAAAACAAGATATTGGAAAGCAGGAACGTGGTTTGATTATAAAGTAAGAACACGCAATGACATTCGTTCCCACATTGGTGACCCGACATGGAAACTCGACTCCATCGGTTACAAAAATTTGGCGTGCAATGGTAAGATTGAAAACCATCTCATGTCCTGAAGCTTTTTCGACTGAAATAGGTTTGCGGTGAAGATTTAAATTCCACGAGATCGTGAAAGTGTGAAAAAATTTCGCCGAATTTCACATCGCTGTGAGTTTTCCATCGAGAAGTTTCCATTTGTACACCAACGACGCCCTCTAACGCCGAGCAGCTGTATTGCACTTATAGTGTTGATTGCGAAATCAACCGAACAATTATCATAAAAATTTAGTGTTATTCTTAGTAATTTAATCTCAATTATTAGATTGATTTGTTTACATTTTTATTAAACTCATTTTGATGACAAAAATAATTCTATAGGATATTTCCTGGTGATAAATTCAAAATTTCCTTACTACATTTTTTTAAGACATCATCAGATTTTCGCAAAATTTTATGACTTTATTTTGTGTTTGTGTAACTTAAATTGAATTTTTATTTAGTGTATACTAAAGTTTTTTTTACGGAGTGCGCATTATTTCGCCATATCACCTCTCACTGCTGCGATTTCAATTCTGATTAGTTATTTTTACTCTTTTACAATTTTACCTACTTTGATATGGCCGAAAACCATCTGCAATGGGAACTCGCTCGTTTGAAGGTCGAGAATGCTGCCTTTCAAAAATTATTAGTGCAAGGTGAATAATGAATAATGAATAATTCTAATCCATAATAATACATAAGGTATCTATTAAACTACCTCCTTTCTAGCCAGACAAACCAGCAATTTGGTTTGCCCAGGTGGAGGCACCATTTTCTATTTCTGGAGTTACTGCAGATAGCACTATGTTCAGTGAACAAAGTTATAGCAAGTTAAAGGAAGAGTTAATAAGGAGACTATCCATGTCTGAAGAGCAACGGGTCCGGCAACTTATTAGTGAAGAGGAGTTAGGTGACAGAAGACCGTCACAACTCCTTAGACACCTTCGCTCTCTTGTAGGTGCTGCTTTATCTGATGACAATATCCTACGTCAACTTTGGATGCGCCGGTTTACGGTTACCTCAATCAGTGCAAGCTATTTTGATTTCACAGCCAAATGTTATCCTGGACAAATTGGCTGACTTAGCCGAATATCATTGAATTTTCAGATCCCAAAAATGTTTTTTCCTAACATCATCCACTTGAGATATTTTGATGCAGCAAGTCGAAAACTTAAGTAAACAAGTAGCTTCTCTTATTATTAAGCAGTTCAGCCGCTCATATAATCGTTTTTCACAAAATCGTTCACGCAGCAGCTCTCGTAGTATAAGCTCAACAAGGAGTTCTAAACATAGTACCACAAGAATAAAAAGGCTTCCAAATGCATTCTACCTGAACATCTCAACAGTGAAATGCCAGCAGCCTTCAGTAGAGGCGGCTACTGATGGTGTTCTTTCCACTCGCCGACTTTTTGTTACTGGTTCAGACCTCTGTTGTTTTCCTCGACGGCTACTGCGAGGTCGCTACACCTCTAGTATTCTTTACATCTCAACCTTGGCCTTCGTTGCGATTTTCACTGGAATTTTGTGATTGCAGACGTTACCAGTCTTATCATCGGTTCAGATTTCCTAAGTCACTATAACCTACTCCCGGATTGTCGACACCAGCGCGTTGTAGATGTAAATACCCATATTTTCGTTCCCGTTTCGATTTCAGGTTGTAATTAAGTTGGCGTTAAAGCAGTGGCTTATAATAATACAGTATTTGCACAAGCGCTTGCTGAATTCCCTGGAGTCACTTGCCCTCCTGGTTTACCCCGTGAAATTAAACATAATACCGTGCACTATATGAAGACCACAGTAGGACCTCCTGTGTCGTGTTTTCCACGCCGCATGGCTCCGCATAAACTCCTTGCAGCCAAAAGTGCCTCAAAAAGTTCCCAAGAAAGATAATAAATGGCGGCCCACAGGTGATTACCGTTCTCTAAACGCTAGGACTGTACCTGACCGCTACCCTCTTAGACACATTAATGATTTTTCGCATATGAATCTAGATTTAATATAAGTAAAGAATAATGCCACATATTCACCTCATATACCTACACTATTAGTGTGTCCAATTTTTATTTACACGACTATACATAATACGGAGATATACAGAAATTTCTTCAAATTTCAAACGCCGTATGAATTAATGTGTATTAGTTTGGTAATAAAATAAATAAATAAGTACGACAACCAAAATATAAAGGTTGTGTATAAACCGGTAACCATCAAAAATGTGTAGCGAGCGTATATGAATACTTCTACCGCGGACACAAGAAAATTACGATTTTTTCGATATTATAATGGTGAAAGTGAGGACAATTAAGTCTACAAATCAAATATAGCTAATTCATTTATAACTCTTTTTGTGCGATTTAATCGACGTACAGCGACATCTAACGAATAAAAGCAAACTATGATTTTGTATATTATAAATGTGAAAGTTTAGATGAATGGATGTATGCATGTCTGGATGTTTGTTCCTCTAAAATCACTAGTTATTACATATACAAATCATACATAATACACCTAGCCAGATGCAAACAAACATGCTATGCACCATACGAACATTTGTGTTGTGCAAGGGTCTAACCTGCGACCAGTGGAGTCTGAGGCAGATAGTGTTACCAAATTGGCAAAAAAGTTCTATCCACCCTGTATATCATCAGTTTCAAAATTCGTGAGAGTTAAAGTTTAAGATCACACATGAAAAAAAAATATATTAATCATTTACTTAGAAAACTTAACCAGGACCTAAAAATTTTCATCACACAACGCATGGTTACACTAGCGCACACACTACCTTTTTTGCGGCGCGCGGCTTACTACTTTTGATGCGGTGCGGCGGCGGCTTACAGAGTTGTCGCAAAAAACACTTTATTTATGTATAGGGAATTGTTATTGGGTGGGATAGTTGTCACCAGTCACCCTGTATATATGCTGCTATTAAATTAGTTGACAGCGATGTAGGAATCGGAAGGATGAAATCGATAAATATGGCTACAGCAAAAAAACACGTAATCAAATGTACCTTATTATACTTAGTAGTTTTCAACCGACTTCCAAAAAAAGAGGAGGTTCTCAAGGAGGTTTTTTGTGTCTTTGTAACACGATATTTCAGACAATCATGAATTGATTTTGAAAAATGTTATTTCATATGATAGAATATACTTCATAGTTGGTCCCATATAAATTTCATCGAAATCGGTTAGAAATTTCCTTGAAAATTTCAAAACTTTTGAAAAAATATGTATGATTTCGGAGAATGTTTACGTTGATGACATTTTCAACTCAGCCAAAGTTTTGACGTGAAGTCGGTTTTGTTAATGCTCTGCATTCGTTGATTATATGCAACAAGGTATGTACCAACTACCTCAAGGTGGTCTTGACTGCGTATCGTCGGTTACTTAGAGTTAATATAATGTCTCAGTAAGCTATTGTGAATTATTATGAATGCATGAATTTTGTTGGTATGTAATAAGAATGTTAACAACGACTGTTTTACATTTCAACTAATTGTAAAAAATTGCGTATGATCTCATTTTGTGAAGGCAACAAGTATAAAGGTTTGAATTTTATTTGTAACATATCACATGTTTATCTTCCATTTGACAACAACAACATCAAAATGTATTTAAAAACCGTGTTTGCCGTTGTGTTTCTTATTTTAGAAGCCAAAGCTAGAGATATGCGTTGGGATTTAGACTCTAATGACCTAGGGCGTAAGTTTTATGATGAAGTTTTAGAAGCTGGTCCCTTTCTATGG
The DNA here is from genome assembly GCA_944452665.1 of Stenoptilia bipunctidactyla. NCBI lineage: Eukaryota > Metazoa > Arthropoda > Insecta > Lepidoptera > Pterophoridae > Stenoptilia > Stenoptilia bipunctidactyla. Next base: position 14,686,980 of record OX101748.1, on the reverse strand, counting down.
AGAAGAACTGCGGAAGTTCGTGTTGCAGCGCCCCCAAGAAACGTGATTAGTGCAATAATCATCACGGATCTTAGTGCTGATAAGAAAAGTGAAGCGCATGTGGAAGAAGGCGGTCTTGGTGCGAACCGGATTTCAATATGTATACAGAGTCCAGGAGTTTTTCGAGGATATCATGTCAGAGTACAACTATACACTCGACCCGCGTCTTCTATTGTTAAAAGTGCACATAATATATATGATATATTTAGTACCAGAATGCCAGGCTGAGAGAAGGTGACTATTACAATTTAGAAAATTTTCGGCCTTACATGTCTTGGACGAAGTGCGATTGTTTTCTTACTTTAAGATAAACTCCAATTTTCTTTTACTTTAAGATTTAAAATTTGAAAAATTGTGTAATATATAATAAAAGGAATGATTGCAGTTAAACTTTATAAATAAGACCTATCTTTGAATAAATTTAAGAACCCAAAAAATCCTTAATTAACAAACATTATTTTTATAGGTTTTTCTACTCTTTTCATCTTTTCGTACTGATGACAACATCATCGAAGCGCCAAAAGCGCGTTAGAGTGAAATTAGTGTTACCATTCAGAGAAAATACCCTACTCTCAGGGAAAATATTAATAATATATGCAAGTAAGTTTCGGAATTTTGACATGAACTCTCTTTATTTACTACAATACGATCCTATCCTAAATCAGCCAAAAAATTAAATTACCATAAACTGAAATTCCGACTACGCCGCCCCAACAATGACTCCATTAAGCTTGTGTTGTGGAGGGAGACAACAAAACAGAACTAATAGTTGAATTGTTTTCAAATGATTTTCATGACAGTTCTCATTTTCCATTACGCGCAAACTATTTACAATTCATCATCATCATCATCATCACAACTCCGGGTAATGGGCACACTGCAGGGCATGAGTCTCTCCTCTGGGTGACGAGGAGGCTTAGGCCATAATCCACCGAGCTGGCCCAGTGCTGGGTGGTGGATGTCAGAATTTTCAGGGTGCCGATATGGCTTCTGACAAACCCTAACGACAACTGTATACAAGTATACAGCACCCGGGACCGACAGCTTAACGTGCCCTCCGAAGCACGGAAGTCGCCGTGAGAAACGAATGGTCGGCGGTCACCCATCCAAGTACCGACCGCGCCGAACGTTGCTTAATCTGTTATATCGTAAGATACACACAGTAACCACGGCGCCACGACGACTTCAATTAATAAAATATAAATAGGCGCAATAACAAATTAGAGATGTAAATAAAATTGTTTATTCTTATATTATAGATCAAAGTAGTAATCAACTGTAATTTTTATTATTAACTGTAAATAAATTACTTAACTTCAAAAATAAATATTTAGCTTAAATTGACAGATTCAAAGAAACGGAAAGTTCAGTTAATAGTGATTGACGCCACTGAATCGACTTTGAATCGATAAATATGGGCGGCCATCATAAAGTCCGAATACAGTTTTTCACAAACTGATTCGATATGTCAAGTTATCGAATGGAAGATCGAACAATTTCATTACGACAACGTCAATAAGATTGTCAATTTTGAACTGTCACGAATATCATTCAAAAACAGCTTTTTATACAACCTACCCAGCGGTGCGAGCACAGAACTTTATCGAATCGTATGTTAACGAATATTCGTATAGTATGGAGTCGATTGCAAGTTTTTAGTAGCATTGTAATTTTTTATTTAACAGTTATTTAAGAGTACAACATGTTTACAAACATTCAAAATTAACAAGGCCCACATTTATGTAAGCTGGCCGTGCGGCAATGGATAGATTTCAATTATTGCTGACAAACCGTCTTCATACTATACGAACATTCGTAACAATACGAGTCGATAAAGAGCTGTGCTCGCACTGCTGCACAGATTAGAAAGTATTATGTTCAAGTATAGAAGTGTACAAGCCAGTATAGAAAAAAATATAGTATAAATACCTAGAACCTTTGCCTAGAACCAGCCTGGAAATCCTGAGATTTATATAGAAAATAAGTTTACCTTTATAACTTATGTCCTTGGCTGTTATTAAGTTTCATTTTCGCAGATGAATACGTCCATTTTTTTTCTTGAATAGGTACGTTATTTCGAGATAGTCGATTAACCGAGTTTTGGTGAAGTAGAGACTCATCTCTGGCATTTAGAACTTTGTGATGTTTTGTCACTGTACTTAAACATGTATCATTCTTTATTCTTCCATTATTATGGGAGTGATGTAGCGACATCTAGTATCGCTTCATAATAACTACGACGATGACGACACAAAACTACCGTTCCTACAAGTTTGTTATAGAGAAATTAAAGCCAAGTTCTCCCCATAGAAAGATAAATATACCAGTTCGCCCGCACAGACATACGAAGATGCAATGAGATGTAAAAAAATCTCGCGCCATTCGATTGACATGACACTAGCGATACTTAATAGTTTAAAACATTTCAGTTGGTAAACTATGGTTCAGTTTAAATGCATACGTAAAATAAAAATTGTTTGAAGTTTAAAATAAATTGTATTATATTTATATTTCGCTCCTTCCATGCTGGACTGAGAGCGAAAGAAAAACATAGAATGTACCAGCTGCTTCTCTTCCCGGGCATACTGTAAAAGTCAGTTAAGAGACAGAGGTTTTATTAGCATTTTTGTGGGCGATAGGCTGACCCCCTGTCACTGCAATAGCCTCTCTCCATCATTATAATACCTCATTTGTCAAACGTGACATAAGATGGTCTTATAACCACTGGTGTTCTGCCTACCCCGTAAAGTATACAGGCGTGAAGTTATGTGTGTATGTATGTACTACATAATCTAAGAAAAAAAAAATACTTATAGTAACAAGGTAAGTCTTTTAATTAAAGTAATCTTTGCACATTTTCTCGAAATTATTCTATGGTACATCATATCGTGTAACTATTCATTCAAAAATTCAAAAAGTTTTATTCATCATAAGACCATCGAATGGCCGCTTAATGACGTCACAATTTCGTACTTCGACTTTAACAAGGTGTTGATAGTTTTGAATAAGATATTAAAGTAGACGAAGAGACAAAAAAAGACGACGGAAAAAATGTATTGGTACTCTTTTTCAGTCTGATTTATACGAATTAATACAAAATTGTGAGAGCAAATGTCAGTGTACACTGCAAGGTCCTTTGTTATTGTTTGTCAATCTATCTTTTTGTCTTATTTCTGACTTTTATTTGCCTTTACGTATTTCTGCCTGGGCTTTTACAGTACTCGTAAAAGTAAGAGTTTCATTCAATTGATTATCATTTCTTTTACCTAAATCCAAAACTGTGGCCACAAACCCTTTATCTGACATAATGCAAGGCTAAAAGTATTTCAGTTTTGGGGTCTCTGGCTTAACTAAGGAATTGTCTTGTTATTCTACAACGGGAGATTTTTTCTGACAACATTAACTGTACAACTGTTTTTGGACATTAGCTCTCAGATTCTTTTTACCTTTGAATAAACTGCATACCTTCTACTTAATAATATGTGATCTCCTTTACAGTTTACACACGAGAAATTGGATAGAACTTACTACACTTCGGGCTTACTGTTCGATTGGAAGGGCACCTCGATATTTTGTGATTTAACTACCAAAACATCAAATAGAGCTATATCTTAGGAAAGTAAAAAACAAAATACAATAGCTCTCTCAAGCACCGAAGCCCATATGGATAACAATTTAAGGCACTATAGTAATTTTGACACACAGTAATTTTGTTTTCGACTAAATTCGGAGTGTTCGCGTGTGAATTAGCTGCAACTTTTGGCCAAAAAAGGGTTATTAGTATGATTTTGCTAGTCATTAAAAGGCAAGTCTTATATTTATATTCTATTTCATGGTATTAGCTTAAATATGTTGCTGTAGCTTATTTTTTAATATTATTTTGACAATAGTATAAATGACTACAGTTGTCATGGCGGCTAATTTGAACAATTTCTCAGTTGAAATTACTCCTTTAGACTTTGTATGTAACGGCAGAAGGGCTATTGATGTATAAGTTTCTATCTATCAAACCCAATCTTATTGATTTTCTTTTTCTATAGATGTTGAACCTTATACGTTGAGAGAAAACCCAGCTCATTTCGTGTCTTCTCAAACCTGCTTCTGAACCTGTTCCTCCAAAGGAAAATAAAACATTTAAATGTATTTACATGATAGAAAATGTGAATCTAGGACAAAGTGTGCATGAGTTAAAACCTGTAAACGGAAATAAAAAAGAGTTTCATACTATTGAAAATGATCACCCAATCATTGCGGAAGACGAAATGATTGAATATCTTCCTATGAGGCGTTGAATATTTTCAAACGATATTAAGGTTCAAGAATTTCGTTAAAATAAACGTAGAATTATACATGAATACAATTAAAATTTATTTTGACCTCAATTCGCTAAGTCTGAGAAATAAGGACTGTTGATTATTTACTTTTTTAAGTACAGAGAGTTACTTGTGTGTATATTTTTTTAGATCTACTACTTACTCCGTCTTCAAAAGGATGATTTGTGTTACTTAATCGAAAAATAAAAATTCGTACATTTCGTATTATTGCATTGCTGTCTTATATCTAACAGTAAGAAATACGTCATTTTACATACAACACGATTTTGAATATTTGTTGATAAATTTATCGACTCATGTTCTGACCAAGATCACATCACTATTTACCATAGTTAGTATTTAAATAGTAACTGCTAAAAAATATAGCCAACTGTTAAAATATTTTTTTTCTACAAATATTTACTTTGTTACTGAAATAAAAAGTTGAATTCAGATTGCCAATCCTGTGACTCGCCTAAGGAGTTTAACCTAAATAATATCCGTACACTATAACGGTGGCACCTGTGTTCAATAGACGTAATTAACCCACAGGGGGTTATTTCGACTATTCTGTTCTTTTTATATAAGAAATACATTTTTGAAATTTTAGAATCATTAAATTTTAAATCAAATCAGATAACCTCTCTTTGGTATTAATTTCAATTAAAGTAATTTTATAGTGTACTTTTTTACTTTCAAAAACCTTTCATCGTAACTTACTAAGTAGTAAAAATTGCCCCGCTGCACGTTACCTCCTTTTGTTACATAATTATGACCAGAATGGAGTACAGAGTGCTCTCCTTCACTATCTAAAATTTGTCACGAGTCATCCTGTATTATCTGTGTCAAATTTCTCGAAGGACTCTTCTTTGGCTATGTCCATAATATCATAATCTTCTCTTTCCATTGTTTTCTTATCATTTTTATTTATTTCATCAAAATAACTTAAAGAACTAGGCGTCCTTAATTCCCTGTTGTCAATCTTATTTTTCGTTATCTTAGTGCTTGTCATCTTGATTCTTGGAATTTTGGTGCTTGGCATCTTAGTCATCTTGATTCTTGGAATTTTGGTGCTTGGCATCTTAGTCATCTTGATTCTTGGAATTTTGGTTCTTGGCATCTTAATTCTTGGAACTTTGATAATTGGCATTTTGGTGCTTGGAATTTTGGTGGTAGGTACCTTGGTGCGTGGAATTTTGGTGCTAGTTATCTTGACGCTTGGCATCTTGGTACTAAGCTTAGCACTTTTCAAAAAAGAGGATGCGAGCCGCATGAATAGTTGTACCCTGAAACGATATCCTTTAAAAGGTCCAGAGCTCTGCAGAGATATAGAAATTTTGCTCGCTCCAAGACCACCCTCTTCCACATACGCTTCTCCTTTCTTATCATCGCTTAGATCCGTGATTATGATTGCATTAATTACGTAATATTGGGGAGTTGATACACGAACGTCCCCAAATCTTTGCCACATAAATGGACCAGCTTCCATTATTTGATCATAAAACTTATATCCAAAATCGTTAGGATTTTGAACCCAACGCAAATTTTTAGCTTCGGCTTCTAAAATAAGAAATACAAGGGCAAACACGATTTTCAAATACATCATGAGTTGACAAATGGAAGATAATCACATCAAATTCAAATCTTTATACTGGTTCCATACACAAAATGACATCATACGCAGTTTTTGACAGGTAGTTGGAATTAAAAACAGCCTTTGTTTTCATTTTTATTACGTGCCACCAAATTTCACGTGGAATTTTAATGAGTTAATTAACTATTGCTAACCAACACACCATAACTCTAATAGAGAAACCGACATTTCAGGGCGCCGAATGGTCAGAAGCCATTTCGGCGCCCTGAAATGTCTGAAATGAATTTCGGAGCGCCGAAATGGCTTCTGACAAAACCTAACGTCTACTGAATACAAGTATACAGCTCTTGGGACCAACTACCCGAGTATCAAGTATTTTTAAGCTATTGCATAGCTTCTATCGCAGGCCTTGAGCGTGGGGACCGAATCCAGAAATTACGTAACGAAAAAAAACCTGACACCCCCCACTCCGACCGGCACAGCGGTGATACTTTGATTTCATAACTTTATATGCGGGCTTTAATAAACAATCAGCGCCATCTATTAGGAAATTGTGGAACTTCATATTAGATCAAACATTACTGCATTAATATGTAAAATAAATAAGTAATTATAATTGCATAAGTTTATAAAAAATACTATGCAATAGCTTTACCGCGGCAGTCTCCGAGTGCCACACGTCTTTTTTTTTAAGGTTAACTTAAAACCTGTTAGTAATTGATATATTTTTTAGTATTTTCTTATTGCCAACTTTTTTAGCTGTCAAACGAAATACTTTTCTATCTGTAGGACCTTTACATCGGTAAATATTGCTAAATAAATAAACTCATTCGGACTCAGAAAAGATAAAATTAAAATGGCCGCCGTTTCTACACAGCGGAGGCAAAATACTTTTTTACTGTGGTTTTGACGATAAAATTTATCACATTACTTTGCCTTAACGGGTCCAACACCGGTGACCAGACACACTGTATATGACAAAATGTGTTTAGAGCTAATACGGATGTTATTTTCAGAACTAGAAATAAACTGATCGTAGCATACTTTTTCTATTTTAGATAATAATTCATAGTCGGAGGTCCTTACATTGATCTTCTATTTTTTGTGTATTTTTAACTTACAATTATTCAGTTTCATCAGTAGTAAAGAGTACCAAATAGGGTGCTTATAATTATCTACTGCTGAACATGGTGTTACTAGGTACCTAGGTACACATGCATTCAAAATACTTTTTATAATAATATAGAATATGTCTTCAGACAGTTCATTGTTATTTAATTCTTGTATACTTTCCCCGTTGATCTCGGACAATTTTTTTGTTTAACAATGTCGGCATGAAAGAAATGTTTTAAAATTCAGGAAAAGGGATGCAAATAATACTCTTGATAATTTATATGTATATCAATACCTAGAGAGGGGTGGTGGGGATCTTCTGGCACTGTTAATTGTGAAATCATTTGGTTATTATTTAGCGGACAGTACAACAGAATAACCGTAGGATCTTTGACGTAGGCTGCTTATTTTATAAAATAGTTACACAACTAATTTCAGTATCATATAAAAAGGTTATGGGAGCATTTTTTGCATACTTACGCTGATACCACGGCGGACTGCAACCAGCGTATCTCAACCCCTTTCTATCCTGTTCCTCGTTCCTCTTAGTCTCGATCAGTACGGTACACACAATATCGTCAATCGAATAATTCCGAGCCATAAACTCCCAGCAACAACCATGTTACACTAATATACATGACGTCTTAGTTGGAATTCAATAGGTTACTATAAAAGGTTTTTGTTTTCGTACGTAAACCTCTTACAATATGATAGAAAATATGCAGAGACATTATTAATAGATATAAAGTACTTATTGTTAATTTAATTATTATTTTTATATTGCGTATATGCCCAACTACGTAGTGATTATGGGTTAGTCTCATTTTAGTTCTTAGACAAATTGGATCGAGTTAAGCACAAAACAGCCATGTTACCAAAACTAAAATTAAAAATACTAAGGTTTTTCTGTCGAAAAACTTAAATCGGTTTTCTGCTGTTGTATATTAATTTTATTGTTTTTTTTTAAACGAAGGTATGAACTTGTAATAGTTTTTGTATGCGACTCATACTTCTGTATCAATCATTTTTATGTGGCTGTTGACGGTGTTTACAGTGGCTGCTTCTTACATAAATTATTTTTTTACTCAAAACATAATAACGTAATAGCCAGACACATAAGATGGCTGTCTCTATTAAAATTCAAAAACGAGAATTAAATCGAAAAACAGCCAAATCATTTAACTCATTCCTATGTTATTAAAGTAATTCCATTAAAATAAAATTAATAACATAAATGTACTTTTGCCGTACTCTTGTACCCAACGAGATTCTATCATCTTATAAGCTATTCGTTTATAAAAATTCAATTAATTTTACTTTTAAATTTCTAGCTACCATTCAGTCATTGAGAATAATATTAAAATCATATTATTATCAAAAGTGATTAAAAATAATAAAATATAAATTCTAATACATATGTACGGGCCAGCAAGTTTCCGCCGAGCTTGCATTTTATGCGGCTCAGGCGTTTTTAGTTCAGTGCACAAGTTGTGTCCGCGGCGGTCACTCAAATCTATCAATCATCTATCATTTAATTTAATTCTATCATTTTAATATTTTTATTGCTATCAGTTTAAGTTTAACCGTGTACTCCTTAAGTGTTAATTATAGACTAAATATCTACACCTATCTATTATTTTACTATTCTACTATCATCAAATACTGTACGGGTTCCGTTCGTCTCAGCCCATACAACATACATACATACGTAACGTCACGCCTGAATCCCTAATGGGGTAGGCAGAACACCAGTATCCATTTGAAGAATCCACCACATTTGAAAAACCTGGAGGTATTATAAGGCCGGCGCCAGACTTAGCTTCAAATGTTTGAACAAATGTTTGAACAAATGTTTGCACAAATGTGTGGCGCTGGACTTTGCATATGTATTCAACGTTTGCACAAAGCTTTGCACTTTGCCATCCGGAGTCGGTCTTTTTCTACACATCAAAGCATTCAAAGTTGAATTTGTTCAAATGTTTGCGTGCCTTGCCACACTTGTTCAGTGTCCAGTTGCTCGAGCGTTGTTGAGCGGGACGGTTGTGTGCATGTTACACTGCATGCGGCCATATAATGGACTGGGGCAGCGAGTGCGTTCTGGAATTTGTAGAGTTGTTACAGGGGCAACTATGTACATGGAACCCGAAAAATAACAAATAAAAAAAATATAATTACATGCACACAAATAATACAGGCTAACCAAGTCTACAAAATCGTTGTCCATCTTGTTTGTTGTCTACTAGCATACTGTGGAGAAAAGTGTTTGCGAAGCAAGTCTGGCAGGTTACGTCAATATGTGTTCAAATGACTTTGCAAAGTCGTCAAACATTTGTGCAAATCTTTGAAACTAAGTCTGGCGCCCGGGTAATGATGGAGAGAGACTTGCAGTGATAGGGGGTCAGCCTATCGCCCACAAAAACGTCAATAAAACATCCGTCCCTTAACTGACTTTTACAGTATGCCCGGGATGAGAAGCAGCTGACCCATTCTATGTTTTTCTTTTGCTCTCAGTCCAGCATGGAAGAATAAATGCTAAAAATATCAATAAATTTATACACATGCTCCTCGTGCTTAAAGCTGCAATGATTCCGGCTGATATCTCTAATAGCAGGTAAAAGCCCTTGAGGCGTCCTGATAACTTCAGCTGCCTGCGAGATACACGCCAAACGACAAGATGAAGAAGAAGCAATTAAATTAAGAAATTAAAGTCATAGTTTTTTCAAAACCAAAGGTTTAATTGAAACAACTTTTGTATGCGAAAAATCTTCCACAAATGTGAAAACTTGTAAGTAGCTCATATGTATTCATTTTTGTATTTAACTAGCTGAATTTAGCTGTAAGTTTTCCTTAAGAATAAAATAAAAAAAATAAAATAATGTTTTTATAATAAAAAAGGATCCGTATAAGTGGCCCATTTACAGGGGTAACCTATAATACTTTCGAATGTTTACTGTTCGAATTTTGATTGGACGTTATAAGGATGTTTTAAATGCCAGATCGATTTGCTTACATAATTTTGTTAGAAATATAGTTATTTTACATATATTTTACTTGCCAGATAAGTCCGATTATTACAATGTGTTTTTTCTTTTGACAGAATTTTCATTATTAAAACTATTAAAGATCGAAGTATTTTTTCCCTATGATTATTTGCTTTTTTGACTTCCGTTAACATTATTGTATCATTTTGATTTCGTAATTTCTCCTTGACACTTATAGTTATGGGGCCCAAAATAGGCAAGATGTTCCTATCTAGACATGCCTGGTTAAAAGCAGCAGTTAGTGTGTATGTAGGCACTGAAGGGGGAATAAGGGGTGGTAAGGAGAGGCTGAAATTTGACACAGAACCGAATTGGCGAATTGGCAACCCGTAAACACGTAGTCTTATTAAATCAACCCTAGAGAGTTAATCCAAACCAGGAATCATTGAGGAGGATCAGCTCCCGCCCATTGAGCCGTAGCGGCTGAGCCTAGTCGCCGAGGGCCGAAGCTGTGTGCCTGCGCTTCGTTATGCAAGGGCAAAGGGGTGCACATCCCGTAGCGCCGGAGACATCACCTGTCTCTCAGCCATCTAGCCACCCAGAAATACTTGCATGAATGTGTTCTATTTCATTAAACATCAGAAGTATTATTGAAAAATAATACATTCGAAGATCTGCAAAAAGTACACGCTACTACAAAACATTTTGTAGTACTAAATCGTAGTATTATCAAGGAAATGCTGTTTCGTAGTAGGCATGTTCATCAACAGCGACTATTTTTTTAAAAGTTTGTGGTTCCATATTTCTACTTATTTATACTGAGCGACACTAAAATAAATGTGCATGTATGTTTATATAGTATCAAAGAAACTAACATTTGAATTTGGCTGGTGACTACAAATCAACCCTGTATATTTAACAATTATGAAGTTTAATTTTTCCACGAGCATCCTATTCAAAAATACGTGTACAAAAATTTAATCAAAAATGTCAAGAAAAATAAAAGGTATAGATTTTTGTAATGGAAAACACGGTATCTATTTGTTTCACTCACAAGATGCACCACCGTTCGCGCCGCTTAAATGTTTCGCTGTGGCGAATGTCCCGTGGCCAGGCGGTAACTCTGGTGTTGCAGGTTATCAGGGCGGCGGGGTCGCTTCATCATCATCATCATCACAACTCTTTGTAATGAGCCCACTGCAGGGCATGAGTCTCTCCCCTGGGTGACGGGGAGGTATAGGCCATAATCCACCAAGCTGGCCCAGTGCTGGGTGGTGGATGCCGGAATTTTCAGGGCGCCTAGATGGCTTCTGACAAACCCTAACGACTACTGTATACAATTATACAGCAACCGGGACCGACTGCTTAACGTGCCAGCACGGAAGTCGTCGTGAGAAATTAATGGTCGGCGGTCACCCATCCAGGTACCGACCGCACCGAACGTTGCTTAACATGTGATATCTTATGATACACACAGTAACCACGGCGCCACGACGACTTTACTGTGGGGTCGCTTACTTACCATCTATGCTATAGGTGACCCGTCTGCTATTTTGCCTCCCGCCTCTTTATAGTATCGTCAATATCACCAATAGTCCAAGAGAAAGTTAACGTAAAAAAAACTAATCGAAGTTCTTAACCTACTGCTGGCCCTAACCTCTCCGACCGCTATGGTTTCGTCCCCTCCAGCCATCACTAGCATTTTAATAGTATAAAGCACAGAACAGTTAAAAAACCTTTTTTAACTGTTCTGTGGTATAAAGGAGCAACGAAAGATAAAAGTAATGGCTCCCGAGATCACATGAGGGCGCGTGCCGGGTTGTCAAACCGGTCCTAGCGGCTCGTCCCCAGCAACAACACCCGTGGCCTTTATTACCTTGCTGCGCAAATCACGGAACATCAGCACGCACTACGGCCATCTTTAATCATCTTTGTTAATCTATACTAATATAAAGCTGAAGAGTTTGTTTGTTTGTTTGTTTGAACGCGCTAATCTCAGAAACTACAATTGGGATTTGAAAATTCTTTTTGCATTTGATAGCCCAACTCTTGAGGAAGGTTATAGGCTATATTTTATGCCGAAATTCCCACGGGATCAAAAGTTACGCGGGTAAAACCGCGCGCGGTGGCTAGTCCACAATACAGTCCATTCTACTTGAAGTACAAGCATTTCATTTATCAAGACCACCAGAACTCTAAACTGGAGCTTGACCCTGAAAACAATTAAAACATTACAGTGTACATGCAAATGCATTTACGACCGGCTGGTGTAGCGGTAACATACATTGCCTTCTATGCCAGAGGTCCTGGGTTCGAATCCCGGCGGCGGCGGATATTTGTGTGATGAACACAGATATTAGTCGTCAAGTCATGGATGTTTATATGTTTATTTAAGTTTATTCTAATAAAAAATATGTATTTATTCAATATGTATGTGTATATATTTCTTAAGTATATCAGTTATCTAGTATCCATAACACAAGTTCTTTAAGAAACTTAATTTGGGCTAGATAATGTTGTGTGAGTGTCAGAAATATTTATTTATTTATTATTAAATGCGTGTTATTAAGTAACTGAAAAAATGTGCTAAATAAAAATTACCCGACCGGCACTCCAACCTGGGAACTCTCGTTTGCCGGACGAGTGCTCTTCCACTGAGGTACCGGGGCCTGGCGGTACGCTTCGAAATCACTGAACACATCTTTGTTTTTACGTTATATTGCTAACGTAGCTACATCTAATGGTATAGCTTTGCAGCCGGTATTTTAAATGCAAAAACTTTAAAAATATTATTAATGCATGTTATTGTTTAATCTGACATTTAGTTAAGACCTGTTAGTTCTGAAAGGACTAACTTGGCGCAACAGTAACTTTGATTCAGGTTACTAAGACTTATCCAACGGCGTCTCGTACATGGCTATTGGAGGTGGGTACCAAATTGTTGCATACATCATTCTTTGTGTAACGAGTTCAGAATCAAACTACCCAGAAGTTCAATTTCTGCGCAATAATATCATTGTTACAATGGTTTTGACTGGTCCGGCAGTTTGTGAAGCAGTAGTGCTTCAATTCATGCATCTCAATAATTCCCAGGGTAATTATAAATTTACAGGGTATTGAAAAGAGGAAAGACTAAACAAGTTTTTGTGGAGTTGGAAGATCCCAGTAATTGGTTTTAATTTTCTTAAACGCATATTCAGTCAAAGACTTCTTTTTTACGATTCCGAAACTTTGTAAGAAAACGAAACAAAAATTACTAAATTAATTATTTATAATTATTTGGTGTATTATTGGGGGGGTTTGTAAGCATTATAATTAACAAAATATACAGTTCAATACTTTCTATGTTAGATTGTCCCCATCTGCCGCAACAAGTTTTTTTACTAATATTATTTAAAAGCTCTTATAGTAATATTGCTCGTTTTGTACTTTTTTGTTTAAACTTACTGTATTTAGCAGTTGGTTTTTTGATGATTGCAGTAACTTTTTTTATATCCCGCTTTTTAATCAGGTACCTTCTATTATTTGTGTGGCCAGAAACCTTAAAAACCATAAAAATGGTGAAACCCAAGTTGATTATTAGGCTATGTATGACGACAAAGCCTCAGACATGGTATAATTTCATTAAAGTAAACTAGTCAAAAATGCTTCCCCATACAAAATTTGGACCCCGGTGAATAATCTTTATTCAAGATAATATGAAATTCTATTAGGATTTTGTTAAGTAAGCTATAACGGATATTAAAAAATGCAGTTGCCGTTTACCTACATTGCATTTACCTCTGTTATACCCAGAAAAACAGTGCACAAAATGTATAAACCTATGAAACAGAAGCCCAGCGAATAGACTAAAATAGCGTACAAAAATGAAAATAAAATTTTATAATAGTTATTATAAATGCCTTTCAGGCCGATAAATAGTTAAAATTAAGAGGCGTATAGTACCGAAAACAACCATCAGTGTTCTAATTTTTAAGCTATTGCATAGCTTCTGTCGCGGGCCTTGAGCGTGGGGACCGAATCCAGAAATTCCGTAACAAAAAAAACCTAACGCCCCCCACTCCGACCGGCACGGCACAGCGGTGATACTTTGATTTCATAACTTTACATGCGGGTTTTAATAAACAATCAGCGCCATCTACTAGGAACTTGTGGGACTTCATATTAGATCAAACATTACTGCATTAATAAAATAAATAAATAATTATAATTGCATTAGTTGATAAAAAATGCTATGCAATAGCTTTACCGCGGCAGTCTCCGAGTGCCTTTTTTATTAGAATAAACTTAAATAAACATATAAACATCCATGACTTGACGACTAATAACAGTGTTGATCACACCGATATCCGCTGCCGCCGGGATTCGAACCCAGGACCTCTGGCATAGAAAGCAATGTATGTTACCACTACACCAACCGGTCGCTACAGGAAGGAGGATACACAGAACTAGGATGTATCCTCCTTCCTCCTATCTACTAAGTTTTTATTTAGCAAATAACGTTAATAAATACCTAAAAGGCCAATTATACACTTTGAAAGCTTTGTAGCTTTCAAAATGTATAAAAAACCAGTTAACATTGAAAGTTTGCAACTTATAGTAAATATTAAGTCAAGAAAGTATATAAGACCAAACATATAAATAAACATATAAACATATACATATAAGATCAAAAATTACTGCATTAATAAAATAAATAAATAATTATAATTGCATAAGTTGATAAAAAATGCTATGCAATAGCTTTACCGCGGCAGTCTCCGAGTGCCACACGTCTTTTTTTGGTTTTTCAGTGAAAATGTTAAGTTTAAAGTATGCATATGTATATATATTTAGAATAGGCGGTTCACAAGCTTTCATTTGATACCCATATTGTTAAAAACGGAAATCCTTTGTTGTTATCCCCCCTAAATCCCACCTGACTGGCGCCATATTCGAATTTCATATAGCCTATATTACTCGCGCAGTTGATATAAATCTTTTGATCTTCATTTGTTCAAATCCATCCATTCGTTTAGTAGAAATCAGGGAAAAAGAAACAGACATACATACATACGCGTTGAAAGCATAATCCTCCTTTGCGTGCCACAGTCGGGTAAAACCTAAGTACAGTATAAATATGCGAATAACAACTCTAAAGGAACGCTCCTGGTAAAAGTACTTGGGGCATAAAGAATGTGGTAAAAATAATATTTGTAAGTATAAAAACCTACATAGTAGATATACATACACACATTACATACCCACATATGTATAAGCCCCGAGTACTTTTACCCACTATACCTTTTGTAGGTATTCCTATTTTATTTTTACTAGAGTTATGTTTGTAAGTGTTTTCTAGAAAACTTGGAAGAATCTGCGGAGCCCAGCTATGTTATAACAGTTTTGAAGTAACTCTGTCTGTCTTTCTATCTATCAGTAACGCTTTTGCAGCTAAACTCTACCGCATAGTTTGTTCACAGTGAGTTGGAATTGTAGGCGGTGACTGTCCTCGACAAATGGTCCCAGTACGTCGGGACAAAGCTCCATTGAGTCGGAGTATCCCAGTTCGTCGAGTAATGCAATAACTCATGTAAATCGGGGTGACTGGCAGATGTGTCGGTAAGGAAAGAATGATCTGCTAGTTGAGCGGCCGAAGAAGAAAGGTTACACAGTGGTTGCACTTCCTCTCTCTTAATGCGTACTTTATTCAGGTTATATCCTCGAGACCCGTTTCATGGGGTGTGCACGTTGTGTAACAGTGATTCACTCTATTATCAGCGTCTCCGTTACTTGGACCTTTCGGTTACGTGGATCGTTATAAGATCGTGTTTTTTACTTGGGGATACCTGATCGCTCGGGAGGCGGTCAGATTATGTCCGACTCTCAACGACTTAACTAAACTGTGTATCGCTTGGACCTTCTTCTGAGAGATACTCCATGTAGTTTTATGTTATAAGGTACCAACTATCTATAGATTGTCCTGAATATTTATCATCGGCTTCTCCATTAGAGTTATGGTGTCCTGGATAGCAATGAATAGTAACTCATTATAAATTCCACTTAAAATTTGATGGTAGGTACGTAATAAGAACAAAAACAATGGCTGTTTTTAATTCCAACTACCTGTCAAATTGCGTATGATCTAACTTTGTGTATGCAACAAGTATAAAGGTTTGAATCTGATCTGTAACATCACATCTAATTTGCTTCCATTCGACAACAACATCACGATGTATTTTAAAATCGTGTTTGCCGTTGTTTTTCTTATTTTGGAAGCCAAAGCTAAAGATTTGCGTTGGGTTATAGACCCTAATAATCTAGGACGTCAGATTTATGATGAAATTTTAGAAGCTGGTCCATTTCTATGGAAGAAGTCTGGGGAAAGCTGTGTTGGAGCTCCCCAAAATCACGTGATTAGCGCTATCATAATCACAGATCTAAGTGATAAGAAGGATGGGAAAGCCAACGTAGAAGAAGGTGGGCTTGGAGCGAGCAGAGTCAGGATAAGTGTACATAGCCCTAGAGTTTTGCGAGGGTATCAGTTCAGGGTACAGGTATTCGTTCGGCCCGTGTCCTTTAGTCTTCCAAAGGTACACAGAATGAATGATACCACTCTGCCAAGCTGAAGCCTAGACCATTACGAACATTGTGAGCCGTACATGCCTTGGATGAAGTGTGATTGTTTTTTTTAATTAAAGATCTTTTCTAAGAACTCTAAAATTTTACAATTTATACCTTTTCCTAAAACTACTGTAATAAAATTACAAAAAAAAGTAGTAGTTTTGAAGTGTTTACCAGATTATCATAGTAAAATTAATTGATTTCTTTGAAATGGAATAACGTTTTGTTTTTTGTTTATCAAGAAACTAAAATTTACGTATTTCCTTTAAGATAGATTAAAAGAAATACACATGGCGAAGTCAAAGTCAAAGTCAAAAAAATCTTTATTTCGTAAGTATTTAAATACATTTGAAATAAGTCACACAATTTACAAATTGAACTGAATCTACCACCACTTCGGAAAGTCGATCTGTTGAGAAGAAGTGGCAAGAAACTCAACAGCAATCATCTTTTAAAAATACGCAATAACAACAATTAACAATCTTCTTGCATATCATTCTTCTTCCTTAAATCTATCGAAGGGTTAATCTTAAATATTTTCGAATTATATTATAAAAGCGTACACATTGATCCATGAACGAGTTGGTGATCTTCTGGAGTCTACTATTATATTTATACAATAGGCAATCAAGTATTAGACACAAACGTAGAGATACATATAGAGGTAGAGATAAAGATGTAGCGATAGAGGTGAGAGATAATACAGATAACGTGGTGGATGGGAATAGTCGTGGACAGAGACGGGACACAAACACGGACGTGGACATGGAGTTGGGGAAGTCAGAGTCAAATTAAAAAAAGTAACATAGTCATAAAGTCTTCAGCAAAACGACCTGGCACCACTAGCAGTACCCGTTCACGAGTATAACGCAAGCACCAGCCATCACCCTCCTCAACCATATTTTAGGGAAGAGGGTGACCCGACGCTACCGCTAGCCATGCCGCCTGAGAGAGCATGATTTTCTTGTTTTGTATGGATAGGAAGGAGATGGAGATGACGTTGGATAAGGAGATGGAGATGGTGTTGGAGATGGAGTTGGAGATTGAGAACTTTCGAAAAAACAATTTACAACCAAGGACTTTTCTCGTCCATATATTCAGATATTGTATATGTAGTGTATATACAAAATAGATATATTAAAATATATACCTACTAACATTATATGTAGTTAAATGGTCGTCTCCGGCCACGTACTGCGCGGGCGCAAGTGGTGGGGTTAAGATCCAAAGAGACACAACCCGGTCTACCACGGCGAGTGAAAGACGTAGTGCGTGAGCTAGTGAGCCGACAGTATTTAGTAGTGGCATATTATATTATAATATTATATTAACCAAGTGAATATAACATTGGCGACGAGGAGAACTGTAAGTTATTTTAAATATTTCAATACAATACAAATTCCGTGACCATCATTACTATGTTGATGTTTGTTGGAAAAGGGGATAAAGACTTTATTATTTTATTCTATATTTTAAAATTCCCTAAAAAAAAAAAAAAAAAAAAAAAAAAAAAACCTATTGGTACATATTATTGTTTAAGAAAAGATTGCAGACCACAATCGAAAGACGTAAACAAGTGACGTCATCCTGGCTAATAACGATAGCGTCAATTATAACGATATTGGAATTTTTGTCGAAACAAAACGAAAAAAAAAACAACAATAGGACATGCGAAAACAGAATTTTATTGTTAATTATGCCTTTGTTTAAAGTATGGAATGGTATAAATTAAAGTAATCATATTTCTTTGTGACAATTAATATCAGAATCACACTCAATTTAATGATTTTAAAATCATTTTTTTTAATTTAAACTAGAAAGTTACTTTTATAACAAAAAAGAAAAGTTAAGCTTTAATGGAAATATGTATATTATTTATTCATTTTGGACCTTTCTATATTGTACAATGGAAGTAAAAGGTTTAGTTTACTGGGTTATCGATACGTGATCTGTAGTTCTTTTAGAATTCTCGCATAAACAGTTATTATTAAAAGTAACAAGTAATAAACAACTGTTCTATAGTTTGGGTGGAGCATGTTTTAAGATTTATTCAACAAGTAGAAATGATAATATTTTATTCCGATGTGTATGTCTATGTACTATAGTTAAGTTATCACATCTTCAATTGAAAGTCACATCCTTTAATACTTTAGTTAAGCTTGTAGGTGTGCAAGTCTTATTATCAATTTATCATTAAAAATGCGAAAATTATTTATTCATTATTTTAATTTTTTTGTAAAATGAGATAATCAAAAGTATATAAAATATCTTATAGATTAAAAATGTACAAAGGCACGGCTTATTTCTTAAAGAAGTTTCTTCCAGACTGAAGAGTTTGTTGAAAGGAAAGTTAGTGTGTATGTACATACTACATAAATTACATGACATATATAAAATTACATACGCTAGAATACTTATATAAACTAGTACCTATATAAAATGCATACATATGGATGCATTTCATATATTATATGGATTTTTATATGGAAATCAATAGTAATTACGATTAATTTATCTTGACAAAAGTCGTGTTTGTGTTGACAATTGTGAAATGTTTGGGAGTTAGCATTAAATTGCGTAGCTCAGCATTAAATTGTGAAATGTTTGGGAGTTAGCATTAAATTGCGTAGCTCAGCATTAAATTGCGAAATGTTTTGGGAGTCAGCATTAAATTGCGTAGCTCAGCATTAAATTGCGAAATGTTCTGGGAGTCAGCATTAAATTGCGTAGCTCAGCATTAAATTGCGAAATGTTTTGGGAGTCAGCATTAAATTGCGTAGCTCAGCATTAAATTGCGAAATGTTCTGGGAGCCAGCATTAAATTGCGTAGCTCAACATTAAATTGCGAAATGTTCTGGGAGTCAGCATTAAATTGCGTAGCTCAGCATTAAATTGCGAAATGTTTTAGGAGTCAGCATTAAATTGCGAAGCTCAGCATTAAATTGCGATGTTTTCGGGGTAAGCATTCAATAGCTCAAACTCTGGAATCATATAAATTTTTCTCTTCCCCTTTATTGTTCGAACCAATGACAATACACGAAGGAGAAGTTGGATCAGTTGCACACAAGTGGAAAAGATGGAAGAGGAGTCTATACATATGTCTGAAAGCTTCGGGCATAGAAAATGAAATGAAGAAAAGAGCCAGCCTACTTAATTTGGTTGTCCATGGTTGCACATAGAGTGGTGTGCGTTTAGCACTTTGAGGATGTAAGTAATTGTGGTGTGCTTGCCGGAAAGGGGCAATGTGATGTGTGTTGGTGTCTACCGGATGGAGGTTACCCGTGTTTGTGATCTAGAGTATTGTATACTGCGCGATCTTGAAACCCTTATTGTGGCTTAATGCGTTTTTTGAACCTTTAGTACCTACTTGGTGGATAGTGATGATATCACGGTTGAGCGGGTGAAATTTTGTGGTTAAGCGGCATTCATAATGCCTTAATTAGGTAGTCTGAATATTGAAGTTGTAGATTTTCTTTCTGATTCGTGTATCCGTGACTCGGTAGAAATCGCTTTGTATCTTGCCAATCTTCGATTATTTTGCTACTATTCTTAGGAGACACGTTTTCTTATGTTTTGGTAACAGTAAACATGTTATTATTTTGGCAATTAAAACGTAATATTACAATAGTGTGTGTTTAATCAATCACGGAGATAGGTAATAACGTCGAGATTGAAAATGCGTTTAAATAATACTTTGAATTTGTTGCGATTGACAAAATAGCTGGATTTTACTGTCGAACTGTTTGCGGTTGTCGAACAATTTAAATACTTTGTTGTTGTGAATTATGAAGTACAATGCAATGCTCTTATTGGTTTGATATACGCCATAACCGGATGGAGGTTATGAGTGTAAGTTGATATAACCGGATAGAGGTTATGAGTGTGCGGTGATGTAACCTAGTGGAGGTTGCATTACGTTTTGTGACGGGATGGACGTCACTGCAGAAGAGCTTTGCATTGTTTACTAATTAATTGGGTTATTCTAGCAGCTTATGCTTGCTTTGTTTATAGTTCGACCCCTGTCAGATTGTTTGATGTTACATTCAAAGTTAATTTCATTGTTTAATGTGCGGTTTTCTTATCGAAAGTATTGTGGTTCGTACAATGCGATGACGTTAGCCGATTCCTACTGAGTTTCTTGCTGGTTCTTCTCAGTAGATGGATCTTCCGAACCAGTGGTAGCTTTACGTAAATTGTTAAATCTTGGATTTAGAATTTTGATGGAAATATTACATTGAAATAAAATTTAAAAAAAAATCTGTAGCGGTTAAAGTTTTGAAGTTGCCAAAAGTACAAGTATCCATTGCAGTTGTAAAGAAAGATGTTATTTTTGGTGTTTGGAAGAGATTTAATGTGTTGTGGATACAGGTTCTCGTTCGTTGGTTTTGTGACTACGCCAGAATGATTCTGTGTAGTGTGTTGAAGGAATCATTGGTTGACTCAGGTTTCCCGTGGGGAAATGATGTAATTGCTGTTAACCACGAACGATATACCTTGTTGTTAATAATGAAATTAATGGATTTCAATGTTTGATTTGGAGATAATTGATGCGCAATGGTAATTGAAACTAGGTAATTGTATTGTTGAGTATTCTAAATGATTGATAATGTAACGAATTCAAACTTGTGTGTTTATTTTTGAAAATTAGCCTATTTGTCAGGAGTGGCTGAGCCGCCACTTTGGTAGGATTGTTTCAGATTGAGACACAAGGACGTGTGTCGTCGCGGGATGGCCGTGTCGGAGCTAACGATGAGTTGGCAATGTTAAGATGGTTGTATGGCTTCATAGTAGCGGAAGTATGTTGGTAATATTGTTATAGAGGGCACTAAATGCAATGAATGACTGTTTGACGTGCGATTGCAGCGCTAGCGGTTATATCTTGAAGCAGGATGATGGCAGGTGACAGATGCGGTTGGGAAAGCTAGGCACGCGGACGTACCTCAAACTGACGGTCAGTAGTGGGTCGGTATTAGTTAAGTTAGCATTGTAATTGTAACTGTAAGGTGACTGACGGAACGGACTCACGAATAAGAGTTTTATTGTGATTAGGCCGGGGCTGTATCCAGGCCCACAGACTCGGTACCAAGTGACTGTCCAGTGATTAATTATAACGTGTTTCCTAAGCGCTTCTTACTTACACATCAAATAAAAATCAAGTCAATATTATTGTCAATCTCGGTCAATAAAGGACTTATGTATTGATAAATACGAGTAAAGAGAAAATACATAAAGAAAATAGTATGGCCCTGTGTCGGCGGTCGTGGTGTCGGCTGAGTCATGACAATATAGATGAATCTAGGTTATAATAACTAATAGCCATGGAATACAATAAAGTACAAAGAGCCAGACATATCTAGATAAATTCGCAGATTAATAAAATTGATGCATTGTGGGTATGGTACCTACCAACCTATATTACAATCATAACATAAGTACCTCAAAGAACCATCAACATAATGTAGATAAAATCGGACACCACCGATTGAAACGAAATGATCTCGCTACGCCCGTGCCTAAAACTAATTCATGGCGAACTATGTAACGTCTTGAGAGCCGTAATGGTGTGTTGGTAAAAATGTTCGCACTGGCCTGTAGATTAAATTCATGATAAGATATTGTGTAATTTAAAGGGATACAATACGTTAAATTTGTTTTTCACTATTTTAATTTGTACAGCTTGCGCTGCTGGAGCAAAGTAAAATTGTTTTGAAATAACGTAAGGCTTCTTGAATAACAAATAGTTTCTCAGACCAGGCAGGTTTAAAATTGATTTGTGTTTCGATTTATCTGGTTTTAATGTATGTGAAAATAAACTTAAACTGTTTTGAAATAAGAAGCACACATACCTACATGGTAAAAAAAATATATCTGGTAAGTATTTGATTTTGGTTTGAAATGAGGTTCGTTTTATTTTGTAAAAGATAAGTGGCGTTTTTAAGTAAAATTGTTTTGAACCTACGATTGGAATACAATGAATTAAGTTGCAATTGTTTTCTTAAAGTTTCGTTTGTGCGGGGTAGTTTTGACGAAATTATTCGTTTATTCGGATTTGATATTTTGTAGAAAACTATGAGTTAAGAGTGAATTGTATAAACTTTCGACATTATTTTAAGTGCGTACGAACAAAGACAACTGGTGCTGCGAGAATTAGTAATGAATTGTGTTCTTAGTATTTGATCGTACAAAAAGAATTTCAATTTTCGTTTTGCGTTACGTTAATTTGAAAAAAGATACGCAAAACAGAAACTCAGTTTTAGAAACACGTGATGAAATGGATTAATTAACGGATTATTGCATATTAATAGTGATAAAAATATTGACAACAAAAAAAAAAAAAATAGAAGGTGAGGATATTGATCGAGAAGTACCGGAAGAAAATTAAGTTAAATCTATTATTTTGAGTACTGAAAATCAACGATTAAATTATTTGCATATGATACCACATAAAGGTGATTCTTAAATAAAGTATTTTCGTTTATAAATATATTTGTAAGGGAGGGATGTAGTGTATATACAAAATAGATATATTAAAATATATACCTACTAACATTATATGTAGTTAAATGGTCGTCTCCGGCCACGTACTGCGCGGGCGCAAGTGGTGGGGTTAAGATCCAAAGAGACACAACCCGGTCTACCACGGCGAGTGAAAGACGTAGTGCGTGAGCTAGTGAGCCGACAGTATTTAGTAGTGGCATATTATATTATAATATTATATTAACCAAGTGAATATAACAGTATAAAAGCGTTTACTACAAATTTTTTGTTTAATAGTTTCTTTAAATTTATCAAGTGGTAAGTCTTTAATATTTGTAGGAACCTTATTATAAAAACGTATGCATTGACCCATAAACGAGTTAGAAGAGGCGAAGTGAGGCGAAGTGATTTTCTTAAATTAAATAGATGGAAACGTTTTTATTTTTTGCTATGTATGTTTTTTTTCTTTTGTTAATTGAACGCACACGTCATTCTTAACCTGCTCCTAAAATATTTAATGTAATATATCAGATCCTTGTAAATATATTTTTAATCCATCTGAAAAAAACACTCGTAATTTTTTATCAATGATTCATTTTAGCTGTAATAGATGATTAAACGAACTTCTAAGTGAAGTTCTATCGATATTATATGAGTCGCTTCATTCGAAGATATTATATAACAGGTAGTCCTTTTTAGGTACTAGGTAACTTCGCACAATTTAAAGTATCATAAAAAAAAACACTGTAGTGGGGCGCCGCGTGGCATGATCCACCCGGTTCGCGCCAAGCCCTCATTCTTTAGAGACCCTAAACGAAACTTTTAAATGGGTTCTGGGGTGGGTGGGTACGTCATATCTTCGAATGAAGCGACTCATATAATATCGATAGAACTTCACTTAGAAGTTCGTTTAATCATCTATTATATTTCGTCGCTTCATTCTTCAGATATTATATAACAGGTAAGATTTTCAGAGATAGAAAGTTTTGTTTAGGTATATACTTGGAATTGAAATAAGTAAAGATATAAATATGTAATTACATATTTTAATTATAGTACTTAATAATTAGTATTATTGCATAATGAGCTTTAAATAATCTTACTTTATTTGAGTTGCTAGAAATTATAATCAGCTTAAATTAATGAAACTTAGTGATAGTCTATTTATAGACACATCATTTTTAATATAGTAATTTACTTAATATCAAAATACGTAATATTCAATAACTATTTTTAATATTAGGTTAAGTATTGTTCATGTCTCGATTAAATATCGACAAAGCAAAGTTATTTTGTTGATCATCTAAAGGCCGATGGTAAACTTTGCGAACACCTGTGAGTTTTGTGTCCACCCGGCCGTTTTTCGAATGACATCGACTCTGATACCGGCCGCGCGCGCGGCTGAGGTTGACGCGTGTCGTGTGCTGTGCGCACTAAAACGCTCATGTCAATGCCACTCGTGGCGAGCGTTTGCTTAATCCATCGACTTAGCGTCTGACTTGATGCAGTTCTGTGGGGAGCTTTGAATGTTACGAAGATATTCCCGGAGTTCGAACTTCAGATATTTTTTGTAATAAAAATATATTCTTTTAAAGTTGATACTGGGCATATGTTGATATTGCTTTGAAAGTTTGGGAGAGATAATAAGGGCTGTTCACGATTTGGAGCGAAAGTCTTGATTATATCTGTTATAATAATATTTACTTTATCGGATTGAAAAACAATATTTTCTAATTTAATTAAAGACAATGTCTGTACTCTTTGAGCGGTACATAAAGCTAATAATGTAACGAGTTTTTTTTTTTTTTGTAATATTTTCTAATGATAAATTAATATTTGGATACCAAGAAGACAGTTGATTTAGTACTAAATTTGGATCCCAAGTAAATGAATATTTAGGCTTAATAGGTTTAGTTTTATAGGCTCCTTTTAAGAGGCGTTTAACACAACTATTATCACTTATCTCTTCTCCTAATAAAAGAGATAATGCAGATCGATGCGTATTTAATGAACCGTAAAAACATCCCTTATTAAATTGCTCGTTTAAGAATCAAAGAACTAATGGAATGGATTTTTCGAAACTATTAATTCATAACCACACTTCTTGAAACCATAACTTCAATGAGACGTTGTACTGGCGAACAGTAGCGAGCGAGGCGAGCATCAACGTGAGAGCCTCTGGTGGGCAGCCGCGCCGGCTGAACGACGCCCGGAGAGCCTCGCGGCACCCAGGGTAAGGCTGGAGTGCAGTGGGTGCTGACTCCATGGCTGAGAAGGCCACAAGGGGAATACAAGTACCCCTTCGGCTTTATCATCAATGATTTTTCGTATACATTTTAATACAAGAGAAAAGGGAGGAAATGCATAAAAATTCAAGTCAGCCCAGCTTATTGTAAATGCATCAACTGCGACTGCATCAGGTTCAGGCTTCTAGGTGACAAATAATTTACATTTGGCTCGACTTGAGAACAAGTCGATCTTAATGGGCCCGAAACTATTTACAATAAGTTGGAAAGCGCTATCCGAGAGGTCCCATTCAGTATCAGGGTTAAGTTTTCTGGACTCTTTCTTTCTTTCTTTTCTTTTTCTTCACTAGCTATACTTTTGAGACCTAACAAAACCGCGAGTAATTCTAAAAAGTTAATATGATTTTCTTTTTCACTGTTCGTCCATGAACAGCTATATTTATTATTTTTGCATACTGCTCCCCAGCCTGTCCTAGATGCGTCGGTGTGAATTTCTAACTTATAATTTTGAGTAATGATTGGACAAGAAATAATATTAATATTATTTTTCCACCACTATAAATCTTTTAGTAATATCTTATTGAGATTCATTTTTGCCTCATAGTTTCCTCCGAACTTATTTAAGGCTAAAAAAATTTGTCTCTCTAATATTTTTGTATATAAGAATCCATATTTTGTGGCTGGACAGGCTGCGATCAATACACCTATAAGTTTAGCGAAATTTCGTATTGAACAAGTTTTAAGATTAATGTACCTATTTATTAACTGTGCAATGTTATTCCACTCATCGCCAGGTAACGTAATAGACATCTGTTCTGTGTTGAATATAAAACCTATGAATTTGATTGACTTTTTTGGTACAATGTGACTTTTATAAAAATTTACAATAAAACCTAGACAATGTAATAACTTCAAAGTTTCTCTTACATTAATCATGCATTCTTCATATGTATCTCCAATAAGAAGATCGTCTTAATAGGTAGTAGACTTAAAACCTTGTTTTCTCAAATGACTCATTACTTCACGCATAATTTTTGTAAATACCCACGGAGCTACCGATAATCCATACGGCATTGCTGTGAACTCGTAAGTGATCGGCTCAGACGAATCATTTTCTTGGAATTCGAATCGTAGGTACTTTCTGTCACTAACAAAAATCGGTATAAGTAGATATGATTCTTTCATATCTATATTGGGTAAGTATCCATTACGAGGAATTAATTTCGAGGCTGTTTTATAAGATTCCATTTTAAATTGTACTTTTGTTACGAACTTGTTTAAAGATTTTAAATTTAGTATAAACCTTTTTTCTCCGTTAGGTTTCGGAGCTAAAAATATATTTGAAATACATTGATCATTTGAAGGAGAACAAGGTTTTATAGCCCCTAAGTCTAATAATTTATTTATAGCTATTTTCATGTCTCGTTTTTCACATGATGACAAATTATTTTAAGGAATAGAATACTGACAAATTTGAGTATCGAATGGTATTCTAAATCCATACTTTATCCACTTCAATATAACTTCATTTTTAGTTATTTTTGTCCAACAATCATAAAATAAATTAATTCGACCTGCATGTACCTTGATTAATGTTGGGTCGGAGCACGCATCCTGGATGAAGTCTGCGGCTGGAACTTGGCGTTGAACGCAGAGTCCGATTGTGGGCGCTGCTGTGTTTGAGCTGCTATCGGTTTCCTCTGACCTCCCCGCCGGGTAACGAGGAGGTCCTGTCCAGTTTCCCTGCTGAGACGACCGGTTGACCGTTGATATTTGAGAGGCGACTGTTTTGGCTGGGCCTTTTTTAATTAGGGCTCCCTGCTTTTCAATGGCTTTACTTGCCTTTATTTTTTCCGGCAATGAACTTCCGAATAAAGTTTTGTCTCTTTCGGAGTCTTGTATAACATGTTTAAAGTTTGTATCCAAATTAGGTAAAATCAGTTTTACCCTATCTTTGGTTAACATAAAGTGGAGGTCTGATAATAGGCGGCATCCATCACTTACGTGACGGAGGGCCTTCATTTGTTTTCTTCCTTCCCAAGGAGGACGTCAATCCCTCGATTTATGGCGGTCATACCGTACCCCAGCTGTTGCTGAAAGTTTTGGAATTTTTTTTTTTTTTTGTCACCTGCTCCTGCTAGGTCAGTTATGGCTGCCGAGATTTCCGCATTTAATTTTGGGGCTTGCAAGTTTTTGCAGTTTTCGGGTACCGTATTTTCTAGGGTTAATTTATCTTTGTCTTCTTTGGACAGTCCTTTTCTTAGTAAAGGTGTCCATAAATTTAAGAGCGTATCGTGTATTTTAGCGCCAAATTCGGGTGTATCGGAATTTGCAGCTCCAAGTGCAGTAAGCAGCTCTGGATCCAGATCGGGATTAGGTTCTCCCGATATACCTGGTGCGTCTTGTGATATTGACGGCTCCGGATTAGGGAGCGTCTTTGCAGATAGCTTTTGATCCACAGTGAATGACGCGGCAGTCTTCTGGTTATCCAGGTTTACATCATCCAGTGGTAGCGGTAACTCATACCTTGGAGGCGACATGTTTCTAATTCTAATGTGTCTAATTCATATTAATATAACGCCCATAACGTATTACAGACAACGAGATAAATCTCCTTGAGATTACCCGCATTTTCTGTAATCGTATTGAAAACAAAAGGTGATCGATAAGATCAAATAAAATTTATTAAATTTTACATCATTACGATATTGAGCGGATAACGTGATATATCTATTATAGATTACACGCATTTTCTGCTCTGATTTTTTAAATAACCTTGGAGGCGACATGTTTATGTCTAATTCATATTAATATAACGCCCATAACGTATTACAGACAACGAGATAAATCTCCTTGAGATTACCCGCATTTTTTGTAATCGTATTGAAAAAAAAAAAGGTGATCGATAAGATCAGATAAAATTTATTAAAGTTTACATCACAACGATATTGAGCGGATAACGTGATATATCTATTATAGATTACACGCATTTTCTGCTCTGATTTTTTAAATAACATTTTTAAACCGAATAAGTAGGTCTTGCCTTGTAAGATTTCTTCTTCATCGGTAGAAATAATTCGCTGTTTCCGTTTTTTATTTATTTTTTGTTCCAACTTTTTTATCTTTATATTATAATGTTGAAGCTGTTCTTCTGCTGTACGTTTAACATTTTGTAAAAACTTAAGTAAATGATTAAAGTAAATGACGTATGCTTGTTACCACGCACGAAAAAAGAATGAGGGCTTGGCGCGAACCGGGTGGATCATGCCACGCGGCGCCCCACCACAGTGTTTTTTTTTATGATACTTTAAATTGTGCGAAGTTACCTAGTACCTAAAAAGGACTACCTGTTATATAATATCTGAAGAATGAAGCGACGAAATCTATACATATAATAAAATGGTAGGAAAGTCAAAACTGTACATTGAATATTTTTTTAAAAGAATACTTGGGGTATGATCTACAATCGAAACAGAAACAAAAAATATAGTTTTTAGAATTTTTGTCTGTTTGTCTGTTTGTCTTTCCGGGATAAACTCAAAAAGTACTGCATGGATTTACTTCAAATTTGGCATGAAGATAGTTAAGAAGTCGGGTCAACATATAGGCTACATATTATCACGCTAGCAGTGTTATAATCGTAGGTGCGTTTGGTGCTGCATAGCGTTCACGCAGACGACGTCGCGGGCAGCAGCTAGTATAATTTATATGACACTGGCTTTGAAAATAAGCTAGCTTAACTGACCAAAGGGATTTTTTCTTTGTAATCATCATCGTCAGCCTGGCGAAATCCACGGTTGGACATAGGACTTATGACAAAATCAAGCAACAAAAATCTGCAAAAATAAGTTGACTCCGTGATTGGTTTTGTTTTGAAGTGTCTCCATAGACTTGCTTAGTTAAAACCAGAGCGAATCTTGTGTCTTTATTTCAGCATACTCTTTACTGCCGCGTGTAAATAGAGTTTAAAAACTAATTAAAACGAAAATAATAAATTAATCAACGAATGCAGAGCATTAAAAAAACCGACTTCACGTCAAAACTTTGGCTGATTTGAGAATGTCATCAACGTAAACATTCTCCGAAATATATAAAATATATATTTTTTCAAAAGTTTGAAATTTTCAATGAAGTACCTAATCGATTTCGATGAAATTTATATGCGACCAACTATGAAGTATTTTCTATCATATCTATACATATAATAAAATGGTAGGAAAGTCAAAACTGTACATTGAATATTTTTTTAAAAGAATACTTGGGGTATGATCTACAATCGAAACAGAAACAAAAAATATAGTTTTTAGAATTTTTGTCTGTTTGTCTGTTTGTCTTTCCGGGATAAACTCAAAAAGTACTGCATGGATTTACTTCAAATTTGGCATGAAGATAGTTAAAAAGTCGGGTCAACATATAGGCTACATATTATCACGCTAGCAGTGTTATAATCGTAGGTGCGTTTAGTGCTGCATAGCGTTCACGCAGACGACGTCGCGGGCAGCAGCTAGTAAAATAATAATTTTCAAAATCAATTCATAATTGTTTGAAATATCGTGTAACAAAGACACAAAAAAACAGACGAATTGAGAACCTCCTCCTTTTTTGGAAGTTGGTTGATAAGGTTTTTATTTCCATTCGCTCTGATAAACAAAATAAGTAGAATAAATAGTTATTTTTACTGAAAAAAAGCTTTTTTCTGACCTTAATTTTCAATTGACATTTGACAGATAGAGGTCATTCACATTCCTATTCTTATTTGAATCACATAGTACAACTACATAGCATAAAAAAAAAGTTTCCATCTATTTATTTTAAAAAAATCATTTTGCCCTGTTTAATCCATCTTAAAAGAAACACGTAAATTTTATAAACATATCTTTATTTTATTTTAATTCCATCAGTTTTTTTCTTGAGTAGCAGATGTTTATGTTAAAAGTTGTTTTAAGGCCACAATGAAACATCCTTCTTTGAAGTAAGTTCTCAAATAAAGTAAAATGGCTACTTCTTTGTCACTCATTGGGAAAACATATTGTGTTTTTACTTCTTAAAATTTCATATGTTATGGGCCCAGTAACGTTTCCATAAAAAAGTGCAATAAAGAAGCAGTTTAGTGAATCCTAAAAAAATAACATAAAAGGTAAAATGTCTCAACCTAGCGGAGACAATGCTTTGGCTTCACCAAAAACAAAGATTTGCCTCAATAGCAAAAGTTCGTTATACCCAATAGTGAAAATACAGAAACGGCGCTAGAAACATGGAATAAATCAGAGGAGACTTATGCTGATAGTGGTCTATTACGGCGACTAAGCTTACTAAAGAAGCTATTTAGTTCAAAGCTCGATCATAATAATTCAATGGAGCAATATATAGAAAGTATGAGAACAATCCAGCTATCACTCCAACAAACAAATTCACCTGTCGACGACGAATATGTGGCGATACTATTACTCGCTGGAATTCCCAATGTTTAAGCCCTTTGTAATGGCTTATGAGCATTGCAGTACAAAGATCAGCATAGGTAAAGTCGAAACACTGTTTTTCAAGGAAGAAAATAGACAAAAATTGGTAGAATCACGTTCTTCAAAAGCGTCGCAGTCTTTGGCGTAACCGAAGAAAATCTGTACATACTGCAAAAAATCTGGACATATCGTTTCAGAATGTAGAAACCGGAAGAATACCACTAAGAAGACAGTTTTCTGTTGCAATGAACAACTTTCTTTTACCCAAGCAGCTAACAAATATTGTCTGCTACAAACGAATTGACAGCGATCTTGTCGCAGTCGCAATCTTCGTGTTTTATTCTTGATGACCAGTAACGATCTGAAGAACCACTTGTCGTGAAAGATCTTGGTCTTCTTAAAGACTGCTTAGGGATGCGCGTTAACTATAAACCCGGTCGCATTACTCTAGACTAGATCAAACTAAATATATCGAGAAAGGGATTGAGAATTTTACATAACTGATGCAATTCCCGTCACAGGTCTAACGCTAACTTTCTTGGCAAGGAAGACGAAAGAACCGATTTACCGTACCAGCAGCTGACAGGGTCTCTAATGTACATAACAATGGGAACGAGACCGGATATATCCTTCGCTGTCTCATACTTGAGCCAGTTCAATGTATATTACGGGGAGGTGTATTGGACAGCCGCTAAAAGGGTTCATCGCTACCTTAAGACCACAAAACATCTGAGCCTTCACTACGAAAAGAAGGGTCAAGAGTATCCAGCAGGCTTTGCCGATGCCAACTATAGTGGCAACCTAATCGACCGCCGATCGCTCACTGGATACTGATGAGTGGCGCCAGCGTTAGATGGAAGGCACGCTACACCATACTCCAGCTCTCTCAACAACCGAGGCTGAGTACATGGCATTGGGAGAAGCGTGCAATGAGGCCATTTACCTCAGATCACTCATTCACGAAGTCTTTCACATCATCTGCCCCATGACCATCTTCTCGGACAACAAAGCTCACTAAAACTATCACAGAACGACACATTTCACTCACGCACAAAACACATCGACATCCGTCATCACTTCATCCGCGATCATGCATGACATAACATAAACCCACAGTACACACCAACCAACAACATGACTGCTGACATCCTAACTAAGACACTTAGTGGCTTATTTTCACTAAAATCAAACATTGTAAATACTACACATCTTTAGGGCTAAGTTAGTTGCATAGTAGTTAGGTAAGGGTAGTGCTAGGTTAATGTTAGATGATAAGGATGTATATAAAATGTCTTAGGTATTAAGTATATAAGATGATTAATGTGTGTACCTGTACAGTGACTTTGATATTATTATTTACGACTTGTACCAATGTATATAGCTATTTTATATACATGGCGCTTCATTACGGGGAGGTGTTACTGGCCACAATAAAACAACCTTTTTTAACGTAAGTTCAGTCAATGTCAGTCATTGAAAAACCATATGTGTTTTTACTTCTTAAAATATTATAGTTTAAAATTACTGTTATAGTATATAACGAAGAAAGAATTTTAAAAAGTCTGAATCAGCTCACTGACATCAACTCGGTGGTTCGTCATGTTTATGGAAAATGAAGATCTTTAGTTGCAGAGATATTTGTTTATTTATTTTACAACAATAACAACATTTTAGAACAGTATGATGATGGTTCGAACCAATCTGCCTCCATCGAGCGTTTCTTGATTTAAAACAAAATAACTTTAAAAAAACATAACTTTATTAGATTTAAAAGAAATCAAATTAATTTTACTATGATAATTTGGTAACCACTTCAAAACTATCTCTTAATTTTATTCCATTAGTTTTAGGAAAAGGTGATTATGAACGGTTATCATAACATTTTGTAGTTCTTAGAAAACACAAGACCTTTAATTAAAACTAACAATCACACTTCATTCAAGGCATGTACGGCTCATAATGTTCTTAATGGTCCAGGTCTATCACCTCTTTTCAGCTTGGCAGAGTGGTACTAATAAAGCGGTTTACCTTTGGAAAACCAAAGAACACGGGCCGAACGAATACTTGTACCCTGAACCGATACCCTCGCATAACTCCTGGACTATGCACACTTATCCTGACTCTGCTCGCTCCAAGCCCACCTTCTTCTACGTTGGCTTCCCCATCCTTATTATCACTTAGATCTTTGACTATGATAGCGCTAATCACGCCATTTTGGGGCGCTCCAACACAGCTTTCCCCAGACTGTTTCCATATAAATGGAGCAGCTTCTAAAATTTCGTCATAAATCTTACGTCCTATATTACTAGAGTCCATAATCCAACGCAAATCTTTAGCTTGGGCTTCCAAAATAAGAAAAACAACGGTAAACACGATTTTTAAATACATCGTGATGTTGTTGTCAAATGGAAGATAATCACATGTGTGGTTAAAGATCAGATTCAAACCTTTATTTATACTTGTTGCATACACAAAATGAGATCATATGCAATTTTTTACAGGTAGTTGGAATGAAAAACAGCCCTTGTTTTCGTTTTTATTACGTACCTACCATCAAATTTCATGTGGAATTTAGAAAGTGTTACTATAAGTTGCTAACCGGGAACGGAACATCATAACTCTAATGAAGAAACCGATGATAAACATTCAGGACCCTCTATAGATAGTAGGCACCTTTAACCATAAAACTACACAGAGTATCTCTCAGAAGAAGGTCCAAGCGATACACAGTTTAGTTAAGTCGTTGAGAGTTGGACATAATCTGACCGCCTCCCGAGCGATCGGGTATCCCCAAGTAAACGATTTATATTAATCCACGTTACCGAAAGGTCCAAGTAACGGAGACGCTGATAATAGAGTGAGTCACTGGTACACAACATGCACACCCCATGAAATGGGACTCGAGGATATAACCTGAATAAAGTACGCATTAAGAGAGAGGACGTGCTACCACTATGTAACCTTCCACCTTCGAACGCTCAACTAGCAGATCATTCTTTCCTTACGCTATTGCATTACTCGAGGCACTGGAGTACTCCGACTCACTGGAGCTTCGTCCCGACGCACTGGGACCATTACTCCGATATTGTCGAGGACAGTAACCGCCTACAATTCTTCTCTTAAGACCGGTCTCTTCAGTAGTTTATCTTAAGTTACTAATACATAGAAAGACAGGCAGAGTAACTGTAAAAACTGTTAAAACATAGCTGGACTCCACAGGTTCTCCCGGGTTTTCTAGAAAACACCTACAAACATAACTGTAGTAAAAATGAAAGAGAAATACCTACAAAAGGTATACTGTGTAAAAGTCCTCGGAACTTATACATACGTAGGTATTTAATGTATGTAGGTATACTTTTGATGGAACTCTGTCTGTCTATCTGCAACGCAAAAAAACCTGTTCGTTAAGCCTACGAACAGAAGAACTAGCTACCAGGTGTAGCTATAAATCATTTCAATATTCAACTTCTTGTCGTTTAAACTGCTACTTACTATTCTTGTACTATCTACTATTCGTTGGTCCTAGATTTTACTCAGGATAGTCCGTTGAATATTTTGACAAAATGTTGTAAGTATACGATATGTAAAACTACTTTTTAACCGGATTAATCGCGTATAATTTATATTTTACATTTTAACTCGACGTTTCGGTGTCTTTGCAGACCCCGTGGTCACGAGCGACTGAGGTGTCAGGCGTCAGATTGATAGTGGAAAAAGTTATACATCATCTCCATCTATTTCTCAGTCTTCGAGCATAGCGTTCAGGGTTAACACAAAATGAGCTGACAGTGTCTCGAGTTTCAGGTCGTGCTGCTTGCTGGATGTTTGACTTAATATCTTTGAGAATAGGGTCCCATGCTGGTGATAGTTTCCAACCATCCTCTCTGTTGAAATTAGGGTGCTTTTTAATTTCAATGGCTTCTCTGATCATTCTAGGTATATAATGTGTCTCCCTAGATAGAACTTTCACAGAGTCAAACCTTAAGTAGTGGTTGGGCTTGTCTATGGAATGCTCACAAACTGCAGACTTGGTTACTCTTCGGTTTTTAATGTCAGCTATGTGTTCTTTAACGCGGGTTGATACACTTCTTTTAGTTTGACCAATGTAGAGTTAAAATGTAAAATATAAATTATACGCGATTAATCCGGTTAAAAAGTAGTTTTATTTAAATTATGAATCGTGAAAACTTAAGACAATACTATACGATATGTTTTTAGCCGTTTAGGGTCGGCTTAAAAAAAACCCTACCAGTTACCACCCCTGTATAAGCGTGTCATAAAAAGCGATTAATCCGAGAAGGCCCCGCTCAGTGGTAGCCTGAATGTCGCCTGACTGAACCACTCCTGCGGTGCTGTGCCCGGAAAACATTTTTTGAAGGGCCAGTTCCATCATAAGCCCGTTTGCTATCATCTTCGACCTCATCTACACTTACCATAATGTGAGATTGAGGTCAAACTCGGGTAAGTCACCGATTAAAAAAAACAGTAGTAATCTACCTACAATACAGGGTGTTTGTTGTGTCGCCGCCGGACGAATTGATGTGGCCTGTAGTAGGTCTGCTATGCCTAAATGGACATTAGAAGTTCAAAAGCCGTGTGTTTGTGGTTTTTTTTAATAAGATTTTTAAACTTGTGTACCACCCGGAATTCATTGTAGAAAATCAAATATAAAGTGTCAAGTGTACAAAGCCAATTTTGATCTTGTTTAAATGTGTACTGTTTTAGGCTTCTTTGGACCCTAAAACCAATATACCTAAATAATTTATTAGTTTTTGTTTTGTTTTGTTACAAAGTTTCGGAATCGACAAAAATAAATTCAGTCTTTGAATTAACATGCATTTAAAAAAATTTAAATCAATGACTAGGATCTTTCAACTTCACAAAAACTTGTCTAGTCTTTCCTCTTTTCTCAAACACCCTGTAAATTTATTTTTGGTTATTATTGAGATGCATGAATTAAAGCACTATTTCACCAACTGTCGGACCAGTCAAAACATTATTGCGCAAAAAATGAACTTGAAGGTAGTCTGACTCTGAACCCTTTACACAAGGGATGATGTATGCAAGCCAAGGACTGTATACCGGTATGAATTTCTGTATAATTTTTTCTGTATGACGTCATACCGTTAAATTAGGTGTATTTAAAAATAACAGTACAGGAATTCATACTGAAATAATTCTTGTACCTTTTTTATTATTGTAGCATAACTGATTTTTTTTCAGTTAACTGAAATTTTCCGGTGTTAATATTAATATTGATATTAAAATTTTATTTTTAAATAACTGTAGAGTGTTCGATAGTTTATTTGAAGCCTATGAAGCGTAGGTACACATGCTGACCTTGACATTTCGGTACAGAAATTAAATAAGTTAAAATATTTCTGTAGGGTCAAGGAGGCAACAGTGACTCGGATTTTTTTAGAAGGTCAAAAAATCATGAAATATTTAGCATTGATCTGAAATTTGTACAAATGTTAGTGTAACAACTATATTTTATCATGACCTATACATATTCTTCAAAAATGCAAATGATAGTAAGCTATGGACCAAAAACGGAAAACAGAGAAATGAGCAACTGTGCACTCCTATATGTACACAGTGTCTCAGTACCTAAGTACACAGTGGCTCTAATAGTATACAGTGGCTCTAATAGTATACAGTGAAAGTAGTAGAAATTATGAACAAAAAACGTGAATTTATAATGAACATTTTTATTTATCCTAATCAAAATTAAACTTTATGCTACTCAGCAACTTTCCTTCGCAGCAAACTATAAACTAGGTTTTCAGGGTAGCATCTTGTTCTGTAAATATTTTGTAGACAGATTAGTTTGGTCCTAACTGGTCGGATGATAGATAATGCATCAATTAATTAATATTGCCCATTAGACGCCAAAATAAGCCTTATTGCTTTCTAAAGGAAGCATTTTCTGTTTGTTAATGAGTCAGTACTCTCCTACTTAAAAAAACACAATATAAAACTGTAGAAAATATTGGAAAAGTTCTCAGTGACTCTTGAGCCACTGTGTACTTTTCCAAATTGAGTCAGTGTGTACCTCTCTGTCATTTTAAAAAAAACCATCACTGCAAGCAACATAAATATCAAATTAGTTCTAACGCATGAAAAATTTCAATAACAGTAGGCCTACTTTACGTTAAAGTAATTAGACGTCATAAATAACAAGAAATGATAGTTTATCACACCCATCAAACGTACCTCAAAAAGTAATTTTATTAAGCGAAAAATAGTAAAACATCGTGGCATTAACAATCCGCATTCGATTCGCACGCCGACTAGTTTGATTTAAATACGTTACTAGCCGCCTCAACTGCATGATAGATCCAGCTATATTATCCTTGTGTATCAGGTCGAAACCTGAATGAGTCACTGTACCCGACTGAGCCACTGTTGCCTCCTTGACCCTACTTAAAACATCTACAGAAATTAATCCGGTATACATTATTTGGGTACTGATATAATTAATTTAGATTTTAATAACTTGTACAGTTATTGTGTTTGATAAAGCAGTACACTAATAAGGGTACTGAAATTTTACTAGTACTATTTAAAAATTTATACCGATATGCAGTCCCTGATGCAAGCACACCTCCAGCAGCCATGTACGAGACGACGTTGGATAAGTCTTAGTAACCTGAATCCAAGTTACTGTTGCGCCAAGTTCCTATCGTTAGTCCGATCAGAGTCCGTTCAGAACCTAAACAATAACACACATTTGTACTTATTATGTCACCGAAAAATAATAAATTCCGTAAATTTATAAATTTACGCGGAAATTTATAAACTTCAGTAGGATTCTAAACGGCAGACAAAATGCATTGTTATATTTCACGCCACAGTTTCATCCTTCAGATATAATAAACAAAGGTAGTGCTTCCAGCCTACAAGGTAACTTCGCATTTTTTAGTAAATTACAAAGTACCTAAGTCAGTTGACTATTGGTGTCGTTATCACCGGCCTCTGGAACTAGATTCATTCTTCTTTCTTGCGAGGCATAGAGAAAGATAAATATATCAAAAGGAGGTAACGAACGCACCGTTTCATTGCAGTTAACATTAACAATTTTTTTTCCTTCAAAAGTATATATAGTGAAGTGATAATTTTACGTCATAAAGAGAAGCTTAAAAACATTACGCCGTCTG
The DNA here is from genome assembly GCA_944452665.1 of Stenoptilia bipunctidactyla. Taxonomy (NCBI): domain Eukaryota; kingdom Metazoa; phylum Arthropoda; class Insecta; order Lepidoptera; family Pterophoridae; genus Stenoptilia; species Stenoptilia bipunctidactyla. The sequence goes on along the minus strand of OX101748.1, from coordinate 14,648,995 downwards.
ATTATCGAATCTGAGTCAGACCATTCAGGCTGGATATTTTAATACCAATGTCAGGGGTGGCCCTATGACATAATTTACTTGATTTTGACCAAGAGTCAATTAGTAAGAAGTTATCCTTGTATGTTGTCCGAGAGGCAAACTCATGAATATTATCTGGTATTAAGTACAAAACAACTTTTGCAATCTACCGTCATCTAATAAATGCATAGAAATGAAAAACGCCATAACAACGAAACAATTTTCACAAATGGAATTATCTAGCAACTATACAATATGCTCTTATGTTGGCCGAGAGCCACCCTATAACAAATTCACTTGATTTTGACCGAGAATCTATTATCAAGAAGTTATCCTCGTATTTTGACCGAGAGTCAAACTCAAGTAGGTACCTATTTATCCTCGTATGTTGGCCGAGAGACAAACTCATGGATATTACAAGATATAATGTACAAACCATTTTTTGCAATCTAACCTAATCTAATAAGTGCGCTATATTTTCTAAAGTCTTAGAAATTAATAACAAAATAATTACTGACCATTTTTACAATCGAAACCACAAGTTTTTGATATGCCATTTTATCCAACGGAGCCATTATTTAACGAACTTAGTGATCGAAATTCTCGAAGGTCTGGGTGATTCGATCAACGAATCTCCAAACTACGGTGATATGATACACCCGAAAGACGTAATAGCAAAACTAGTATGTGAATATTCACAACCTAGTAAGTGTAAATTGATAAAGGCACCATCTTCAAACTTAATTAGGTGCAGCAATAAGTGCAATAAACTTAGGCAAACGAACAAACTTTTCAGCCTTATATTATTAGTATGGATTTATTTTGATATATGTATAACTGTGGATATACCTGTTTATTTTAAAATAATATATGGAATAGCGGGACCAAGGTACAGATATCTACAGTAAGTCAACTCGGCCGCATCTTTGAAATAAATGCCTACAGCACCGCGGTCCATTCACATGTGATAGGGCTGCCCGCCTTCGGCATTTAAATTACATTTGCCTACTTTGTGTTTACTTATATTGAGTTTAGTGACTGCAAATATACTTTTTTTATAAAAAAAAAATAATGAAATACTTTGTGAATTGAATAGGAAGTGTTAAACGCAAATACTTTTTGTGACAAAAAACCATGTTAACGATTGAATAACTAATCGGTCTTATAAATTAGCGACCGAAAAATACTTGCGCCTCGACTGAGACGTATTAATGTATTATTAAATTTCAGATAATAAACAATCCGCATATTAACGTGAAGATCAATCAACAATTGTTTCAGCATGCAGACACTCGCGACTGGCTTCATGCCGAGATCGAGCCGCGTAGGTATAGCTCGCGTTTCGACCGTTTCACAGTGTTTCGTCTAGAACAAGCTAGGTGAACAAAAGTCGTTTTTTTTGTATTTCTATCGACCTATTACGTCGTTTTATGACTATAATAATATTTTTTTTAGGAATAAAACACAAATCCAGAAAAAAAACTCCAACACGCTTTCATTCATAGCCAAGAAACGTTCTTTCTATACTCGCAGATGTCCAATTGGAAGTTATTTTTGAAGTTTTTTAAGTCACGTGTAACCACATCCGATGAATTATTAAAAACCAAAGGCACTACTATGGAATCACTTGATTATTGTAACACCTATTTTTCATCTGTCGGTGAAAACCTAGCTAACTCAATATTAGTAAAATTAAAAGAAACGCAGGGCTCACTTTCATTAAAAGTGAGAGACAGACACACTCCACCTAAGTCATTTTTTATCGCCCCCACAGATGAAAATGAAGTCCTAAGCCTTATGAATGGTCTAAACACAGGTAGTGCCCCGGGATTAGATGGTGTCACTAATAGGTTAATAAAGGAGATTGCTCCCTTAATTGTTGAGCCGCTTACGGCTATCTTCAATCTTAGCTTCACGTTAGGTTCTTTCCCTCAGGCATGGAAAACAGCCGCCATTACGCCTATTCATAAGGGTGGATGTAAAGACCAGCCCAGTAACTACCGACCCATCTCCCTTCTAGGATCACTCTCTAAACTTTTAGAACGTATAATAAATATCTGGAGGATAACGGTATGCTCTCAAACAGCCAGTTTGGCTTTCGCCAAGGTAGGTCGACCGAAGATGCCGTTATGCGTCTAACGGAAAACATTGTTGCACATCTCGATGGGGGCCGAAGCTGTGTCGGTGTCTTTCTAGACCTAGCAAAGGCGTTTGACACGGTTTCGATCCCTATCCTACTGAGAAAATTAGAAGGGTTCGGCGTTCGAGGTTTGCCCAATAACTGGATCGCGTCATATCTCACTGAAAGGAGCCACTGCGTAAGGATTGGCAGTCATAAAAGTTCCCTCGAACAAGTATCCTTCGGTGTGCCTCAAGGAAGCGTCCTGGGCGCTACTCTCTTCATTGCATACATAAACGACGTTATGACTATGCAACTACAAAATGCCCAAATCTTCTGCTACGCTGACGATACTGCAATTGTTTTCTACGGAAAATCATGGCAAGAAGCAGAACATATGGCGTCGGAGGGAATGCAGAGACTCTTCACTTGGCTAAATCAGAATCTACTAACACTCAACACTGCTAAAACAAAGTTTTTATGTTTTCACAAAACATTGGCATCTGTACCACCCCATCAGTTCTTAAAAATTAAAATACATAATCCAGCGTGTCGTCTTTATGCGGACACGTCACGCTCTGGTTGTAACTGTGAATACATAGAAAAAGTAAAGTCACTGAAGTATTTGGGTATAATGGTTGACGAGAACTTGAGTTTTAGGACGCATATCACGGTTACATCAAACAGGGTGCGGAAACTTACCTATACAATGAAGATGTTGAGAAATGTTGCTGACGGCCCACTACTAAAGTCCGTCTATTTGTCACTGTGCCAGCCCATCATTAATTATTGTATCCTGGTGTGGGGAGGTGCAGCCACTTCTACATTAATAGCATTGGAGAGAGCGCAGCGAGCTGTGCTCAAGGTCTCTCTGTGGAAGGCTCGTCGTCACCCCACAACAGACTTGTATAGTGAGGCTCAGGTCTTGAGTGTTCGCAGACTTTTCTTAATGCGAGCATTTGTCCACACACATAAGATAGTCACCCGCTGTCCTGAACATAAGTCACTGCTCAAGAAAAGAGTTTTTAAAATTCCAGTACCCAAAGTTAAAACATCCTTTGCAAAGCGTTTTAGTGGATATGTTTTTCCAAAAATATATAATCAGTTAGCACAAAAATGCAATATACAAAACTCCCAAATGCCTGCCGCTAAAACAACAATACACAAATATTTGCTGTCTCTGAATTACAAAGACTCTGAGAAAATGATACGCTCTACAACATAAAATTATTAATAATAAAATTAAAAAAAAATTAATAAAAAATAATAAAATTATTAATAGTCTATATGAATTTAATCGATTTTTATTTTATTTTATTATTGGTATTATTTTAAATAAATATTGAATTGTGTGTATCAGTGTAAATGAATGTAGTCTTTTCTCTAGTTGACGCTTTTTTTTATAACTATTCTTACTATAATTGTATGGGAGCATATTTTAAATGCAACCGTTTAAACCTGCAAATGATTGTTTTATTTATAACGGCTTGGAGCAAAGGGGTACTTTGAAAACCAGCGTTGCTAGTTAACAGCAACACTAAGCTGAAAGTATCCCTTTGACACAATCGTGATTTTGTTATTACCTTTGTATTTTCTGTATCTCTCTTTGTAATCTTTTTGTGTCAATAAATAATTTTTAATTTAATTTAATTTAAATTTCATACATACTATAGGCTCATTACAACTACACGCACACACACGCATACACCCACGCATACGCACGAATATACACAAACTTACACACACACACACAAACATATACTGGAGAGAAAATGAGAGATGCACACTTATATAAATATATATACTTTTCCCTTCCATAATTTTTTTTTTTTACTTTATATAATGTAACACAATGTACCTAAATTAACTAATATATTCTGTAAATGGTGTTATATTTAAGCTGTTACACTTAATCTTTATTGTTTACTGTGCTGCTGAACTCTTATGTCTTTGTTCTTGAATATGTATATTTGGCCCCCACTTGACAGGCTTTGCCTAGTGTGGATGTCATAGTTTTTATAAAAACATGTAACTGTGCTTTTATGGTAAATAAAGATTATTATTATTATTAAGAAAAACTGGATGTTCATTTGTGTTTTAAATTCGTCAGTGATATCAATAAAATCAAATTTTGATAAAACGAAATCATAAAGACTAGCGTTCCGGTCACATTTTTCGTGTTTTACCCATTCTTCGAAAAACGACTTTTCTTATTTTTATTTTTTATTTTTTTTATTTATCTTTATTAGGGAAACAAACAGAACAATTATAACTATTATTAGCTTATTAAAAGTAATACAGTATCCAATCAAGTTTCCACTATTAGTTAAACATAATAAGAAATTTAAAATAAAGTTGCTATGAAATCGTATCTAAACAATAAAAGTATAATTATAACGTAAAGAAACCATATAAGAAAAGTATGTATATAAATTTCAAAGTTTAAAATTTTACAGTTAATACAACATTGAAAACAAATTTACAATCAATACAACAATTTAATCGTTAAGGCATAGTAATACATATTTGTTTTACAAGTGCTTTTCTATAATTCAAAATATTGAACTTGAATATATCCAGTGAAAATCTAGTGAATATGCTCTGTAAGAAAAATAAAAATAAATAGACTTTTTTTGAGTGTGCTGTATGAAATGTATATTGTTATAAAGAAAACTAATGCAACTAGGATACAATTGCGTGTGTATACCTTTTGAAGTTAAAGATTTAATCAAAATAATAATAGATTTTCGAGTACAATTGGAACAGTCCTATATTTTTAAATTAATGTTCATCCAACTTGAAATCATAAAAAAACTAAAGTACATACCTTGAATATTTAGATTTATTACTAAAATCAAAAATAACGAACTGCCGCAATGAGACGCTGTCGAAAGTGTCTCGTAAGTGACACTGACAAAAACCGCAATTACATTTAACTCATTAACTAACTTTTCAACACACTTGCTCGTAAAGTGAGCGTTATTCTATTGAATTTAGAACTATAAACTGGGCTATAAGTCACGCGTGCATAATATATTATACCCTAGTGCATAATATAATGAATCCTACAAAGTTGAATTGTACCTTTGTGCAAATTACATGCGAGTAAACAGAGCATATTTTATTGGTCCGGGTTATACATTAAATATTTTCAGAAACAACAAAGAGGTTTTATACCACTTCAAATCCATATATATTTTTAAATGTTTGCGCCTTATATTTAGTACAACAAATTTGTATATCAAACAAATTATTCACAATTTACAATAATTTGTTATAAAATATTAAAATATTTGCATTTACCACTCCAAATTAAAAATTTTCACTTAAAATAGGCTGTATATGCTATACAGACATTGACACATTTGGCGGAAAAAAAAACCTACGCGCATGCGCGAGGTTCGGCGCCATTTTTCAATCACAATTCACAGCTTTGTTATCAAATGTGTTTGTTATTTTATGACCACGTATGTCTGTCTTTTACTCACAAGTGTGTTGAAAAACGTCGTATGTAACTCGTGAGCGTTGCTAATTACAGTCTCGGCTCATTATTAAGCCCTCGCCTGCGGCTCGGGCTCAAATCACAGCCTCGACTGTAATTAGCAACTTCGCTCACTTGTTACATAATATACTATTGTACCCTTATCACTCATCATTGTGGAAGATGAAATTGAATAATAAAAATAAAAAATATGTAAAAGAGTGCGTTACCATATTTCATCAAAAAAGGCAATTTAATACGTTCCTATTATATATGCAAGGTTCAAGTTACCAAAATCTTTAAACATCTCTCTTAAAGATTCTCTATTTCCAAGTTTATAAATAAAACAAATAGCGCTTTTATGAAGTGTCAATATGTATCGTGTCAAGATCTGCGGCATTTTTCCTTAGCAGGATGCCGTGCACAAGGAATCTGCGATCCCCAGCACATTGATGATGAACTTGATGACGAAAGTGCTTCGTCAATACGATCAACCTACCAGTGATCGCGTGAAACCGCAGTCAAACGTAGACCTGCAGTTATATATTTTTGAAGAATTTTACAGCCAAAATTTTACTTAGGAGAAACATAAGTTATGGTATCTACAACTTGGTATTGTGAACTGAATGTCACCATAGTATTTGCCTACTGAAGTACGGGAGTTCTCCCATTCATTCTTCCAAGCTAAGCACAATCTGGATTTAGCCAGAAGGCTAAAATGTCCTTAGAGAAGCACTTGTAGTGCTCTAATGAACCGGTCTCTATTAAATCCCTGGTAAAACTCTCCAAAACTGTTCCGTTACTTATTGAGCGACTGAGTGATTAACAGCCAGCGTACAGTCATAGCTACTGGGTGCAGAGAGCTGTAATTTGAAACATACATTCCTTAGGAAGTCGTCGTGGCGCCATAGTTAATGTTTGTATCATACGATATCACATGTTAAGCAACGGAGGGCACATTAAGCAGTCGGTCCCGGGTGCTGTATACTTGTATACAGTGGACATGAGGGTTTGTCAGAAGCCATTTCGGCGCCCTGAAAATTCTGGCATCCACCACCCAGCACTGGGCCAGCTTGGTGGATTATGGCCTATACCTCCTCGTCACCCAGGGGAGAGACTCATGCCCTGCAGTGGGCTCATTACAGGGAGCTGTGATGATGATGATGATTCCTTAGGGAGTAACCTAATTCGGAGAAGCAACTTCAACTGCTCTCTAATATATTTATCAGTAAACTACGGCACACGAAGAGGCTTACGTCTGGTACCTTCCCACAAATAAAAAAAACCATCAATATGTACATTATTTATTATTTTTATCAGAAAAATCATAGTTTTGCCGTATATCGTAATTGGTTTTCTAAAATGTTATATCTATCCTTTCTCTTTCAAGATACACCGAGCGTATACTTTAACCCTGAACCGATACCCTCGCGAGAAATTAAGGCTCTTCACACTTATAGCAACATGGTCCGTTCCTATCCCACCTTCTTCCACACTCGCTTTCCCATCCTTACCAGCTTTAAGATCCGCTATTAAGATAGCACTAATCACTTGTCCTCGGGGCGCAAAAATTTCAATCACATCACTTCTTTTCCATGCAGTATTTCCATCAACTTCCAAATGTTTATCATAAATCTTATTTCCTAGGTGATTAGAGTCTAAAGTCAAACGTAAGTCATTGGCTTTGGCTTGTAAAATAAAAAATAAAACGGCAAACACAAATTTTAAATACATTGTGATGATGCTGTCAAATAATCACGTGTGATGTTACAGACTAAAGTTCAAACCTATATACTTACTGTTTACACAAAATGAGATCATATGTAATTTTTCAGAGGTGAGCTGGCATTGAAACTGCCATTGTTTACATTCTTATTACGTACCACCTAATTTTATGTGGAAATCATAATGAGTTACTATCAATAACTTACCAGGAGACCATAACTTTAATGGAGTAATTGATGATACGTGTTCATGACCATTTTAGTACTATTTAGCATGGAACTGCTAATATGACTAAGTAGATACATTTGATAACATCATGGTAGTAGTTTTTAGTATGTCACAATTTCCGTCTTGCTTGACAAGGGAAGACGTAACAATGGCAAATTTAGCGTGTGTTACTGTGGCTGTTTTGGCGTTTTCAACACTAGCTTATTCAAATGATCTTATACTTGGGTATCCAGACTTATCCTCAAGGGTAATATATAGCAAGGTGCATCAAGAGAATCCAGCGATTTGGGTAAGATCAGATGTTTTCACTGTGAACTGTTCGAGGAATGAGATAATCAATCTAGTGAAGATAATAGACCTTAGAGAAGATAAATGGGGTGATGCGTATGTGAAAGCTGGTGGAATTGGGCAAAACTTTGTGACCATTGAGCTGGACAGTCCTACTGTGCTACGCGGATATAACTTCTTTGTGCAAGTTTACGCTATACAAACTAATACGTTCTTTTACAATCATGGAAGAAAGTAAATATTTGTAAATTAATTATCTGTTACATTATATTATGCTCTGTTTTTAATAAACGTTGTTGTTATCAATTGTTTTTTATTAAGTTTTGGGATTTTTTACCTGGGTACTTTTTGAAAAAAAACCAAATTAACTCCAAGGCTAGCTTTTATAATCACATTTATGGACACCACATGACGGAATTAGGGCATATCCTAGTCGACAATCCTGACCCAGGCTAGTATTGAGGGTCCGCATATAATAGTCAATTATATTTTAATAGCAGATTAGGTATGATGAGCATGGTATGAATTTCGAAAAAAATATTATAAATATTTTTCATAAATTAAAATTTCAAAATTGTTCTCTGTGAGTAAAATTTAAGATTAATCTAGATTTTTTGAGTTTAATAAGATGGACACGTTTTTATTACTTGTTGTATAGTCATAAACTACATATGAAACTTAAATTTTTATCACTTAGAAGAATTTTGAAACTTTAATTTATGAAAAATATTTTTCGTAATTTTGACCCACTCATCAGTCTTAATCTACTATTAAAATATTATTGACTATTATATGGCGACCCTATATAAAAGTTCGTTTGCATTATTGCCCTGGCTCAAAATGAATGATGTCTTTTTTAGGGTTGAGGGTAAAACGGAACCCTTTTACTAAGGCTTTGCTATTCGTTTTTCTATCCGTACGTGTACCACCAAGCTGCATATCTTGAACCGTGTTATTCAGAAACTTTCACAGATAATGTATTCTTATAAAAACTATATTAAAAAGTTGAAAAAATGTGAAAGAGCGCTCTCATATAATAAACACTTTTTTGCCAAATGTTGCCGCTCCGGCGGTAATGTGTTCCGGCAATATTGAATAAAGAGCCAGTTCCTTCCTAAACCTGTGTTCTGTCATCTTCGACCTCATCGTCACTTACCATTAGTTGAGATTGAGGTCAAACGCGGGTTTAGTCACATATAAAAAAAAACACTCAGCAGCTTCCTACCGCAGTCAATAGATGGCGCTGTTTGCATATTTAAGCCTGCAAATGTTTGTCTCGTATAATGGAAGTACTATAATTGTCCTTTAAGTAATAGAGCGGCTTTGCACTACATCCGATTCTCATCAGATCGGAGTCCGAAAAAATAAGAATCTTCTGTATGAAATGACAGATGCCTAATGTGTGGTGCTATAGAAGTAGTTCTACGGCTAAATCGGACCGTAATTTCTCGGATTCGGATCGGATGTAGAGCGTAACCGCTCCAAGTGTCGTAGTAGTTTTCAGTTAATGACTATGTTTCACTAGATGTTCCTTTAACCACATTGAATCACACGTCATCATCCGTCTGTATATAGCTATGACGACTGGGCTTCTCTATACCCTGGCAAACAAGGAAGTCAAAAAATTAAATTCAATGCAGTAAATGACAGCTCCAGTATAGGAAAGAAAAAAAATAGTGATGTGGTTTATGTGAATGAACGTAATTATTTTTTTATAATAATATCGTAATGTATCAAAATAATTATATTTTGGCCACGAAATATAGGTTTTTACGTTTTTTTTCGCAAAGGCTAACTCTTCAGACATAGCAAAGGAGGATAGGCGAATTTTACACTACACACGTTGAATCTCATTAATTCAATCTAACAAGTCTTATCTTACTAAGCTTTCATGTGCCTAATACGTTTGTATAATTTTGGCTATCGGATGATAATAGAAGTGGAATTTGATCAGACTGATCTTTGGAATTATTGATGGTTGAAAGGAATTCTTTCGCGCTGATTATATGGTACCTAAGCTAAACCTATACCTAATAAGGGCTATGCTATCTGTACGTATCAAAGGCAAAAAAGACATGCGTGTCAGTCATATAAATGAAAAATGTACCTTCCTAATCCCATTTAACTAGAGTAGATAAAGAAAAAAATTTAAATCTCGTTTTTGAATTTATGAATATCTTTGGACTTTCCAACTAGGCCCACATTAGCGCTGAAGCAGTTTGTGGCGGTTTAATTTTAATTGAGGGAATTTATCACGCCGCTGTGTTTATGTTTGTATACAAAAAAGCCCGGGTAAATACAAATATGAACACGCGACGGGCCACTTTTGTATGAAACCGCGACTGCACCCTTATAAAGCCACATTGGGCCTAAGATACCCTACCTCCAAACTCAATCTCAAACAGCCGCTTTATCAGAAGTGTTTAGGTTACTCAATGCCGACCCTATGATGCCAAAATGTGATGTACTACATTCATATACGCAATATTAAGTCTATTTTTTAGGCCGGCGCCAGACTTAGCTTCAAATGTTTGAACAAATGTTTGAACAAATATTTGAACAAATGTGTGGCGCTGGACTTTGCATATGTAGGCCGGCGCCAGACTTAGCTTCAAATGTTTGAACAAATGTTTGAACAAATGTGTGGAGCTAAGTCTGGCGCCCGGGTAAGTCTCTCCACTGTCAAACTTAGAAACTTCAAAGTCAAGAGACACTTAAAACAAGAGTGACAAAAAATCTAATATAAATAAATAAAATCCCCAGACAATCACACCAACTACATGGCCCCAAAGTAAGCATGGCTTGTGTTATGGGATACCATGTAGCGAACTAGGGGGGAACCTAGAATATAAATACATAAATGATAAACAATAAATATGATAAATAGAGAACCCGCAGCCACAGGCGTCTGAGGCAGATAGGTTTACCCCATCGCCATAGTGGTCGTCGAATCAAATTGAGTATCAAATTGAGTCCATTATTATGAAAATAAAAGATTTTAAAGTTTTTTTTTTGTAATTTCCTATTGAACACAAAACCTATTGGACCGATTTTAGTAATTCCTTAAACTTAAGTTTTCCCAACCTTGTTGTTTAAATATAAGTATCAATTCAGTTTATGAGTTAACTAATTGTTACCTCCGGATTCACCCACAGGAATGTTAATTCCGAACGTTTAGTATATATATTTTTTAAGTCTTAATGAGCGGTTTTCTGACAGCTCATTAAAAAAACAAAACTGTACAAAATTGGTACAAAAGGCTTCGATAGATGGCGCTTTACAAAAGGCGAACGCGAAGAATGTATTCCACACTGCGTTTTTTAAAGTAAAATAAATTAATTGACGTCTGAATTAATTGTAATTAATTAATAATTGAAATGAGGAACAAACAAAATACCTAACTGTTTTTTAACAATGAGGAGTTTTCTGACAGCTCATAAAGATTAGTTCAAAAATTCTCTATAGATGGCACTTTTAAAAAGCCGAAGGCGTTAAGTCTGAATACTATAATGTAGGTAAGTGGTATCTACCAACTAAGGTTATTTATAAGTTCAATTTCTGATACAGACGTCAATTAATTTATTTTACTTCTAAAAACGCAGTTTGGAATAAACGCCTATATGAAAGACAAGATTTCGCCTTTTGTAAAGCGCCATCTATCGAAGCCTTTTGTACCATTTTTGTACCGTTTTGTTTTTTTAATGAGTTTATTTATTTATTTATTTACTCTTTATTGGTACAAAAAATACAGATAAACATAAAAGGATAACAATGTACAAAAGGCGGTCTTATCGCTCTAGAGCGATCTCTACCAGACAACCTAAAAGAGTTGTCAGAACACCTCTCATTATGGCAGAACGGCTCGATGGATTTGAATGAAATTTGGCATAGCAATAATGTGCAGTCTGGAATAACTTATACCTAGACTACTTTATATCTCGATACTCCCACGGGATTAGAAATTGCGCGGGTAAAACTGCGGAAAACAGCTAGTATAAATTAATGTTCATTGTATTCATTAATTTCACACAAAAACTAAAACAAGGTATACTTACTTAGGTTTAATTAATTAGAGTATAAAAAATATACTATCAATAGTATCTTTAAAAAAACTCTTTGAAGGTTTTGTTTTGTCATAAGATTTTGTTTTAGTATAAAAAACTAATATTTGTTTTATTTCAAGGTGATTTTATGAAGATTTATATTTATTTAGATTAAAGTTTTATGAAAATTACTGACAATGTTATCTTAGAACTTTATGGAGATTTTGTTTTATTTAAAGAAGATTTTCCTGCTTCCATGCTGGACTGGGAGCGAAAGAAAAACATAGAATGTAGGTACCAGCTGCTTCTCTTCCCGGGCATACTGTAAAAGTCAGTTAAGAGACAGAGGTTTTAATGGCGTTTTGTGGGCGATAGGCTGACCCCCTGTCACTACAATAGTCTCTCTCCATCTTTATAATACCTCCAAATTTGTCAAACGTGGCATCAGATGGTCTTGTAACCTCTGGTGTTCTGCCTACCCCATAAGGGATACAGGCGTGACGTTATGTATGTATGTATGAAAAGAAGATTTCTAGAGGAAGATTTTTATTTAATAACATACTTAATATGTTAATAAAAAATTGTATGAAAATTACTAAAAAGTTAATTTATAATAACAGAATGACCCCTAAACAAGTTTCTGAAGGAATCGTTTAGTTACCTGCTCACGCACTCTACACCTAATTCCTTGACTGGACTGCAATGCAACTATAAAACCGAGCATCAGTGGAATATAAATTATTTACATATAACGATTCCTTCAAAAATTATTTACAAGGACTTTAACTGTAGTTTTTCTATTCGATAATCGATAAGGCAGACCAAGTAAAAATACCTAAGTGTCAAACACTTAATTTACATAGAAAGCGCATAAAGAAAACGTCAATCCTGATTTGTCCGCAGTATAGTTTATTAAATAGATAAACTAAGGTAAAAGTCATCAAAAAATGTCCGGGTTGTAAACTCCAAAATCCGGGGTTTTCGCGCTACGTGTCCTGATTGGCAGATTTTAGAGATGGCAACCCTAAGTATAATAAACGTGAAAGTTTTAGAGGTTGAATGTATGTATGTACTCATGTATGTTACTCATTCACGTCGAAATTGTTATACGGATTGTGATGAAATTCACACACCAAGTATTTATAAAAGGTGATCGTATTAAGATTTCAAAATCTCACGATGTATTTTAGTTGACTAATTAATATATTTAGAAAAAATCGTAATGATCCACAGATAAAATAATAAAAATAATAAATATTTCTGACATGAGTGTCACAACATTATCTAGCACAAATGAAGTTTCTTAAGGAACTTGTGTTATGGATACTAGTTAGGTAACTGATATACTTAAGAAATATATAAACATACATATTGAATAAATACATATTTTTTATTAGAAAATAAACTTAAATAAACATATAAACGTCCATGACTTGACGACTAATATCTGTGTTCATCACACAAATATCCGCCGCCGCCGGGATTCGAACCCAGGACCTCTGGCATAGGAGGCAATGTACACCAGCCGGTCGTCCAAAAAAAAATGGTCATTCATGATAATGGAATAGCAAAATTTGGCGGTAAACTTTAAGACAACGATATTTCAATTAGGTACCTATAACACAATGAATACATTTTTACTGAAATAATCTTATCATTTCAAAAACTTTGTTTTCATTATCATCTGTTTGAATGTGTCGTTCTAAATATAGTAATATTGTAGTGGATTCATTTAATAAAGCGGTAAACAATTGAATTTTATTCTTAAGACCGATAAATAAAATAATAAATTAAATCCCTAGAATCACACCAACTACATGGCCCCAAACTATGCAGAGCTTGTGATATGAGATACCATGTAGCGTACTAGGGGGGAACCTAGAACATAAGTAAATGCATACACATATAGCATTTATATTCATACTTTTTTTCTTGTTCTTTGTGGGAATCGAACCTGCGACCACTGGCGTCTGAGGCAGACAGTGTTACCTTATCGCCAAATTTTAAATTTAATCTTAATAATGTATTGACTGACCGGAATAGGGTACCTACTATAAGAAATTACAAATTTAATATCTGAACGCCTTGAGGGCAGATTCTTCTAGACAAAAACTTTATGCAAAACCCCTTTAATTTTGAAAAATAAATATATTTTCATTTCACATTTACCCATAAGTAGCCTGGAATAACACAAATGACTTATTTACTTATACATTCTCAGAATGACCTAAAAACGGACTTATTACGGAGAATAATTAGAAAATTAATTAGGTCTCTTTCCTTGAGGTATGACTTGAGTAAGTCCCAAAAAGAACGCGGTCAAGGTAAACAAAATCTTTGTATGTAGGTAAGGATTGTAGGTAAATACTCGTATGACCTTTAACATAAGTATATCTTTATATACAAAACTTGCTTCTTTTGTTTTTACTTACGCCAGCATACTGATAAGGTCAACCTCTATAACTTAAATATAATACGAGTTACTTACCTAAGTAAATAAAAATAACATCAATTTCAATATTTATTATAAATTACAATTAAAACAAGTTTATCACTAATGACTGTCATTGTCTAATCTTCGTACCACAGACAGATAAGGCCAGAAATCAACAACACTGCTTGCTAACATATGTATCATTGCAAATAAAAAAACAATCAGGCGTAGATTTCGACTAGGAATTTGAATCCGGAACCTCGTTCACTTTTTAATTTTATATCGACAAAGTTGAATCCCAGGCCGCCTCTGGTTATCGATGGTTCTGCCAAGCCATTCTCCAAATCTTTGATGGCAATTCCTTTGATGCGCTGATCTCCTAGTGGATACTCAAATTTAACTTCCTCTTCTCTTTTAAATAAAGGTATCCCTGAAGACTCGATAGTTCTTTCGTACACTTTTCTTACAACACCATTATTATCGTATATTTGTCCAACTATCACACTTTTACATTGCACTAAATTTATAACAGCGCATATCAAAACTAAAATCTTTAAAGACATTTTCTAATATTTCAGTATTTTTATATGGAACGTGCGTAGTACGCGATGTTGCAGTTAAAATGTGTCGCGTAAGTTTACTTAAAACAGGACAAGAATGTGAGAGAAGGACACGTGTGTGGACAGAGCGAGATGAAAGATTGAGAGGTCAAAATGTAAAGCGGAATATAAACCTCGGTACTTTACCTAGAACTGAGGCTTGGTTTACATGACCACTTGTTTACACTTATTCCGTACCTACTAGCAATTTCGCGTGGTTTCACCCGCGCCATTCTGAATCCGCCGGAAATATCGGGAAAAAAGTAGCCTTTGTGCTATTCCAGACTGTATACTATGCCAAATTTCATCCAAATCCATTGAGCCGTGATTGAGTACCTAGTTATTTTTTTCTAAATAGGCTTGGTTGTTTGAAGAGTTGTGGTAGATAACCGTGAGGATAATTTGTTTTAGATTTGGCTTTATTGAGCACATATTTATAACAAGTAAACCGCCTAAAGTTTGTTCTATTAGGGTTTATATATCTAATACAAGATGTTTCCGCGGTTTTACACGCGCAATTTCTAATCCCGTGGGAATAACGGGACAAAAGTATCCTATCTGCTATTCTAGGCTATGTACTAATCACAATGCTAAACCAAATCCATTGAGCCGTTCTGCCATTATTGAGACTTTACTGCGTACCGACTTATTTGGGCCAGATAACATCAATGTATATTAATTGGCACTAGACAACTTTCGAGATTGTAAAATAACGCGTATAGAGATTTTCTGTCAGACTAACGGTATGTAAACCGGCCTTAACCTTCATCAATAAGCATCAATCGTTTCTTACGTACTCGCCTCAGTGTCAACCAAATAGCCAAAGGTCGTCCTGTATAGATCTACAAAGAAATTCACCTCACAGTCGCCTACATTAAAGATCAAAGTTGTCTGCACTGTGATTACAATAAATAACATAACATTTCATAATTGTTCTGTATGCGAAGGAATTAGAATTCATTGTAGAATAACAGGACTGTATTCTTGAAATTAATATAATATTGATAAGTGGTATTGATTAATTTTCTAAGAATATGTAAAATAAAAATACTTATTCATATTTTGGCACTTGCTTTGAGTTTGTTTAAGGGAAAAGAGGTTTTCCATCTGGGTTTTTCTCGTTTTCGCTACATACAGTACTACTACCTACATACCTACTGCTGTATCTAATGTGTAACGCGCTTCCTCATTATTATGTATGTATGACAATATATTCATAACTAAGATACAAGTAAACGTGTTTGATTCACTGCTTGGGCTAATATTTTCTAGTAACGAAGAATAAGATTTTTGAATTTTTTTATAAATGACTAAGTCCGCGTTTGACCTCAATCTCACCTGATGAAGTGAAGATGAGGTTGAAGATGGAACACGGGCCTAGAAAAGAAATGGCTCTTCATAAATTATTGCTGGAAAATATCATTGCCGCCGCCGGAGCGGTAATATTTATATTTGGCGGCAAATTTTATATGAAGGGTGATCGCTAGCCAGTCGGACCATGACGTGACAGCCCGTTCACACATGATCCGTTTTACCTACCTTTTTTGTATAGTAAATACGTATACTGAATACTGTGCCATATGTGAAGTCGCTCATACAACTCCATGCGCCATCAATGAAAAAAAACGTATCCGGTAGGTAAAACGTATCCAGTAAAACGGACCATGTGTGAACGGGCCGTGATTCTGCCACTAAGCGGGGGTCACTCGGATTAGTCGCCTTTAACGACACGCTTATCCAGTGCTGGTAGGGCTATTCTAAGTGACCATACACGGACATGGAAATATTTTCAAGTTCCTAAATGGGACAAACGGGTGAACACACCTATATTTAATATTAATAAATAATAATAAATAAATAAATAAATATTTTTCCTGCGAAATCATACGGAATATTATTAACCGCTTTCATAGGTGATGGATGATAGATAAAATAAGTACCTATGCAAAAAACGCATAGTAGTTTGATTAGATGGCACTGAACATGTGAGAAATGGCTGTTTATTTATTAACACTATTAATACACGTAAGTCAGTTAAGGGACAGAGGTTTGGTCGTAGTTTTGTTTGTGGGCGATAGGCTGACCCCCTGTCACTACTAGGGATTGCAATCCGCATACTTCGAAATTCGAAAAGTACTTACTGAAAAATCCGGATTTTTTTAACTTTAAATAGTCCGGATTTCAGAATCAAAATCCGGTTTTTCGAATATTTCCGAATTTTTCGTTTGAAGTACTTGTTATCATCACAATTTTTTCACATTTATTTCATCAAAAATTCATAAAAGTAAAACATCTCAACTAGACTCTTGATTAGGCATATCATGTTGCGAATATTTCATTACGGCTCTAACTTATAAAAAGCGATTTTAATTTATGTAATTGACAATGTAATGTGAGTAAAAAAACTGAACTTTAAACTCTGGCTTGTGTAGTCATAGTTTAAGTTCAGTTCTTATTTAATAAGGCCTTATTTTAAATGATTATATTAGTATAATGGATATTATGAACCTTCTAATTTGAATGATTATTAATATGTATGTATTTTTCATATTTATTTAATCCTCAGCTCTTATATTCTCAATTAAGCTGAAGTTATAAGCTCTATTCGCGGTTCTTTTTCAAACATTGCTTTTGAGAATAAGCTACGATGAAATTGTATGATGAAATCATCCTAGGTCGGAACAGTTTTAACTGATACGCTTCGGAAATACGCGTTTTTTTTTTTTTTTTTATAAAATATGGATGGGACGTTTGTCTTCAATGACACCTGATGTTAAGTGAACATGAAGACTAAGGTGGTACACGTCCATCCACGAGAAACCTATTCACTCGACGCTTAAAAGTACTAGGACTATACTGGTCAGGGAAAATAGACGCAGGCAGTTCATTCCAAACCTTGGCGACCCGTATCAAAAAGGAACTGTCAAAGCGCTTAGTTCGACTTTTCGGAATATCAACCACATACGGATGGAAGTTCTGTCTGCGTCTAGTAGTCCGATGGTAAAAGGGTGAGGGTTCAATTTGCTCAAACAGAGCACTCGCGCACTCACCAAAATGTATCCTGTAGTACACGGTTAAACAAGCAACCTTACGACGATGCTCTAGGGTCTGTAGATTTTTGGTCGTAAGGTCGACGTTGTTAATTAATTTACGGGCTCTTCGGTCAACGGAGTCCAGCGCTTCTAGTTGATATTTGGCTGAACCATCCCAAAGATGACTGCAGTACTCCATGCATGATCGCACTTGAGCTGTATATAAGTTAAGAAGCTGTGCAGGGCGGAAGTACCGCCGTACCTTCGAGATGATTCCCAACTTTTTCGAAGCTACTTGAGCCATGGACACAATTTGTTGACCGAAGTTTAAACTGGATATTATAGTTACGCCTAAAAGCCCTAGATGGTCAGTGATGGGGACAGATACATTTTGGAAAGTGGGCGTTAATGTGAAGGTGCTCTTTTTTGCGGAGAATAGACACGCCTGAGTTTTGGACGCGTTGAATTTAACCAAATTCGACTCACCCCAATCGGATACTTTCCGTAAGGTCAAATCAACGCGCTCAATCATTGACTTTCTTAAACTCTGGATTTCACGGGGGCTCGCTCGCGCATTGGATACGTATCTCTCTACAACAGTGCTGTCATCAGCATAACTAATAATGCCCGGTGTTAAAAGGTCATTAATGTGCAGCAAGAATAATGTTGCAGAGAGAACAGATCCCTGAGGTACCCCGGCATTAATTGCCATTTGGTCGGAGGAGAAGCCATCTAAGATTACTCGAATTGACCGTTCCCTCAGAAAATCAGATATCCAGTCGCAGAGCCCAATCGGTATGCCATAAGCTGGAAGCTTACTTAAGAGACCATCATGCCAGACCCTGTCAAAGGCCTTGGAAATGTCTAAGGATACAGCTATTGCTTCACCATGACCCTCCAAAGCCTCGCTCCATAAGTGAGTGGCATACACGAGAAGATCGCCGGTCGAGCGTCCGTTGCGGAAACCATATTGGCTATCGCTTAGGAGCTCGTCGGTCTCGAGGTATGCCAGGAGTCGATTGTTCAATACACGTTCCATGACTTTGCAAAGTATGGAAGTGATTGAAATTGGTCGATAGTTGACAGGATCGGCACGGCTTCCCTTCTTTGGTACTGGTTGTACGTTAGCAAGCTTCCAGGACTTGGGAACCTTACCGGATTCCAATGAAAGTCGATAAAGACGCGTCAAAACGGGAGACAACTCAGCTGCGCAGCGTTTTAAGACCACTGCAGGAATACCGTCTGGACCACTAGCTTTGTTCTCGTCTAGGTGCAGCAAGCATTTAAGAACCTCTTTTTGGCGAATGTGAACGGTACCCATTGTAGGTCCGAACTGAGGTAATTGGGGTGGGATTTTTTCTTGGCAATCTAGACGAGAATTTTCTGCGAAGATACTAGCAAATAAATCTGCTTTCTCCTTAGCAGTGTGGGCCAGAGAACCATCGGGTTTCCTCAGTGGTGGCAGCGACGGGCGACAAAAGTTCGTTTCGACCGACTTGGCAAGGGACCAGAAAGCTTTACTTCCCGAAGGGTATGCTGCTATTCTGTCTCCGATACGGCCTATGTGGGCAAAACGAGCTCTTTTGATTACCTTTTTGCAGGACTTGGCGGCAGCATTGTATCTTTTCTTAAGTTCATGCGAATCCAGGGCTTTGCTTCTGCGAGCATTTGCCCAGGCTTTGTATGCTTCCCGCTTTCGCTTTTCAGCGGCAAGGCAAGCAGTATTAAACCATGGGCGAGCTTTGGTTTCAAGGGATAGATCAGCGTGGGGAATGAAGTACTCCATTGCTTGAACTATCACACTTGAGACAGCATCAGCGCAGCACGATGGATCGGTTGATGTAAAACAAGTTTGCCGCCATGGATAAGATGCGAAGAAATGTCGCATTTCATCCCAATCTGCTGACTTGTAACGCCATACTCGCCTGGAGCCTTTTGGGCGGGTGTCAGGTGGCGAGTACAGCGATACAGATTTCACCATACAGTGATCGGATGTCCCTAAAGGTGCAGTGACGGACACCGAGTATCTGTCAGGATTGGTTGTCAGCAGAAGGTCCAAGCAATACGCAGTGTGGCCAGCAACGTCAGGGATGCGCGTAGGCTCGTTAACAAGCTGTGAGAGACCATAAGTCAGCGAAAACTTAAAGGCCTCTCTGCCAGCATGGTCAGTGTCCTGATACGGGTATAACCACTGCCCGTGGTGAGCATTAAAATCCCCCAGAAACACCAACTGCGCCGTGGGAAAACGTTGCTGAATCTTATCTGCTGCATTGCCAAGGTATTCCATAAGCCTCGTTGTCTCCCGATCTCCGCTATGTGAACGATAGATACAGGCGTAAACCACTTGGTCTAGGCCAGTATCTATGTGAACCCACATGACTGAAAGGTCCGGCACTTCCAAGTAACGGAGACGCTGATAACAGATCTTGTCACTGGCATACATGCACACCCCGGCGTGCGGGCGGAAAAGTGACTCCAGGATATAGCCTGGGTAACCAAGGTATGCCGAGTCCGACGGATCGCAGATCTGCGTCTCCGTTAGAAAGAGTAGGTGGGGTCTCTCCGTCTCAAGATGGTGGTGGACATCATTCAGATTGGAGTGCACTCCTCGGATGTTACAGAAGTGCACTTTGAGGGAGAGGAAGTGCAACCGCTGTTGAACCTTACTCTTTTTAGGACCTTTCATTATGAATTGTGGAGTGAATAGGGAGGAGAATAGAAGTTGAGTGAAGCGCTGCAAATGGAACCAAGCAACTCGTAGGGAACAACGCACCATTGGGGAACTCGCCTGGAGACTGCGGGGACGCCCGAACCACCCCGAGGTCGCCATCGGGTCCTCTCCAACCGGTCGCCAACCGGCACGATGGAGCCTCCCGGGATTTTTCGCGAGGTGGCGGGGCAGCCTTTCGCATGTGGCTGGCATGCTACTTGGGCCCCCTACTACCTGCGGTCGGCCAGCGGTGCACCGTGCTTCGGATCCCGCTACCCTCCAAAACGAGTTACCCGGTGAGTCATTATCCTACGAGTTGAAGACTGTTCTCCGATGCAGCACGATTACTCAGACCTATCCTCCTCAATGGCTACACTAGACATCATGCCGGAACGCGACTAAGTCACTTGGCGGCATGGTTTTGTCTAGTGGGTGGTGACAAGCCACGGCCGAAGCCTACCACCAGATTTTACTGCTCGTTTAGCACCACCCAGGGACCACGTACAAGGCATCGAGGGCTAAACCTTGCGGACGCGAGCAGTTTTCAGTCCCCAAAAAGTTTTTCAGTTTCAGTTTTACCTAGTCAGCACTAGTTTGACTGATATTCTATTTAGAAAATTAGTTATTATAGCAATTAGCAGATACTGTACACTGGTATGGACGAACGCACGGTGCTATCAACACAGGTGTGCGATCACAGAACTTTATCGAATCGTTTGTTAACGAATGTTCGTATAGTATGGAGACGGTTTTTAAGAAAAAAAATAAATCTATCCATTGCCGCACGGCCAGTTTAAATAAATGTGTGCCTTGTTAATTTTGAATGTTTGTAAACATGTTGTACTCATAAATATCTGTAAAATAAAAAATTACAATGTTACTCAAAACTTGCAACCGACTCCATTCTATACGAGCATTCGTAAACATTCGTTAATATACGATTCGATAAAGTTCTGTGATTGCACTGCAGAATAGGTAGGTAGGTAGGTATAGACGGCTACACGAACGGTAGTCGACCTAGTAAAACTCTTTATCTACCTATTTATAGGGAATTTTGCTGAAAAATTACGAACCTACCTACAGGGTGTATTAAAATGTACCTTTTTTACTTTCTTGTTTATGCTGTTGGTTTACAATAAAGAATTTATTTATTTTTTATTTTAAATTTATTTGTTTTGCGTTTTTATTAAATTTTATAGTAAATGTTGGTTAATTGTGAAGTTTAAGAAAGAACTATTTTGTTTTTAAAGTTTCTTATCTCTGTTATATTACATTTAAATTTGACTGATTATATGTACGTGTGGAAATTATTATTAGTTCTATGAATATTCATTAAAGCTTTATTATAAATATTTTCTATTATTTATCAAGATTTGCAACTAAATAAAAAACATAAAAGACAATGTAAAAAATTTAAATGTAAAACTACTAACTTCAAAATCCGGTTATGAAAAAAATCACAATTTGCAATCCCTAGTCACTACAATATTCTCTCTCCATCATTAGGTATAATACCTCCGTCTAACGTAACATCAGATGGTTTTATAACCTCTGGTGCTCTGCCTACACCGTATATATGCTGGCGTGGAGTTATGTATTTTATTTATTTATTTATTTTTCTTTATTCTGGCACAAAACAGTCACATATTTTAACAGAAATACATACATTTTTTATTAACTAGGGTAGAAGACAAGGAGTGCCCAATAGCGGTTACATTTTTATAATACAGAAGTTATAATCTGGATTGGTTCACACACATTATAAATATACTATATACTTTTTAACTTTACACAATAAAATAAAATAAACAACTTTAACAAGAAATAGCATATCAAAAATTCAAGATTTTGATAAGACGGCTTTACTGTTTGCTCTTCAGTATCAAATAGATATTTTGCTTAAGACTACTTAAGGAATTACAAAAAAGGTCCAAGTCGTGAAATTGCTTATTGTAAACATCTATGCTACGGTAAAAGAAATTATTGCGAGAGTAGTTCTTGCGAAGTTCAGGTGGCAACAAGATATTTAATTGTCGTGAGGGGCGAATAGGTACATATATGTACCTATGTACTAATTATACAAATATTTTGAGTAGGTTATGATAATATATCTAACTTAATAATATGCTGTAGGTACGTACTTCAACAATAATCCAATAGTTAGTTGCAAAGAGTCTATCGATGTCGATACTGTGACATACCTTCCTACCTATTAAAATAATTAAAATTCTTACTAGACACATTCTTTCGAACATTTTTATACCATAACGGGCATAACGACCTTTGAAGGGCTCTTAGCTAAATAAATCGAATTTACAATATTCAATCAACAATATGCATTTATTTTTTTAACTCAAAGTTTGATATACCTAAATAAAAAAAAATGAAACAAAATATTATCTATGATTTAGTCATTTTTACAATAAAAGTGAATTTTAACAATAAAATATGTGATCATGTTAATGGTTTTCATAACTCATATTTAATAATTGCGGTACTTCGCGCCTTGAAAAGGCCACTAATGTTTAGAGGAGATTATTTTTGAAATGCAAATTAGGGTAAAAAAGGGCAAATTTGAGCCACCTAGAAGGACATCTTTTTCCGGAATTTTCGTCCAACTATTTCTCAACTTCTAAAATGGATTCCCATACCCACTAAATTCAGACAGGGACTGTATAATTAAGATAATATCTATAGATAGTTCAACTCAGTTGTGCGCGGCCCCTATGTGTGCGAACAGTGACGACGAGACTGTAGCGTCACTGCCGCACAAATGAAAGTTGTATATATTTTACAAGCGCACAAACACAGCGCCGTGCGCAAACTGAGTTGAACTATCTATAAGAGAGAGAACGCTATATTGTGCACGTAAAATTGTACCTACATTATCTGTATCTTTACAGGTAAATATAAGGTCAAAAGCCTTAGGTCTAAGGCTTTTGCAGATGGCAACAAATACTTAACACGATTAATCAACCTGAATTTGAACGTTATCGCAGCGTGATGTTAGGTATATAGCCTTACTTCTTCCTCGATAAATGGACTATCCACCACTAAAATAATTTTTCAATTCGAACCTAACGGAGAGGCAGATCTGTGAACCGTCAAATTTGGCATACCTTTGTTACCTAGTTTACATCCTGGAGTCCAGATTCCACCCGCGAGCGACTCGAGCTGTTGTCAGCATCTCCGTTACTTAGAAGTGCCGGATTCTGTTATGTGGGTTCACATAGATACCGGCCTAGACCAACTGGTTCATGATGGTATTTATCGGTCACATAGCGGAGATCGGTAGACAACAAGGCTTATTTCCAGGCTTATAAGACTATCTAGACTATCTCAGCAGTACCTACAGCGGACATGGTTCTTCCATGTTTTCCCACAGATCAGTTGGTGTTCCTGAGGGAATTTTGACGCACACCATATACAGGATGTTTGGTACAAATTGATGCCAAACCAATAAATATAAGACTGCGGCCAAACAAAGGAAAATATAAGGTGAACGTATCAACGAAGTTACATCCACTCACAACGACGCGACGACGTGTGACCCTCAAGTGTGTGCCTATCGGTATTTTTTCCGCCAAAGAAAGCGTAGCACCTTAGTGACATGTCTGGCCCCTAAACTAGACAGTATTCTAGAGAATAGCGCCCTCCCCATTTCGGTTTCCTAAGAATATGAACAGCTTTATTTAATTTATAAATATACCAAACATGTAACTATGTTAGTATTTCTTTAAAAACTATGTAAATACCTACCCAGATAAATTATTAATATTATTTATATAAGTACATTAATTAGGTGGGTATGTCAATTAACGCCCTCTGTTAAAGAACGCCCGCACTACGAAAAGTGAACTTATATTTATATAAGCTGCATCGCAACTTAAGCACATATACAATAGTCCAATATTGACTAGTCAAGCGCGGGCGCGTGACCCTTGAGCCGAAATCTTGTCAGGGAGAAGCTGTGATCGAAGAGCATCACGCGTGTTTGTTGCTACTATAAAAATGTCTCAAAGCGAAATTGTAAGCATTCAGTTCTTTTTATGCAATTATTGCATTCCTTTATACGTTTTCTTTTTTTACGTAATTATTTAAATCCAGTAGTAATTTACTCAATTTCCTTAAAAAAAATTACAAAAACTGTAATATCTTCTCCTCGCCCAATAACGCCCAGACATAAGCCCCTGGGGCGTTATAAGACAATGTGTGGGCGCTATTATAAATATCAAAATTTTGAAGCATTAAAATTCAGTTATTTTAAGACCAGCTATTCGCAGTTCTTATTTTTTTAAACAAAAATTTTTATTTATAGGCTAATAAAATTACATAATCGAGAAAAAAGAAGAAAGTTATTAGATTATTACATATTATTGCTGCTTACGGCCGTTATTAAAAGCACCACTTTTTTTCAAAGGCGTCATTACCCTACTACGTTTAATAACGCCCAATGAATGAAAATTAAATAGTTTTTTTTTTTTCAAATAAAAAGCTTGATAGCTGTTTAATATTTTTATTTTGATTATTTAAACCAAAAAAAGCAAACTAAACATGTTTACTTCGAGATGTTACAAGCTTTTTTAAGAGTAACACAAAAGTTCTTATTTTTTTGTTAAAGGAAACTGAGTAAGCCTGGGCCACAGGGTTAACAGGTTGACTTCGGTCTAAAAAAATAGCTTATTTTATCCGTATTCAAAATACATAAAACCTCTAAAAATGTGGTGAGGGGGAAACAAGTTAATTCAAGATATGGAAATCGCTATCAAGCTGTATGGATGAATAACTCATAATATAATTGAAAATACGCTGAGTAAAATTAAAGAAATATTAAATGAGAATCATTATAAGGTTAAATAAATGTAAACTAACCGCGTTAGTTTTATTTTAAATAATTATTTTGTAATTAAAATAGGCGAAATTATTTATTAGGTTTGGCAATACTGAGTGAATGAAGAACGAAACTATGGTAATTGAATCGTTCAGTAAGTCAACCGATCTATTTGTTCACTCGTTTGTTTGGTTTCTTTCCTTGCGCTTGAGTATTTTCATGGTTTTTTCTATTTTTAACGACTTCATACAATTACTACAACTTAGTTGACATGATGTGAGAGATTTTAATAAAATAAATAGGTAGCCCTAAGAAAAGTGAAAGTTGTTAGTATCAATTTATTAGTTTTAAGTTTTAGTTAGAAAGAATAGCTTCCGGAAGCGATTCTAAGCTCACTTAACTTCTGTGTATACTTATAGACAAAATTATGGATATCTCAATTCCTCAACACTGGTTTATCTTGAAAATTTTGGTGATGAAACATGATTATATTTTAAATAAAAAAAAGCAAATGTCAAGTTGTTAACACCGTGGCCCAGAAATGTATGAAGCAGGTTCTGTCTCCTTTTCGTTTTTGTATGCTTTTTTTAGTTCTCTATAAATAAATATTTGACATAATTGGCCATTATTGTTTTATTTAATATCTAAAAACGATATTCTGGCTTTGAAGATTTTTTTTTATAAACGGGCGCTAATAGACGTACCCTTTCTAAAAACGCCCAAAATCATGTTTTTAAAAAGAGGCTATCATGTCGTGAAACGTACATATTTTCTCATATAAATTATTATTTTTCAGTAAAAAAAGCAATGATGCGTTTATGTTACTTAAAATTTATTGTCCAGTAAGCTGTTTATATTGAAAATAAATAATTTTTCGTTAAGTGGGCGTTAAATGCCTCTTGTACCTTATTAATTAATTTTTGGTAGAAATTTACTATAGGGGGTTAGTAATATGGATGGAATAGAAACAGGAATAGGATGGCGGTTATAAAAATTATTTACAAATTTTTTATGGGTTTTTAGAAGGCGGTTTACTTTTTCTTAAAAAGAAATAATTAGTTTGCTTTCATTTTGGTTTGGGTCTTATGAATTTATTTATTTATTTTTTATTCCATACTCTCTATTGTTAGGCTTTTGTTTTGAGCTAGTCATTAGTTTTTTCATAGTTGGTTAGGTTCTACATTTATAGATATTAGTGATAGATTTTTTAGTGATAAGTTTTGTGCTGGTTCTGGTATCAGTAACTACTTACCTTCTACTTCTGGTAATGTAATGTTTTGGTACTGTAACACCATGACTTTGACCTACCTACTATAATACGTTATGCCTGTAGGCCTAGGTAGAAAACTAGGGAGAAGGACGCCTTAAGAAAGAAAAGCAGATGAATAAAACTCCCTTCGAAAAAACACGACGGCTTGATGCAGCAAGAGATGGTCTCGTCTTGGTATCGCCAGCATGCTGCACGTGGTGCAGAAACTGACAAACGAAGAGAGATCCGCTTAAAAAAACTTCTTGCGAACAGTCAGCTAAGAACTTACCCAAAACTTATCACTAAAAATCTATCACGAATCTACAAATATGGAAACTAACTCACTATGAAAAAACTAAAAATTTGCCCAAAATTAAAAGTAAGTAGGTAAGTAAATGAAAAACAGAAAAATCTGTGTCAAAATGAATATACCGATACGTGAGATAATTGCGAAAAAACACCGAAATGTTCTTCTAAATGGGACAAATATCCTTTTAAAACCGCATCAACGTCGGTTCAGCCAAACGCAAGATAATAGTTGCGCAGGTATCTAAATCTGCGGGAAACTGCTAGTACTTGGTAATTATTCGGCAAACCAATCAAACATACATACATACATAACGTCACGCCTGTATCCCTTATGGGGTAGGCAGAACACCAGAGGTTATAAGACCATCTGTTGGAGGTATTATAAAGATAGAGAGGCTATTGTAGTGACAGGGTGTCAACCTATCGCCCACAAAAACGCCAAGTAAACCTCTTTCCCTTAACTGACTCTTACAGTATGCTCGGGAAGAAAAGCAGCTGGCACATTCTAAGTTTTTCTTTCGCTCCCAGCCCAGCATGGAAGATGTCCAGCATGGAAGATCAATCAAACATTCGGCTGAATACAAATGTCAAATGTACGAAATACGAATGTTCGGCCGAACATTCGG
This sequence comes from Stenoptilia bipunctidactyla, assembly GCA_944452665.1. Classification (NCBI taxonomy): domain Eukaryota; kingdom Metazoa; phylum Arthropoda; class Insecta; order Lepidoptera; family Pterophoridae; genus Stenoptilia; species Stenoptilia bipunctidactyla. The sequence goes on along the minus strand of OX101748.1, from coordinate 14,621,303 downwards.
CTCATAAAAAGATAAATTGAGAACCTTGTTTTTCAAAATTTAACCAACTTTATATATACAAAAACATTCTCCTTAACACGACAAATCTTTTTCTGAAAACCCCATCCAAATCGGTTCAGCCAAATGCGAGAAAATCGCGGACAAACATACATACTTTCAAGTCAAACTGAGAACCTCCTTTTTTTGAATTCGGTTAAAAGTAAGATGGCTAGTATTTTGAGATCGAACATCATTATCATCGGGCTGGGCTTCTTCAAGGTTCTTCACGCACGTCGCTCGATCGCACAAAAAAATGTTTGTTTTTAATTTTATTTAAAAAAAATACAATATACTACAATGGTTGAAAAGTTCGCGGCCTGGCCATTAAAAAAAACTTTTGTTATTTTTTCTGCCGTCATTTTGAACTGTCATTATTCAATTGTCAGCCCGCGAATTTTCAATTTGATATCTTGTTTAAATAAAAATTTACGAACAATATAAATACGTGTGTAGAACAAATTTTCACTAATGGAGAAATTTGAACAACGTGCTGTGATTAAATATTTGTTTAAAAAAAGATTAACACCAAAGGAGATCCATGATGACATGCAAACAACATTAGGGGAATCTGTCCCGTCTTATACCACTGTGAAAAAATGGGTTGCAGAATTTAAACGTGGACGAGAGAACATCGAAGATGACCCTCGCTCCGGCAGGCCAATGACGTCTACGACCGAAGAAAACATCAATAAAGTGTGTGATCTCATATTGAAAGACCGTAGATTGACTATCAGAGAAATTGCAGACACTATAGGCATCTCATATGAACGAACGCAAAACATCATTGTCCATGAACTCGGCTTTTCTAAGGTTTCGGCTAGGTGGGACCCCAGATTGCTTTCAGTAGAGCAAAAGCGAATTCGACTCACGATTTCTCGCGACTGTTTGGAGATGTTCGAGGCTGATCCACAAGGTTTTCTTGACAGATTTGTGACAATGGATGAAACCTGGGTTCACCACTATACCCCAGAATCAAAACAACAATCCAAACAATGGAAAAAATCAGGTGACCCAACTCCGAAAAAAGCAAAGGCAATTCTGTCGGCTGGCAAGGTGATGGCATCAGTTTTTCGGGATGCTAAGGGTCTCATTATGGTGCACTACCTTCCAAAAGGCGAAACAATAAACTCTGCGTACTATAGCACCCTTCTGCGCCGTTTACGTGAAGAAATTAAACAGAAACGCCCAGGATTACTGAGAAAGAAAGTGTTGTTTCACCAGGACAACGCCCAAGTCCACACGTCTGTCGAGTCTATGGCTCAAATTCGTGATTGTGGTTTCGAATTGTTGCCACATCCAGCTTATTCTTCTGATTTGGCACCTTCGGACTTTCATCTGTTTCCAAACCTGAAAAAACACCTCGGTGGGCAGAAATTTTTAACGAATGAAGAGGTCGAAGCCGCTGTTAACCTGTATTTTGAAGACCTTGAGGAATCTTTTTTTAAAACAGGTATGGAAGCTCTGGAAAGCAGATGGAAGAAGTGCATAGAGCTAAATGTAGATAACGTCGAAAAATAAAAATATTTTTGTATGTACTTTATTCTGTTTTCTTGACTAGGCCGCGAACTTTTCAATCCACCCTCGTAGTAACTAACAAATATTTAACGCTAAATTAACAACTCCACCGCCGCTGAAGGATTTGGACTTCGGTGTATTGATTTTGAAGGTTCTGCAACAAATGTGGAATGGGCTATGTCTTATGGGTCGAAATGGATATCTTTTTCGTAGGCATATTAGCACTGAACCACTATATCCCGACCTTTCAAATTGGTTGAACATACTTTGTTCAGGGAACATCTACCAAACTGAAAAATCTGTGGTTCCAGAACACCCTATTTGGCTGGTTAGATTGTATTTCAAGATCCGAATATTACATATTATTATTACAACGATACACCATTATCTACTATATTGGGATGATGCGACAGGTGATAGAAATTTAAATTTTCCTGATATGTTAAATCGTGAACACGGATTTAAGCTATCTCCAACATGGAATCCAGTAATAGATACTTATATTCAAATCGCGATTTAACTTCGGGTCGGTCGACTGGTACTTTAAGTATTGTGCGCCATATGTTTTATATAAAAAAAAATTCGACCATAAGCACATCATTCCGCCTGTCGCATTGGATACATCATGGTGGTATTTCAGTCTGCCTGCGACGTAAGCTAGTGCAAACAAGTCAAAATGTCGGGACATAGAAGGCATGCGTTAATCTGCCTACCAAAGTGATATCGCGTTTTGTATTATTAGATTTATGTCTTAGGTACTCATAAATCAAATCCAGTACCTTACAATGAAAAGCAAGTTATTCTACCTTTTGATTTAGTTGCTGGGGTTGCCTGAGTCTTTATATTTCAAAATTCTTTATGTAAAAAATCTAAATAATGTCGCCTTCATAATATGATATGTACAGAAGGCAGCATATCAAGCGTTACAAATATGTTAAAAATTTTACTTGAATCTGAACTTTATGCCTTCGAAATTAAGTTAAAATTGGTTGGGGAAATTTGACAGGTGATGTACGCTTGATCTGCTGCCTTCTGTACCTTTCGGTAATAAGTCGTGATTTTGATGATTTGTAATAATGTGTAGAACATCATTAGAAAGGGGATAAACCGAAGAAGTTTTTAAAAGTCTTTTAAAATTCTCATCGTTTCTTTTTATTTATTTTTTTGCAATGTAAAATAAGTACCTATATGATATAATTTTGCCTCGCCCTCGAGACTTTGTTGCCTCATAACTTTTTTTTCTTGATTTTTAGCATCGAATACTCATTTAGGTATAATAAGGCATACATATACTCACAAAAAAAAAGTTATTTAGATTAGAAGTTGAAAATTAGGGTTTTTTTGAAAATTATGAAAAACTATGATATTTACTCAACTACCTGTAAGAAATAGACTAGTAGTGATCGAAGTAAGTATGTTCAGAATAGGCCCACCTACCCCCATTACAATTTGGCCAACTGTGTACCAAACACCCTGTATACGTGGTTATACCCGTTTCAGGACACTGACCATGCTGGTAGAGAGGCTTTTAAGTTTTCGCTCAATCATGGCCTCTCTCAGATTGTTAACGAGCCTACGCGCATCCCAGACGATGCTGGCCACACTGCTTACTGCCTGGACCTTCTGCTGACAACCGATCCGGCCAGATACTCGGTATCCATCACTGCACCCTTAGGCACAACCGATCACTGTCTGATGAAATCTGTATCGCAGTACTCGCCACCTGACACGCCTACCTAATGGTTCTAGGTGAGTATGACATTACTAGTTGGCAGATTTGGATGAAATGCAACATTTTTTCGCATCTTATCCGTGGCGGCAAGCTTGTTTTACATCAACTGATCCATCGTGCTGCGCCGATGCAGTCTCAAGCGTGATAGGTCAAGCATGGAGTGCTTTATTCCCTACACTGATCTATCCCTTGTAAAAAATAGTTCGCCCATGGGTTAGTGCTGAATGCTTTGCTGCAGAAAAGCGTAAGCGAGAAGCGTACAAAACCGAGGCAACCGACCCGTGGATTCGCATGAATGTAGTGCTTGGTGGTAGGATCCCTTCTGGGTCCGCCTGGCTAGCGACCACCCTTTATATAAAGTCTGCCGCCAAATGTTACCGCTCCGGCGGTAATGTGTTCCGGCAATATTGTATAAAGAGCCAGTTCCTTCCTAAACCCGTGTGCTTTCATCTTCGACGTCATCGTCACTTACCATCAGGTGAGATTGAGGTCAAACGCAGGTTTAGTCACTTATAAAAAAAAAAAAAAACACAAGAGGATTGCTCCAAGGAAAATCCTGCAAAGATTATGAAATTCCAATAAATGTTATAAAAGAAATCGGGACCAAAGAATACTATAAATGTGAAACAGACGATGGGGCAGACAAAAGTTCATCGGAAGATGAATTTTAGAATATAACTTTATTTTTGTAGTTATTGAATAATTTTTATGTTCCTCATCTTAACTTGTTGATTTAATAATAATATTGTATGTTGATTTACTGATTTTAAATATTTTATTACGTAATAATAAAGAACATTTTTTAGTAATATAACTACTTACTGTTTTCTTTCGTAAACCAAAAATTTGTTTAGTGGAAATTTTTGTGATTTTTACAAATTTTTGGGGTAGAGCCACTGACCTCTATATTTACCACTGGACTGGTGGCTGTCAAAGTGCTTTTGTGCCCGTTTGATAATCGCCATTTTGGCGCTGTCGGACGTAGCGAGTGTCCGTGGTACTAAAACTAGTCGCTTACAATATACACATGTCCTCATTCTTGATAACTTTTATATAATGCTTATAACAATAACAACATAAAATTCGAATTAATATTTAAAAAATATAAAATCACTTAACAATAAGCAAGCACTTCTCTGGCGGCCACTTGCAATATACGTCAAAATTTGTTCTGCGGACACTCGCTACTCGCTAGTGGCGCTTCAAATAGGCACAAAAAAATAGCTGTCAAACTTACGGAACAGCCAGTCCAGTGGTAAATATAGAGGTCAGTGGGTAGAGCCGATATTTGTTAGTGGTTTTCTGGTGGTTTTAGAAGTGGAATCTGGTGGAAAGCTTGTTTATCTGTTGGCAACACTGAAAACGTCGGCTACATGTTATGACAATTTGTCAGTCTCGCGCTCGTGTCTCGTCAATCAAAATCAAAACTCAAAAAAGTGAACGACAACGACGATAGATAATAACGTGAATTTAGCAAGAATTTAGACACGTTTGCGTTGTTTGTAAATTTGTGTTGCCTAAAGTATCATATTTTTAAAACCATTTGTTTTTATGCTATTTTCTTTCAATTAGTGATTTAAATAATCACGCAACCTTGAGGTCGAGCTCTTTATATTTTGGAAAAAAACACGGTCCACATTGCTCAATTTTAATTTCTTGAGTGTTCCGCAACCATAAATCTTAGTAACTTTTTTTACCATCTTATTCTCTAGTGGTGATATTAAAATATCTAATTTATAAATATGGGTAAACCGTCTTCTAGGAACTCGGAGCGTCGTCTATCAGTTAGTTTAAAGTATTGATCCATTGTAGTGTAGTTGGTGTAGTTTAGAAAGTGAAAAATAAAGGTAAAAAAAATACAAATCTAATCACTAATTGCATGGAATTGCATGGTCCAATGTCAAAAGGCATCTGAAGACACCTGACTGCTCACTTAATGCTTGAATTTGTTTTGTTTTTATCTTGTTTAGGTTTTAATGAGACTTACTTTTGTTTTTTTATAATATCAGATACTAAAAGGTATATTTGTTTATTTTACAGAACAATTCCACCCACTCAATGTCCCACATTGCCAAAATGCCTCCAAAGAATTCCAAGGAATGGAATCGTTTCGTGAGTAAGAATCAGGCAAATATAAGGAAATCTATTACTGGATTATTTGATAAACTCAGAGAAACTACCAAATCTTTGAATAATAACAAGTCCAACTCATCTGTAATAGTACTGGACGACACCATTGATTCTCCAAATAGCAACAAGCGTAAATCTACACTTCTTAATAGAACTGTTAAAAGAAAAAAATCACTAAATGGAACCATAGTAGAAATTAACGATGAGGATCTTGTAACTAATAATAACCCATGTACTAGCAGTATACAAACCCCAAAGAAAACCTTATCCCCAATACATTCTTCAACTCCTAATGATAAAAATCTGAAAAGTGATAAGTTGGCTACTAAAAGTGATAACAAAGACGTTATTAATTTAACTGAAGAAATAGATGATGCATCCTATCTGACTATTGATCTAACGTACAATTCAGATTACAATTATAATACAGCAAATAATACCGTTATAGACTTAGAGAAATCAGCAGACAAGAGTGTGCCATCAGGAAGTCATAATAACTCTTCTACAAGTGATGATTCTAATGTAACAGTTTTAGAAAGATCAGAATTTACAAAAAAGAATATGCGAAAATATGCCTCACATATTGGTAAATTAAATGCAAGTGAAAAAGGTAGATTATTGGAATTGTTAACCGATAATATTATAAATGGATGCAAATATAACAAGCAAGTTATAAAAAAATTATCAAATTATCAGGTAAATATGTTTAGATCAAATGTGATAATTATGCTAATATTGAGACATGAAAAGGAAATGAACTGGCATTGCTTTAAAGCACCGCTGGCTTGCTACAATGATGACCACTTTGGCGATGGGGTAAACCTGTCTGCCTCAGACACCAGTGAGGGTTAGATTCCCGCACAGAACAACGAAAAAAAATGTTCCATGTCTGGGTGTTTATCTGTTTATGTATTTATATTCTAGGTTCCCCCCTAGTTCACTACATGTTGTCACATAAAACAAGCTATGCTTACTTTGGTGCCATGTAGTTGGTGTGATTATCTGGGGATTTTATGTATTTATTAATATGTAGCTTAATGCACTACTATGAATGCAAACAGTAAACTAAACCAACTACAAACAAAATAACAAAATAACGATACATACATAACGTCACGCCTGTATCCCTAATGGGGTAGGCAGAACACCAAGCGCTATAAAACCATCTGATGTCACATTTGTGATGGGGTATTGTGATGATGGAGAGAGACTTGCAGTGATAGGGGAATTGTCACCAATAAACATACAAACTTAAAACAGATCACCTGTTTAAGAATCAAATTAAGTATCTTATTTTTGGAAAAGCCGTCCTTGGCCAAACATGGGGTAATAACTATTAATGTGACCCTATGTCTATCAATATATAACCTATGTATTTTAAACATTCTAGGATGCCGCTAACCAATCTACTGAGACTGTAGAAGATGCCTATATTAAAGATGTCATTGTGGGACAATCAACATCTTCTCATAATAGTATTGGTAGTAACATTTATAATCCAGAGCGAGATGCAAGGAACAAGGTTGGACTAAGAATGATAGTTGTTGATGGAAGTAATGTGGCTATGGAGTAAGTATTCTAAAATTTTACCTACAAGCAACTATGTAGCCGCATAGTTAACTTTTTCAATTTTACCTATACCCTGGCAAATAATTCAATGCAGTAAAATTGACAGTTCGAAGTATCAAATAGAAAAATAATGATACCAGTTAAAAACTTCGTAGTTTAAGTAATGAATGAGATTGTTTGAAAATCTTGTTTTGCATAAAATTTTATAGCAATTTATAAATATTGAATTTGAGGCGTGTAAATTATCTTCAAAGTAACTTTCATAAAAGCAATCAATTACCAAACATAACTACTGCTTTAAAACGGTCACAGTAAAAGTAAAATCGATTTTTATACTTGTTTTGTCATTGAAAATGAAATTTCAAAAAGAGCTGCCCTTTCCTAACAGACCCATAAATAAAGAAATGTTTTGTGAGCATAAATATTTTTTTTTCTATAAGTACATTACTATATTATTATTAAAAAATATTTACATTCATTCACTTAAACCTGTGTGGATGTATACAAAAGATTAGAAATGTTTGTGAAATAAAAGAAATCTTTGTGTGTTTGGCGGCCCATTCCGGTCACAATATCTGCATGGGATTTCTAGGAATTTGTTACAAATGATTCGCTACAACCAAGGTCGTAATTAATGAAATCCACTATAACTACTTGGTTATCGATACCTGATCACCCTGTAGAGTTTCACCAGCGTTTTACAAATCTCCCTGTATCACTACACATCCAAGACCCAGGCATTTAATTCTTGTCCGTGCGGTGATCGAACCCTCGACCTCACTATCTTACAGCTAGCACTTTAGGCATTGCGCCACGGATGTCGTCAACATCTGTGTATTTTTTTTATATGTGACTAAACCCGCGTTTGACCTCAATCTTACCTGATGGTAAGTAGATAACGATGAGGTCGAAGATGAAAGCACACGGGTTTAGGAAGGAACTGGCTCTTTATAAATTATTGCCGGAACACTTAACCACCGGAGCGGTAACATTTGGCGGCAGATTTTATTTGAAGGGCTAGTGACCTAGCCAGGCGGACCCAGTAGGAATCCTACCACCAAGCGAGGGTCACTCGGAACGGTCGCAATTTTAGGTACCCGCCTAGTTGGCTATTCATAATATGATAATCCATAACACAAACCTTGCTTTCTTTGGCGCCATGGATTACTACTCTGGGTATTTATTATACCAATACCATAGACGGAAACAAAATATTGTATAGAACAACAGAATTTCGCAGCCTCCTTTTGTATTTATTTGAAATCGGGTAAAATATAACTATAGACATCTTTTTTATCTCAACACAAAAAAGAAATTCGGTGCTCAAACTGAGAACTCGCGGATTAGAATCTGGGCCCACGCATAAAACGCCAACATGCTAGATTTGTGTCGTAAATAAATAATAACAAACTAAATATCAATCACTTGCTACGAGGAGGCCATAAAACATGGAAAATGGACGCCATCTCGCTCCTTGAATGCAAAAGAGCCACATATCGCAAATAGCTTTTTTTACAGGAGAGCTGAAACAAAATTTCTTTTACGATTTTTTGCAAAAAGCATTTGGTTTTCGTAAATAATTGTATACTATTGTATACCATTCTAAGCGTGATTTGTTGCTGTATCTTTATGAGTTATTAATTATATTGAAATCTGTTACACACGCTCTAAAAATGCAGATAAGTCCCTTTTGTTTTCCAAATCCAAACTCTTATTAGAAGAAATATTCCAAAAATTAAAAGAATATTTAAAAAAATCTAATTGCTTTATTAATATTTATGTATAAAAATACAATAAATAGTTAAAAAAAAGTTTAAGTATGCAATTTGACAATTATACATATCAAATATGTATTAAAATGTTTATTTTTAATAAGAAAATATAGCGCAAGCTTTTTGTAGGAACTAATAACCGGTCCAAAAATGGTCCAATTTCTTTTAAATTACTTTTGTAGTATCACAATTTCTTAGGAAAAGGAAAAAATGCTAAACATCTAAAAAAACAAGGTACCTATCTATTCTAACAATCGTTAAATTCTTTTGAAATATACAAGAATAGAGAAATTATCAAAATAAGTTCTAAGAATATTAAAGTATTTCGCTGTTACTTTAGATATAATTTATTTGTGTTTATTTTATCTTAATAATATTTGAAATTCTTACAAATTAAATTAAATATCTTTTCACATAAATTGTAACATTAACAAGCGAAAAAAGATAGGATTTAGGCGTTAGCTTTTAGGAACTCCCTAATTTCAGCAGACCAACTTTACAATCAACGAATACGAACATAATTTATTTTATAGTACATTATCAAGTAAACTAAAAGTAACCTTTTAAAAAAATAAAACTTGACACACATTAGTATTATAAACTAACATAATAAAATCTTTATTCAGTCTTCAATTTAAGGCAACAAGCATTTTTTCAACTTGGAATGTATCCTTAAAATATTTGTTTCAATAACCAAAAAGTTAAATTTTAGGTACCTACTTATATTTATATCACATCATAAAAGATATTAAAATTATAATATTAGTAAGTATATTATTATAAAAACAAATCTCTTGGTAAAAAATCAACAGTCATATCTAGCAGTTGGTAACAATTTATAAAAATCTTAATGTATCTATAGCTTAAAAAAATATCATTATAAATACTTATTTCTCAGTCTTCGAGCGTAGCTTTCAGGGTTAACACAAAATGAGCTGACGGTGTCTTGAGTTTGGGGTGAATCCTGTTGTTCTTACCCTACGCATACCTCTGAATCTGGCACGAAGTAAGGGTTTCTGACACTGTCATCTGAACTAAAATCTTCGTTGGTTGAAGAAGAATCGCTTTAAGAATCACTGCTTGAATCAGAAGGTCCAACACCGTAGTATTGACTGTGTAGTTTTTTGTCTTATTTCATCAAGCAATGGTATTGCAGGATCAGGCTGACCATCAATGATGGGATTTATTCCAGAAGAAAAGTTTTGTGTGTCTAGTTGATCATTTGCTACAAACTGCTGAGTATTGATGTTCTTAGGTGTTGAAATAGAGTCAAAGTTGAAATGTTCAATTTTGACAATCGTTTCCATTGTTGCGTTTCAAATAGTCATGTTTAAAATGGACATCCTGTTATAACATGAACACAAATAATATAGTTTCCATACAATATTTTACTATATTGCATCACAGCTATAATAGTTTAATAACATAGTGTTCTAGTTAATCGCAAATAACACAACAATTTATAAAAGAAAGAAATATCTACTGAAAATGTAATTATTCTTAAGACGTATTTAATATACTACCTACTTACGTGACGTAAGTTACGTCTACTTTGATGAAAAATGACGTGTTTTATTTAACAAAATTGTATTCTAAACAAAACGAACACAATATTTAAAATACTATTGTTTATCATTAAATATTACGTTAAAAAACTTGAGATAAATTTGAATACACAACGGACACATTCTTTTCAACACACTTGCTCGTAAAGTAAGCCTTATTCTATTGAATTTAGAACTATAAACTGGGCTATAAGTCACGCGTGCATAATATATTATGCCCTAGTGCATAATATAATGAATCCTACAAAGTTGAATTGTACCTTTGTGCAAATTAAATGCGAGTAAACAGAGCATATTTTATTGATCCGGGTTATACATTATTTTTTTTCAGAAACAACAAAGAGGTTTTATACCACTTCAAATCCATATACATTTTTAAATGTAAACGCCTTATATTAGTTAAACAAAATTGTATATCAAACAAATTATTCACAATTTACAATAATTTGTTACAAAATATTAAAATATTTGGATTTACCACTCCAAATTAAATATTTTCATGTAAAATAGGCTGTATATGCTATACAGCCATTGACACATTTGGCGGAAAAAAAAACCTACGCGCATGCGCGAAGTTCGGCGCCATTTTTCAATCACAATTCACAGCTTTGTTATCAAGTGTGTTTGTTATTTTATGACCACGTATGTCTGTCTTTTACTCACAAGTGTGTTGAAAAACGTCGTATATATAACTCGTGAGCGTTGCTAATTACAGTCTCGGCTCATTATTAAGCCCTCGCCTGCGGCTCGGGCTCAAATCACAGCGTCGACTGTAATTAGCAACTTCGCTCACTTGTTACATAATATACTATTACACTATAAATAATATTAAAAATATATTCCAACTTCGTTGAATAAAAAAACGGGCACATGTTAAAATATGGTGCTTTTGTAATTTAATTAATACCTGGTCTTAAATCAATTAGAATGCAATATGGACTCTTGTTAAAATATGGCCCTTTTGTATTCTTTATAATAAGTAAGCTTAAATATACTAGAATGCAAAACGGACACATGTTAAAGTATTGCACTTTTGTATTATCAATAATAAATAGTCTTACATAAATTGGAATGTAAAAGAAACACATTTTAAAATATGGCACCTTTGTATTTTAAATTAAAAATAAACTTACCTGAAATTGGAATGGTAAAAGGGCGTAATTCAAAATGTGGCACTATTGCAGGGAAAACTATGGTAAAAATCAGATCACTTTTTGGATTATGGCTATTTTGCAGTAAAACCACGTGCGTTTTCTTTGAGGTGTGGGTCACAATTGAGAATATGGCAGTCTTGCACTGAAGTCAGTGCGCAAAGTGGCTAAATGCAAAACAGACGCTTGAGCAGTTTGGTGTCAAAATGAGCGAAAACTATGGGTGTCTTAAATAGACTCTAAAGTATCATCGATTTAGAGCTTAATTTTGGAATAAAACCATTCTTGCTCTTTTTTGATTTGTGGCCCTTTTGCATTCAAGGAGCGCTGTTGCGCTCTCTGTCGCACTTGTGGGAGTTTCTTCTGTGCATGTGTGCGTTATCCTTACACAACGTAAAGAAACATTTAATTGAATTAGTTGGATAGTACAATACAATAAACCGTGTGAATTATTTTTTGAAAATTCTTTATTTATTTATATATATAAAAAAGATATATTCATATAAAGATGCCGCAGCACATGTTTAAAGTCAGAAAGTTGGAAAGAAGACTGTATACCGTTATAAATATACACAGGAAGCAACTGGATTGTCACAAAATATTGATGAGGCGATAGACTTTATTATGAGGGGTGTTCGCTAATTTACGAGTCTTAACATTAAGTGGGAGTCGCTCACATTGCCTTGTATAACAAGCATATATCCTCGAGCTATAAGGATATTCTTAGCTAATCCAATGCGACTAAATAGTACGTAACTGCAGCGGCCAAATTGACGGACAAATGTCTGAATGTGGGCCGCGGCATACGTAAGTCCATCAATGCCTAGTTGCGGCCAAGGCTTAAATAGTACCTACTTTTCTCAAATAATGCGTGGAAATTAAACTAAGTAAGTAGTAGTAGTACAATTCAGAACTTTTATTTGAAAATACAATTATTGTATGTACAACTCCTAAAATTTAATGTATTTATTTCACTAAACAGCTTTCTATGTGCAAGCCAGTTCAAAATTTAAATTAAACCTTTGATAAGTTACCTCTGGTCGTCATGTTGCGGAGTAAAGATTTGGCCGCTAAATACAACTATTGCCGGCAGCTGCCTGACCAGTACAGCAAGTTCGATTTATCTCGAAGAAGGTTGTCAAAATAATGCTCAAATTTCCAAGCATGTTTGAGAAAAACATATTTAGACACACAATTTTCTTACATAATACTTGACAGTTGTTCGTTCTTACTGGCTTACTGTCTTTTATTTTCTGTCTTTTTTTTTATTGGTGATTAAACCCTCCTTTGCCCTCAATCTCACCTAAACCTTAGTTTTATAAGAAATTATGCTGGACTGGGAGCGAAAGAAAAACGTAGAATGTGCCAGCTGCTTCTCTTCCCGGGCATACTGTAAAAGTCAGTAAAGGGACAGAGGTTTTAAAGGCGTTTTTGTGGGCGATAGGCTGACCCCCTGTCACTACAATAGTCTCTTTCCATCCTTATAATACCTCCAAATTTGTCAAACGTGACATCAGATGGTCTTGTAACCTCTGGTGTTCTGCCTAGCCCATAAGGGATACAGGCGTGACGTTATGTATGTATGTATGTATGTTATTTCTTCATAAAACATTGCCCGAACACATAACCGCAGGAGTGGTGATATTCGGCGGCAGATTTTATATGAAGGTAGAGCGATAGCGGCGCGGGCAGTGATTTCCGCGACACGATAGAAAGTTTTGAATATGTATGAAACCGCGACAAATCGCTCGAGCGCCCACTGGCGTCGAGACTCGAGAACGGCCCAGATTCCCCGCGTCGCTGCCCGCGCCGCTGTGGCTGCCGTCCAGTTTGCAGCCTAAAGGGCTGCCATCTGTGCAGGATTTTTTATCTTTACCCATTGTTCATTACATAATTATTGGTTTCCAGGCACTCCAAAGGGAAAGGGTTCTCTGTGAAAGGCCTAAAGATTTGTATCGACTACTTTTTAAAACGAGGCCACGTCGTCAAAGCTTTTGTGCCAAGATTCAGGTAATTTATACATCATTTTATCTTTAATTTTGAAACCGATTTTTTTCAGATTGATATAAGATTTTATTTAATTTCTTTTGCATTTAATAGATATTTTTTTAATAACCTGTGAGATTTTAAAAGTGTTTATTGCGGAACATAAAATTTAATGATAATAAAATAAAATACTTTCGGAACTAATGTGTGCAGGAATGGTGACTTTTGGTAATGGTTTATAAGAAAGGTTGGTTGGTGGCCAGGCAGACACTGAAAGGATCGTACCACCAAGCGGGGCCCATTCGCGTTAGTCGCCTCGTATGACACTCTTATCTAGGGGTGATAAGGCTATTCTAAACCGATCCTATGTGGGCAGAACATAAGTGAACATCTTTAAGTTCAGGAAGTCCTGAACTTAAGATAGAGGAGAGACTGTAGTGCGTGACGCACCTCCTCGTTACTCGTATAATGTATTAGATTAATAATAATAAGAAAATATACTCCGTACTTTCATCATAACCTTACATGGCGCCCTGCCGACATGGGACAAAGAAATACAGAAGCCTAGGTACTGTAAGAATAAATAAACTGTTTAAGTTAGTATGTGATTTATTTTAATAGAGAGGAATAAAATAGAGATAAATTAAAGTAGATATTAATAAGTAGACTCAATAAGTAAATCTACGCTCTGAGACTCAAATGAAAAAAGCCTTTCACGCGCCGAAAGTCTTCGGGTATAACGTGGGAGACTCACACTGCCAAAGATGTTAGAAATCATACGGTCGGTCACTATAAGCGGACAAAATTTGATAAAAAAGGGTCACAATAAGCGATATGTCACTATAGGCGAAGTCATTATATCCGACTTAGTTATATAATTTATATGAAAACCAAACTTCACTGTGTAAACACGTCATAATGAGCGGTTGGTCAATATAAGCGGAGTCATACATAATAAACGGATTCTACTGTATATAATTTATAAGTTTTATAATTTCTATATTAGTTTTATAAGCAAGAAAAAAAAACTTAAAATCACAAAACACGCAATGAATCCCTCGAAATTTTTTGGAGAAGGCACACCACAATGTCTGATTGTTGGAAACTTTGATGAAAGTACGGAGTATATTGTCTTATTAATCTAATACATTATATGAATATCGTGGCGCCGCGGTTACTGTGTGTATCATACGATATCACAGGTAAAGCAACGTTCGGCGCGGTCGGTACTTGGATGGGTGACCGCCGACCATTCATTTTTCACGACGACTTCCGTGCTTCGGAGGGCACGTTAAGCAGTTGGTCCCGGGTGCTTATATACTTGTATACAGTAGTCGGTGGGGTTTGTCAGAAGCCATTCTGACATCCACCACCCAGCATTGAGCCAGCTTGGTGGATTATGGCCTATACCTCTTCGTCACCCAGGGGAGAGACTCATGCCCTGCAGAGGGTGAGTTTCAAAGAGTTGTGGTGACTACGAGTAAATAGGAGGTGCGTCACACACTACAAAACCTTAAAAGAGTTGAGAAGGTTTTATAAATAAGGGCCTAAAAGTACTCGTAGGATCATGTAGGGATTAGTAACCAAGTTGACTGCACAGTTATATGTATTATAAACTTTGATATTATTCATATTTCCTACATTATCATTTTGTCAACCAGCAGGGCTAGCATGAGACCATCGATAAAGACTTTGAATCAACAAGCTAAATAATATTTTATTCTATCATGTTAGCTAAAATGGACACCACTCAATTACTCGATTAAATACCATGATTAATAATAATAATAATAAATATTTTTCTCACTCACACAACATTATCTAGCCCAAATTAAGTTTCTTAAAGAACTTGTGTTATGGATACTAGATAACTGATATACTTAAGAAATAAATAAACATACATATTGCATACACATACCTACACATTTTTTTTATTACAATAAACTTAAATAAACATAAAACATCCATGACTTGACGACTAATATCTGTGTTCATCACACAAATATCCACCGTTGTCGGGATTCGAACCCAGGACCTCTGGCATAGAAGGCAATGTATGTTACCGCTACACCAACCGATCGTCAATTCGATTGAGAACAAAAGCTGCATTATTCTAAAAAAATACATACTCTAAGTGCCATATTCTAAGAAAATATACATATAAAGGCCTGATTTATCGTTGTCATGCTAGCCCCGCAGGTTTACAACAAAGATGTCTTATTACCCACTGTTTACCGGTAAGTACTAGGCGGTTGTTACTTAACCCTTTAGTACTCAGCGACTCGACAGTATATCTTATTATTATACAACTAAGACTGAAATTCAGTAATCTTTATTTATTTAATCACCACATCTTCAACCTTACAAGCAATTGTTTTCAATTTACTTTGTAGATGTAAATTCGGAAAGAGCTCGGACCCTCGATTGCTTGACCACCTGGAAAGGCAGGGCTATGTAGTTTATACACCATCAAGGGAGGTACAGGGAAAGACTATAACCCCCTACGACGATAGGTAAGCTATCATATTAGATAAACAAATAAAACATGAAATAAAACAGTTTTTAAACATTTATGTTTTAACATTTTAAAACAAACAGGCTTCGAATTGAAATGTAAAATATCATATTGTTAAAAAGTGTTTTAGTTTATGTTATAAATCGTAAAACTAAAAGCGGGTATACATTGATGTAATGTAACATGGGATACAACGAATGCTCATGATTTAGACCAGAGGTTTATAGATTATAGATTTTTGTTTTACAGCTGGTTTCAATAACTGACTTAGAAGTAAAAGTAGAAATTCCTATACTATCTTTTATCATATCTCTCACTTGAGATCAAGATAGTATTAAATAAAACACTTTTTAACCGGATGTATCGCGTATATTTACATTTTAAATTTTGACTCGACGTTTCGGTGTTTTTGCAGACCCCGTGGTCACGAGCGACTGAGAAACAGATGGAGATGATGATGTATAACTTTTTCAATCTATCAATCTGACGCTGGACACCTCAGTCGCTCGTGACCACGGGGTCTGCAAAGACAACGAAACGTCCAGTCAAAATTTAAAATGTAAATATACGCGATATATCCGGTTAAAAAGTGTTTTATTTAATAGTATGAATCGCGAAAACTTAAGACAATATTATCAAGATAGTACTTATAGGAATTTCTACATTAACTTTTGGTTAGTTAATGAGACCACTTTGGCGATGGGGTAACACTGTCTGCCTCAGACGCCGAAATGCACCAGAAAACGGAACAAGAAATATAAAATGTTCCGGGTCTGGGCGTTTATCTATATATGTATTTATATTCTAGGTTCCCCCTAGTTCACTACATGGCATCCCAGCTCTGCTTAGTTTGGGGCCATGTAGTCGGTGTGATTGTCTGTTTTTTTTTAAATTTTATTATCCTACAACTTACACAATTTTTATAAACAAATATAATATTTTTTTTACTTCATAGATGCATGATACAACCCATAGGTGGTTGATACATAGTATTACTTTTTTAGTTTATAGTGAATAACTTTTTTATATTTGTTTAAAATACATAACTTCACGCCTGTATCCCTTATGGGGTAGGCAGAACACCAGAGGTTATTAAACCATCATGTATTATAATGGTGGAGAGAAACTATTGCATTGTCCCTTAACTGACTTACAGTATGCCCGGGAAGAGAAACAGCTATGTTTTTCCTTTGCTCCCAGTCCAGCATATACGTATTTTTGTTTCTTATGCACCAATAGATGACGACCGGCTGGTGTAGTGGTAACATACATTGCCTTCTATGCCAGAGGTCCTGGGTTCGAATCCCGGCGGCGGCGGATATCAGTGTGATGAACACAGATATTAGCCGTCAAGTCATGGATGTTTATATGTTTATTTAAGTTTATTCTAATAAAAAATATGTATTTATTCAATATGTATGTTTATATATTTCTTAAGTATATCAGTTATCTAGTATCCATAACACAAGTTCTTAAAGAAACTTAATTTGGGCTAGATAATGTTGTGTGAGTGTCAGAAAAATAAAATATAGTAATAAACACACTTCCTTTCATCAATATAGATACATAGTGCAATGTGCGGCGGAATTCGACGCTGTCATAGTTTCCGGTGATAACTACCGTGACCTAATGCATGAGAACCCCAAATGGAAGTTCGTTATTGAAAACAGACTTCTACAGTTCACCTGGGTCAATGACATGCTCATGTTTCCTAGAGACCCTTTGGGGAGAAACGGGCCGACTTTGGAAGAATTCTTAAGACACCAGCCTAGGAACACAGCAAGTAAACATAAGGATTTAAAACGGGTATAGTTTTTTATTTTATGTATTTGTTTTCATATTTTTTTTATAGAGAATACGTTATGTTGAAATTTGTGAAGTGTTTTATTTTACGAGCGTGCGTCGGTCTTAGTTATTTTGGTGTTGTGTTAGTACATCAATCAATCAATCATTTATTCATACCACAAATAACTGATTGATTGATTCATATATTTTGATCTGATAACAAAGGCATTGAATTGTCAGAAAACATCAATAGCATTTGTTCTAGATCTGTGTAAATCACTGTTACGCTTAAATGTGGTGAATGAACAAATACAGTACTAACAAAATATAAAATACAAACTATTTACCACCGTTGTGGCGATAGGGTAACATTTAGCCGTATTTGACATAACAATCTCAAATTTTAAGTATCTCTAATGTCAAATTTAGAATCTTCAAAATCAGTTTTTTAGCAACTTTTCAATTTGAAGTACCTGATCTAATTAGACAATAAAGACTTAAAATTTGCGAATCTAATGTCCACTGTGTGGCTCAGACGCCTGTGGTCACGGATTGGATTCCCGCACTATGTAAATATTTCTGTGTTTGTTTTGTATGGGTCTGGGTTTATTGTGTATGATATGTATGTATTTACGACAAAAATAGTATATCTGTAATTATGTATATGTATTGTCTCGTACCTTTAAAACAAACATATAAATATTAAGTAATATTAGAAAAATATTAAATATCACAGTAAAGCATCCCAATATTTAACAGTTTCTGCATGAAAATTTAAATAATTATATTCATATTTTTATGGTATAGCCGGTGAATATTCGCACAATGACACAGGTTTTAAAAGTGTTTAAGTATATGTTTATTTATTTGAGTATATTTCTGATATTTATGATTATATATCCGTTATTTAAAACGATATAAGAGTACTATAACAATTTCTTAAAGAAACTTAACTTGGGGTAGTTTATGTGATGTGAATATATGAGAATATTTATTTATTTATCCAATTTTGGCTCGCCCACCATTTGTTAATAAATTTACATGCTTCTAAAATCATCAACCATTTGTAAAGTCGTCGCGCGCTCGTAACATGTCATGTCGAAAGGGCTAACATGCATGAAGTCGATAAATTTTATCGCACTATTATATCGAGATGATAAATAATATCAACTCAAGTTGACAACAGCTGCTAACTTTGGCAACAAAAATATACGTCGTTTTAATCAAATGTAGACATTTTGGTCCATTTTTCACGCGAACTCCTGCAATCCTACATATTTTAGCTGATTGACTGAAATTTGACTGAGTGACGTATTTAGAGAAGTCGATAAATTTTATCGTTTCCATCATTGTAACATGATCTCTTGTTAGCCCTGCTGATATGATCTATTTTTTTTTTATCTTTCGAGTGTTTAGATTGGGTTTTTAAAATTATTTACTGAGCTACCTGTAAATCCATAGTCCATAGCATTATTTTTCTGTAAAATATTTAAAAATAGGTCAATTTATTCCATATCTCCAACGCTTTTCAATGCACTAACTTAGTCCAACTAAAGGGCTAGTTTTACCACCTTCTGATTAAGTTTTATAAAGTCTATATTTTTAAATAGTTTTTAAATTCGAGAAACTTTTTGGAGGGTGATGAAATGAGCTCTTTATTTTTATTTTGTTAATATTTATAGAATAACCATTATGATACACCCATATCAATATTTTGTGTTGTTTTAAATTTTATCTAATCGTAGTTACACCTTTAGTCTTACATAAATCGGTGTTTTAAAATAGTGATATTGATTAAAAGATTGTTAAATATTGATGTTGAATTAATAAAGATTTTATTCAATTAAAAAAAAACAGGAAAGTAAAAAGTACAAAGTGTTTTAATACAGGGAGATACTATGCAGATTTCATAAAGTTACGGGTAGGTATTATAAATACATTTTAATTATGACAAAATAAATCTGTAATAAAAACTTCAGTATATTACCGCAACGCTAAAAACTTCAGTAAATTGAGAATTTAATTTTGACTTGCAGTTCACTTTATGGTACTAGGTTTTATATTACTTGTCCTATTTAATAAACGATTTTGTATCTTTTTACTAATCAATACAAACAATCATAAAACTATGGAGTACTAATCCCTTAAATCGCCAGTCGGATAAAAATATATTATAAAAAGATAAAAAAGCATTTTATATCTCAACTCTTGAGACTGTATCAAGTCATTCCTGCAGGATCAAAAAGTAAAACGTACAAAGAAACAAGAATAATAATAAAACATTATTTAGTACAGAAATATTTAATTTGTGGATTTTATGTTGTTATTTGAAGTCATGATTTTATCTTTAAAAAAAATGAGAAATTAAAACGTAAATTAAAGTGTCGTTCCTTCTTCAATAAACCTCAAAGCCACATGACAAGCGTTGCCCTTGAATTAAATATAAAATAACTTGTAACCGGTATGCATATCAGTCACTTTAATACTAACATAAAATAAATAATCATAAAACTTGCCAACAAAATAATAATAAGAAGTATAAAAAATTGTGACAACCCCAGTGACATTCACAGGGCCACAGCAGCGTAGCGTTGTTGTAGGTTGAGATACGCATTTTTATATCACTGGCGATTAGGGAATGCACAAGACTTTTTTTTACTTTATCGCTAGTTATACTTTTGTTACTCACTGCCTTATTAATAAATAGCCTTAATACAGGCTTGTCGCATTAGCTTAATTACAACTAGAATATTATTTCAAGCTGGTGAAGTTCAATAATGCATGTATGTTCCATATCACTGTTAATTTCGTATATGAAGCTTCCATAAAAGAGAACATGGTCTGATATAAACTGAATGTACTTTGTAGTATAAAATACAAATGCTATAGTTTCATGTGACAGTTTTTATTAATATTTTAATCGTGTGAATACTAATTAATGATTTTTAACAGAAACATTTATATTTTCATCTTCATAACTTTTCATACAAAGTTTTGTATTTTTCATTATTATGTCAATTATCTTATTACCATTATTTGCGCATACAGCGAATGTATACACAAATAATGAATGTATTAATGTATTTGATTACAATTTTGATATCGTGATATCTTTGACACTTATGTTTGAGGACGTTTTTGTTCACTAAGAATTGATATAACAAAAATAGTTTCTATTTTGGAGATGTGCAACTCTAAAGTAACTAACAATTACTTATTTTGAAGTCTCAAGTTTGACTTAAGTGAGACTTAAGCCCGTCTGCACTAAACTCTACTTAGCATAAACTTAGTTATGACCTGCCTAAACTAAGTCACACATAATTATTGACGAATGTCTTAAGCATTTAGGCATTGACTTAAGTTTAGTGCAACGCAATTTTTGTTCCTAAGCACGTCCTAGAGAATTAAGTATCAACTTAGGAGCTATCAAAGTTTAGTGCAGAGGGGCATTAGGAGCCGTAATAATAAAAACCCAACGAGTGAGAAATTAGGAAAGGTTTCAGAATGAATGATTTATTATACAGGGTTGATTTTTACGCAATGAGATTTTTTTATTATTTATATAAACGATTTTTGCAAAAAAAGTATTTATTTTTTTTAATAGGAAAATGGTTTATCTAGAAACATATTAACCAAGGCATGGTCACTCTAAATTACCATTGAAATAAAGATGATTACGCGCTACTACACACATTTTGTAGACTACGTCGTAGTATTATCGAGGAAATGCCGCATCGTAGTAGCTAAGTTCATCAACAGCGACAATTTTTTTTATTTTGTGGTTCCATATTTCTACTTTTTCGTACTGAGCGACGCTAAAATAAATATGCAGGTACGTTTATATCGTATCAAAGAAACTAACATTTAAATTTGGCTGGTGACGAAAAATCAACCCTGTATAAATCTAGGTATATATGTGCGATATGTGCATTATATTTTTAATTTCTTTTAAATATTTTTTTATGCTTAGTTGTGAATAACAACTTGGTAGCTTATAATGTAGATAAATATACGCTTTGCATGGTTTGAACTTTTTTTCTGCTTCATTCTTCTTTTACTTTTCAAATAGTATTTTTTTAATAAATTTGAACAATGGCTGTGTTAATTTGAAATATCTTAATTAGCCTTTGTACGGTAAAAAATAAAGTAGTGTCTAATCTCTGAAGGCGATCTTAAGAGAGCTCTTACGTTTTAGTGTATTTAAGAGCGCCCTCGAAAATTATGATTGTCTGTTAAGTATGGGCCTTAATTTAAAATTTTACTCTTAAATACATAGTCTTCGAAACAATAAGGAGTCAAAATATACAGAAAAAGCGTTCTGCCTAAATATTATTATTTTTTTAAATGTTTTAATTTACGCTATAATACTCAAAAGAGCTTGTTTTTTAATGATAAAAAAATAGCTCTGTATAAAAGCGGCATGTTGATTTGTAAATAAATAATCTGTTTTTATTAACAATTTGTAACAATTTTAAATTATTAAATAAAAAAAAATGTGTGATATAGTCACATATTTATTTAATTACTTGTTGTTTCTTTTTTCACTTAAAAGGCGAACCAGAAAAACATATTTTGAAAAAAAAAATATTGATATGTTTATCTTTAACGCATTTAAATAATAAGTTGCTTTCTTTGGTGTGCTTGTTTTATTTATTTTTTGTTTCGCTTTACTAATCTGTTTTTAAGCAAACCTTACCAAAAGCACGATTTTCATTTTTATTTACAGCAATGCATAAAAATTTCATTGTCGATACTTATTAGATATGATTGGGATATAAAGTGTTAAGTAGCTGTGAAAGGTTATGTTGTTTCATATTTCTTCGTTAAATTCAAGGTGAAAGTCACGTAGGTAATCTTTTGGGTTTTGTTTTTATTTTCATAAATCAAGATTACATTGTAAAATAAATAAAAATCATAAAAATCTTTATTTACCCTAGAACAAATCAGATTTAAATAGTACAGTAAAAAGTACTTACAGACTGCAACAAAATTATGTATACCACCTAATCTCCCGCACACAGTATGCACACGCGCGATCTTCCAAGGTAGTAATTCTGTTGCAGTCTGTACACAAACAAATCAAAAATCAACTGTGTAGTGTAAAAGGTCCCTTACTGAATTAAAGAACTAATTTTCTGTCTTACTCACACTTCTCTAGAGCATTATATTTTGCTGTGGTAATGCAAACAGTTTTGTAACTTGAAATTTTAACTATTTTTTGTAGGTGCTGTATACTTGTAGATATTAGGCGCAGAAGTATAAGTCAGTCCTTGAAACAGTCAACACACACCTTAACAGTAGAGGCAAATAAATAGAGATATTCATCGGAAGTAGCGAGATTTAGCCTTAGGGTGTTATCAGACCAATTGATCAAGGTCAGCGAGCGGCTGGTCTAGTAGCTTCGATTAATCGACGGATACTTTTCTACTACCCAATTGATCGACGGTTGGTTGATGTTGATCGAGTAACCCCGACTATATTCCATCAGCTCGATCAACGTGGACTAATTCATTCAAAAAGTTTTATTCATCTTAGGAATTTCACAAAACACTTGATGAAGTCAGTCATCACATACTTCGGATTTAACTAGTTGTTGATAGTTGTTAAATAAGATATTACAGTAGACCAAGAGACAAAAAAAGCCGGCGGAAAAAAACTCTTGGCACTCTTTTTAAGTCAGAATTATCAAACTAATACAAATAGGTACAGTAGAAATTGACCGCGACATGAAAAAAAAAACAAACACAAGACAGCTAATTGTGAGAGCCAATGTCATGCCACAACCAAATTGCTTACATAGCAGGTGCAATGAGCTATAGATCCACAACACGAACATGACAAACTGGAACCAGAGTATTTATACAAGAATGGAATAAAATAGTCACAGTATTATTAGCAAAACGACCTGGCACCGCTAGTAGCACCCGTTCACGAGTAAGTTCTACCAGATTAATCGTCGATCGATTGGTCTGTTCGATCGACGTGAACTTATCCATTGTTCCATCGATTGCTCTGGTAACACCCTTAGATTTCCTAATTAGACATAATTTTTCAACAAGGAACACTTTCGATCGCTTTATTGTCCTTTTATGACTTTTTTTTTTCTATATCTACAGTTGTATTATCTTATAAAAGGTGAGCACCTACAGACCTGCTGTGTAGCTCAACCGCTTCTTGAGAAAGAACAAGTGTACTGTATGAAAATTAAAAAGTTGTTCATACGAATTTTCATCACGCGTGACAAACCATGATCATTTTTATATTTTTCTATAGGATAAGTAGTTACCACGACATTATATTTATGAAGACAATTTAAAAGCAGTGGCATGAATCTTAGTAGGTTCTAGATTACCACCCTGCTCATCCCTTTATTTTCCCTTTAGGTATTGTAAAGGACGAGTATTCCGTAATTTCATGAAGAGTCAGTTCCTTCATAACCCCGACTGCTATCATCTTTGATCTCATATTCACTGACCATCAGGTGACATGAAGGTCAAACTATGAAATTATTTTGTACAAATCTAACCTTATTTTTTAGGTTTTAAACGCACTTCAGCAGGGACGCTTAAGTTTAGAAGAAATTTTGCGAAACTTGAACGCAAAGCCACCTCAAAAACCAAAACGGAAAAAAGGTTACCTGAAACCAAAGCTTAGGAACAACGCAATGAAAACTACAGCAACAATCAATTCAACTACAATTCAACCTACACAAGCGACTATTACGACTGGTTGTCAAACAAGAGTCGTTAATTGGCAAACTTCGACTTACAGTTCAAAGTTTCAATCACCATCACAAGCTGAAAACCAAAAAAACACTTTTATTATAAACGATGAAGAGTTTCCGCCGCTTGGTGAATCATCTCAAAAGCTGATACGTCAAGTTGAAAATCAACCAAATGATCCACCAATTTCTACTGATAGGAATGAAGATAGATCAAATAATTTAAATTCTCATACGAGAACAAAGTTGGCTCTGAACAATGCTTTTAGAAACATTTGCAATAAAGATGCAAGGCCGCAAATGGAACAATTGATTTGTGAACCTAAAAATCACCCCTCTGATCCGGCAATTTCTGCTGATAGGGATGAATATAGGTCCAATCATTTAAGGACTTATAACAGTACAAATTTAGCACTAAACAATGCTTTTAGAAACATTTGCAATAAAGATGCAGGGCCGCAAATGGAACAATTGATTTGTGAACCTAAAAATCATTCCACTGATCCGGCAATTTCTGCTGATAGGGATGAATATAGGTCCAATCATTTAAGGACTTATAACAGTACAAATTTAGCACTAAACAATGCTTTTAGAAGCATCTGCAATAAAGGTGCAAAACCACAAATGGAACAATCGATTTGTCAACCAGCAAATAGACCAACTGAGGCTGCTAATTCAGCCAGTAAAGAAGACAATATTCCAGTAACTCAAACCGACCCGCAACCCGCATTTGCATCTTCTGTACCAACGTCACACCAATTTAAAATGCCTATTAATAAAGCAAAAAAGGATAATCGTTTCGATTTAATTCGAAAACGCCTTAACAAACGTCAACAAAAAAAGAAAAGAGCCGAGATGAAACGCTTAAAAAAAACTCAAGCACGAGCTGCGAAAGTAGAAAATCAAAATTCCAAAAAAAATAATGCAGTTAGTCATACTAAAACTAGCAATGTGGTGAAATGTTCCGAAACGATTTCTAAATTTCCCGCAACACCTGACTTTATTCCTGTTCATAGAGGTAACAATATACTAGGTACCTCAGATTGTTTCCAACATGTCTACGCAAAATTCTGAGAACTCTAGATAACTCTAGCTGTATGGTGAAGCAGATTCTTTAGAGCCAATAACGTCTTCCAACACTTTTCTATGTTTTTGCTGTATTTTCGACATCATCTTCAATCAAGATCGGATGAAAAAGAGGTCACATCCCTATCCTAGGGCCATTTGGTTTCAGCGATCCCACAACGTAACGACTTTTCAAGGACCAAAACCAATCATTTCTGTTCCTAGGCTGTTTTGGACCAATTGGTCGAACTAAGGATATAATTGATACAAAACTTAGAATACAGAATGCTGACGACGCACGAATAACGATGACGATAAAGTTTCCGGCCATCACGAATGTGTCTTGTACCTAACCAAGTTTAGGCCAAGCTGTTTATAGTAGTAAGGAAAGTTACTTATTATACCTATAGTTTTAGTTTCATACTGATTTATAATAAAACTTATTTAAACAGGTGTTTTTCTTTTTTATCTCCGTTTTTCTTCAGAGCAATAATTATACCAAAAAGAACACTACAATAATAGGTTACTTGCCTTGCCACTTATTTTATTACCACTGTACATGGATAATTAGTACCTACTTCTAATTTTGTCGACCGGCTGGTGTAGCGGTATCATACACTGCCTTCTATGCAAGAGGTCCTGGGTTTGAATCCCGGCAGCGGCGGATATTTGTGTGATGAACACAGATATTAGTCGTCAAGTCATGGATGTTTATAAACTTAAATAAATATTATTTAAGTTTATTCTAATAAAAAAAAATGTGTAGGTATGTGTATTCAATATGTATGTTTATTTATTTCTTAAGTATATCAGTTATCTTGTATCCATAACACAAGTTCTTTAAGAAACTAAATTTGGGCTAGATAATTTTGTGTGAGGGTCAGAAATATTTATTATATTATTAATATTTAATCTTTAATTTATTAATATTTAATTTAGGTATTTAATCGAGTAATTCTATCTATTACGGTGTCCATTTTAGCTAACATGATAGAATAAAATATTTAGCTTAGGGATAATGATTACTTTTAAGTCATAATTAGATAATTTATAAGTAGGTATCTTTATTTTCCTTTGATATTTCCTCTATTAAGTAACTCTAGATAAATAATTTTGAGAAGTTTCTAATAGATATCTCTGAATAATATGTTTTCATTGAACAGATGAACAGCAAAAAAATCTCATCAATTCAAATTTGTTTTTTTCTTCGCCGTGCCTAGCGAAGTACCAACCTACATGCAGGTATTCTGCCACAACCGAAACCGAGAAGCATGGAATTAGTAATTTATAAGGCGTGCTGATTTCCAAGTTAAGATTCTAAACCAGGCAGTCTGAGTTACCCTCAGCCAATCATCCCTAAGGTGGCGGCAGCCTGAGCACCGGGGAATTTGGGGTTAATTTTTAGAGAGTTTTTCGACCTCGCAGCCCCGGTAAATTTTTTGCCCAAGATTACGAGCTGGCCGACAAGTCGCAAACCAAGCAAGCACAGTCTGCAGCTTTTTCAGAGTAGTTGGTATGCTCGATACCAGCGCTCCACACCCCTGTGCCCTTATCATAGTTCCCCTCTGATAATCAAAGGAATACCGAGTGGCTTTTGGTAGCTTAGATTCGAATTAAATTCCGGTGATCTAACGTAACGCGATTTCACCGATTCCTAAACTCTTCCGGGCATAGTGATGTCCTTGAACGGATAACCATTAGGATTTCCCCTGGTTAAAAAGGCACAAACAGTAACAGAGGCGATTAAGACTCGACTAAAATAAATCCGAAGAGGAGATCGGTCGACCTGTATGAACGCGACTTGTGCAAATGCAGTCCGACCAGGCTTTTTTGTCGCTTGGATGATGACGTCAGAGGGGTGTGAGGGTGGAATAAGGGTTACCATCTATACTAATATTATAAAGATCGGTCGACCTGTATGAACGCGACTTATGCAAATGCAGTCCGACCAGGCTTTTTTGTCGCTTGGATGATGACGTCAGAGGGGTGTGAGGGTGGAATAAGGGTTACCATCTATACTAATATTATAAAGAGGAAACCTTTGTATTTTTGTATTGAATAGGCTCAAAAACTACTGGACCGATTTCAAAATTTCTTTTAGCATTACTTAGAGGGATTCTTCCGAATCCGTATAGGCTACTTTTTATCCCGAAAATTGCGCGGGTAAACCCGCGCGCAACAGCTAGTTCAGTATAATTTTAATCTTCTCAGGGGAAAATATGAATACGTAAACTTTCAGTTTTTTAATTTTTGAAAACGGAAATTATTTCCTTTTATGTAGATACTACAAAAGGGCAAATCACGTAAACTTTGAGAAAAATGTTAGTGCAACAAAAACACAGATATAAATAGAAGATTAAGCAAGAAAATTTAAGTTTTTGTTTCAAAGTATGGCAATATGTAAACATGGTAGAGGTAACTTGCTTCTTTACTGTTAAAAAGGGATTTATTAAGACGTTACATTGTTTTTCTTTATGAAAACAACTTCTTCAATTTTATAACTACAATAAGTAAGCCCACATTTTGTAAATTTTGTCGTATTTCATATCTTAGGCTGCAAACTAGGCAGCGACGGGCCGTTCGACGCCAGCTGGCGCTCAAGTGATTTGTCGTGGTTTCATACAAACTCAAGACTTTCTATCTTGTCGCGGAAATCGCTGCCCGCGCCGCTGTCGCTCTCGCTGTCGCTGTAGTCCAGTTTGCAGCCTTAATAATGAATTTAAAAGTATGAAAATCGTGAAGTGACATTTCCCAAGTCGGTGGTTAGTTCCAATTTTTGCCACGCGCCAAAAGATCCTTGTCGGACTGCTCGTATTACAGAACGAGACTTAATACTCGTTTCACGTAAGCGTTGTTCACCAGCTGATTCTTGACTTGAGCTTTAGTCTTATTACAAAACAATTATCAAAACCAGATTACCTGAAACTAGTTTCAAATATCTGACTCAGTTGATACTGGGTTTTCTTTGAAAAAAAATTGTTTCCCATTACATTTAAAAACAAAAACTAAGTAATGGTCTGTTACGTTATACGCAACGTTTAGATTATAATGTCTTATAAATTGCGTTAAATTCTATTATGATGTATGACAAAATTGCCAATGTTTAGAATTATTTATCTGTTTTTCGATAGAAGCAGTACCGTTAAATTATAACTGTCGCTTCTTTTTACTATGAAAATATATTTATATTTATCACTCAAAAATAATACGAAACGTAAAAGCTAAATGTAATGTTGCCAACTACTAAGTAAAGTCACTTAAAATTATAAATTCCAATATAGTTTTTATTTACTAAAAGCAAGTTCAAACTTGTTTTAAAAAGTTCAAAGTTGTTATAAAAATATTATCGTAATGGTCAATATCACTGAGGATCTATTGTAGTTAATACAGATCACTATTAAAGAAGGCACGAATCGCGTACCTACCTATCTATTTTTTCTCTTAGCCACAGTTCACAACATCAAAAACTTATTTAGAAGTACGCTCAAGTATGGTAGACAGCACACTCAAGTGAATACAATTGTGAAACTAGTTTCAATCATTGGCATATGCATAAGTAAAGTTCTATAATAAGCGTGAACACAGTTCAAATCATTTAGTACTCAAGTGATATCTGATAATTGAATCTAGTATTAGGCAACATTTTGTAATAAAGAAAGTCGTTGATACTAGTTTCAAAACTAGTATCAATACATGAGTACTGTTCTGTAATACGACCATATAAGTATGTTTCGTTACATCTAGTATTAGAAGATTTTTACCAATGAAGAGTCATTGATTTTTTCCCATTTTTTTCAATATATCGACGACAATATAAGAATTTACCATATTACAAAACCATGAACTGATAAAGAGGTAAGTACCTACCTAATATAGAGTCTAGCTAACGAAAGTAGACACTGGATTTTTTTTGCAAACTTTTATATTATGGCAATACTAGAGTCTCACTAACGAAAATATAGGTACACTGGATTATTAGCCAACTTTGCTATTTTGTGGCGCTTACATGATGACGTCATAGGGGCGGGAGGGTGAAATGGATCTATGGATAATGTTTTTGAATAATGATTTATAGGTATCTAAAACTAAAATATTCTTAATAATATTTTAAAGTATTTGCATTTAAAATCCTTAATTACTCTTAAATAAATGAAAAAATGTGTTAGCAATATAACGTAAAATCAAAAACGTATTAAGTAATTTCGAGGCGTACCGCCAGGCCCCGGTAGGTCAGTGGGAGAGCACTCGTCCGGCAAACGAGAGGCCAAAGTGGCCACGCAGCCAACTACCGCGACTGTCCCAGGACTCTAAGCCCCAAGTGAGCACTAGCGGCTGCACCTAAAACCGAGCCAGCCCCTTGCCTTCAACTCGTCTCGAGGGACCTACCGTCACACAAGATATAGTCACCCTTACTGCACCAACAACGGCCTTGGCCAAACCTACTTTGTCGTCAAAGCACTCACCCCCTCGTCCCACAGACTAAATTCATCTGTAAATTTGGCGGCTTTATTATTTTACATTCACTTCACCAACTATACAAGTGGGTATTAGGGCCTAACTAAGGGAAATTTGCTATAAAATGAAAAATATTTAACATAATCAACAAGTTTTATTATATATCAGTTATGTACTTAACTGACTACCGTATTTAACTGAAAAGTTTGATCTCCGGTTGAAAACTAAATTAATATGAGACTTCTTTAAAAACTCAATCTAAAGGCCTTATACTATAGTAGGGTAAAAAGGCCTATAGTATAAGCCATCCAAAAATCAACTTATAGTGTGTAAATTGTTATTTTTGAGATCATACAAATAAATTTATAGGGACATAGCACTCATAAAACAAAATCTATCTATTCGAATTCACCAGGACACTAAAATTTATTAGTATCTTCAACCGATAAACCGACGTCCTCTTTGTGATACCATTTAGCATTGCGTGGCATCATCTATTCTGTCTCATTTGCAGGCATGGCTCATGGTATCAACTGAACTGCTTTGGTGTAGTGCCCGGTGATGGTGGCAGACTTCATGGTATATACGATTTTATCTTTCTTTGGATTTTAAGTCTTTTTATATTTCTTATTTTCTGTTCTACATTTATTCCATTCCCTTGCCTTATCAATCTTCTTTAGTTTCTTTTTTTCTTTCCCTTGGTATTTCTTATCTTTTTATTATATTTATCATACAGATCGTTTGTGACTGGCGTACCGCGATAATTAATGACTTTTTCAGCCGAATAGGTGACTCATAGTCTTTGTATTGCTCCAACAGCTGAGATCAGATGATCTTCTGACCACAATGCCCGTTTGACTGTAATAATTGAAAACAATTACAAATAAATAAGACATAGGTACATACCTACACACACACACAATAATTTCAAAAACAAGCCCCGCCTTATTTTGTCAGTAAAAAATATTGGAGTATAATAAGGCCTATGGTACAATTTTATAGGCCTTAATATCCGCCGACCATAGGCATACAGTAAATTAAATGAATTCAAATTTGTACACGACTCATCTATAAATTATGGTTAGTAGGGATAAGCAAACAATAATAAATAAACAGATAACCAACACAGGTAGGTATGTAAGTGTAATATTTAAAAAAAAACTTACGTTTTACTGGGGCCGATTTTTATATGACATGCCACGTGACCCCACCGCAGAAAGTTTTTTGGAGATACTGGCACGAGGGACAGACCAACGTGCTTCCGCGACTACATAGCAACTTGTACACGCACAATACATGTGTGAGTGTGTAACCTTAACGTCAGCTACTATATTTAGTACGATTTTGGTCCCTTAGGCCTTATTTGCTGACAGGCCTTAATACCCGCGGGTACCTTACATGACCAAAGACTAGGAACTCCAAAGGGCCAAAAACACAGTCGAAGCCCTAAGCATTCTTAGGAAACACGCGGCTATCATAAGAAAAATAGCCATCCTCCATCCTGTATGCATAACTCAGGCGTTGGATGAGAATGATTTATCCTGAACAACTCCTTCGTTCAAAACCTTTATTAACTGGGAAGGTTTAAAGAACCCCTCGCCTTCTACTCTAGCGCTACCGACTCCCGCTGGCCTTCTCACCAATCCGTATAGGACCGACAGTGCAGTCAACATAATCACTGATGCCTTCACCCATGCCATCAATAAAATTCCAAATCTGTTCTGGTACCCAGACTCAAACTCCCATCACATATTCTTATCAAACATAAGAATGCGGCACTCCATCGAGCTAGGCGCTACCCGATACCCGAGTACAGGCTAACGGTAAACCAACTTCAGCGTATGGTAACTCAGACCCTCGCTGAATACAAGGAACTTCTAGCCAATGAGCTTAAGGAGAACATAACTCTTTCTCATGCGGCGAATTATTCGCAAAGACCATCTCTCATATTCCCCTTCTAGCCCGTCCCAATGGCACCTTAGCCTTCTAAGACCATATACAAAGAAAAGACCGAAAAGTTCGATGACAGCATTACCCCGCAATGCTCCCCCAGTACCAAGCTTGTCGACTGCGCCGTGTCCATTTTGACCATTCGGCCTAGTCTCAAAACTCGATGAAAATTTTCCAGGAGCTAGTAGCTATTTGTTGCTAAACACAGCCTCTTTCTTGAGTTTGTTGAAAGAAATCAAAAAAAGTTATGATCGAAAATAGTTGGCCGCCGGGTCCGCCACTTGCACAGTGGTTCACGTAGAACAAGTTAGAAGGACAAAATTATTTAGTGATGTATTTTGCTTGATACGGCTTCCTTATGATGTTTTATTGCAGTTTCAGTACAAAACACTCAATATAAGAAGATGGGGGGTCATGGGTACCAAAATAAAGCAAATAATTACAATAGAATATTCGTATATTGAAACAGGTAGAAAAGTAACAATTATAAACAGTCATAAAATACTATTAACTAACACTACTACTAATAACCTAACTATATAATGGGTCATCATTACTAATAACACATCATTAATACATATTAACAATATTTTTTCGATTATAAAACAAAGTCAGAAATAATGTTTTCTACGAATATTAAAATTAGTACAATAGACATCTAAGAAACTCATTAGTACAATAGTATTTACAATTTTTAATTACCTACTCTATATCACTAAATTCGTGTTCTGAAGAATCTTCTACATTATAATCTGACACACTAATATTTTGACAATAGCTACTATGACTTATTATAGAACTTATATTAACAGTAGGGGCTATAATTAACTCTAAAACCTCAGAAGGAAGTTTACTTGTAGACGGTTTTTTGGGAACTTCTCTAAGACTATTTATTAAAGGGTCAGATGTGATTAATAACATGTTCAATAAATCCCTATTCGTGGCAATACGTGAAGTTTTTCGAGTATTGTGCTCTCGGAATCTTCTACAATCTTTATTACGTGCTTCCTGAGCTTCTTCAGAGAGCTGTCCGATAGGTAGAATAGTCGATTTCACAACATCCACACTGTGTACAAGAAGTTTGTGCACAGTGACAGGCATGTAATACCACGAATAAAGACTGAGATACAATTTTCTTGTATCCCGTGTTAAAGAATTAAATTTATCAACATCAATATCATAACCGGAAGCCAAAGTTCTAAGAATAGTACCAAATTTCTTAATTAGAGTGACATCTACACCTGTAATATCTGAAGCCTTTTCAGGATCCGCAAAAAAGCGACGAGCAGTATTCCCATCATTCGTATTGCCGAATCCTGGTTTTGGTTGATCTACAATTAAACCCATTTCAGTTTTAAACCTAGCTTGGATACAAGCTGAACGCTGCTTCACATTTTCTTTGTCACTTTCGTCACGAAGTTGCCACTTTTTCACTTCGAGACGATAGCTAATGTGAAGTAAACATTCAAAAGAACGTATCCATGCGTGAAGGGGAGAAATACCAAAACTAAGATTTTCCTTCTTTGCTACAAATTCCCGAGACTCATCGTTCATAAATTTAGGAGTAGCCCCACATATATAACATTTTTGTGAAGAAGAAGTTTCAGTCATAGCGTTGCACACTTTACCGTCAACCATTGTGAACAATAATTCGTGTTTGACAGTTACCTGATTACCCTCTACATCAACTATTGTAGGTACCAATTGCTTTATTTCCTCCATAATTTTATTGGTTTCTGTTACAGTAAAGTCTTTAGTTTCTTTGGAGAAAATAAATTTAATTGGCCTACAGTTCATAGTAGAAGACGGTCGAGAATTCTGCCAAACAACGTTACCACTATTGTCACGTAATTGAAGCGGCACGAATGAAAACGCAAACAAAAATTCATCTGTGCCTTCAGTGTTTATGAATTTTTGTTTATAAGTGCTATGCCCGGAACTTCCATCGCAGCCCCACTTGCTTACTAGGGAGAATGATGACATACTCGTAGAAACAAAAGATTTTAAAACTTCATGCTGTGCAGAAATTAAACGTTCAGCTGTTTTATTTAAAACAGCTTGAAGTGTAATTTCTGCACGCGTTTCGTTTATAAAAATCTTATCTACTGGAGGATAACACTCAATTTTAGCCTGCCTAACACTATAATATGATGGGAATACCTGATGTCCTGCTTTGATACTCCACTTCCTCATTTGCTTATAGGAATTGCTAGTGGATTTGGCATCAACGTAACATGCCAAAGCCTCCTCTTTTGATAAGCATCTAGGTTCTTCGTGAACACTCACACTTTTCTTCATCACTTGACACTTTTCAGGACTAAGACTTGCTTCTTTGATCACTGAAGCCAAATTACGGTTCCCGGACAATCGTACAGCCATTTCAGCTGCCACTATTAATTGATTTGCATCCCGTGATTGAAGAAGATCATCCACGCGTCTCCTTTTCGTTTTTTCACTTGCTTCAGTGAAATCCACTTCTGGACGCCCAGGAATCGAAGCCCTTCTTGATGATGATGATAGTGCTGAGTAGTGGTAGGACACCTTAAATGTAAAATACCCTGCCAACCACTCATGGTTTTTAGTCAGGAAGCGATCGCGTCGCTTTCCAGAACTTTCCCATTTTTCAGTTAATTTGGAAGATAATCTTGCAATTACTGTTTTGATGTCTCTTGCAGATGCTTCCGTAATATTAGTAAAATCATTTTTACTTGACAGAAAATCGTAGAGACGAGAATTTCGGTTTTCCTTGGGATGTTTCTGCCATTCATCAAAAACCTCTGTTTTTGAAACTGAGAATTCGTATTCTGAAAAACAAACATAAAATATAAGTTGCACTCGAGTGCGCAGGCTAAAACCTCTAAAATCTGAAAGCTACAAGATATGGCTATCATATATATAATTTCTAGCCCGGGTACAAGTGGGTACAAGTAGTTTCTAGTCCAATGAATGCAATAAATTTTGAAAATCTAACAAAACTTTGTTAACAAGAGCTATTTAAAAAAAAATGCAGACAAAATATATTCAGAAACTAATTATAATAAAAAATTACATACCTTTAACTTGAAGATCCATCACTAAAATTATTCAATAAACTTAAACACACTGACATATAACGTTTCTTCGACAAGCGCAAAAATGCAATGACAAAGTAATTTTTATCCCTTTTCTTTATATACTACCCTCATTATCTAATGATCAATTATAGTTGTGCAAACAATTCTTGGAATTTGGGACATATAGGTATGTGACTACAAGTGCAGGTAATTAGTTCCGGGAAAATCGGGAATGACTTTTGTCTTGCTAGCTTGTTCTAGGCGAACCGCTGTGACTTGCCGTAGAGATCACCGTCAAATGCACATAAAATAAATAATTAATACAGAAGAATGATATATCAATATAAAATTCATAATTTGTAGATTTTTTTTGCACTAAAAAAACTTTAAAACTTTATAAAAATTAGTTATGGCTAATACAATGGTCGAAAATTAATGAGTCCCAGTATTCTATAGTATTAAATATAATCACAAGTTTATGTACATGGGCACTTGTTAATTGTTAATTCGTTGCTGCCAAAAAAATACTCCTAAAAGTTTGATCAATAACCAGTTAGAGTCGAATAAAGTTTAGACGAAATAGTCCTAAAATACAATGGCGTTTTTTCCTTGAACAAAGGAAGGTAACAACTTGAATGTAGGTAGTACTAATTGACGTGTAATGTTACCTATGTATACCTCCACTTTTAACCTCCACTTTTACCAGCTTACGAGTCCAAAAGAATTGCGGAACTGTAATTTTGAGAGATATTTCAAAAAAACATATTGTATGCAAATATATGAAATTAGGGTGACCATATTTTTCACGGGTAATGCCAATGGCGGTATCGTGAGCTCCACTTATGGCGGATGAGGTACACCTGGAGGTTTTTAGTGGGTGGGTCCGGCCATCTGCCGGATCATCCCCACATACCCCGCCGCTCCCCCTTGGGTGGTCGGGGACGTGATTGCACGTTTTCCTCCAGTAAAAAAAAAAAAAGGGTGAGCATATTTATTTTGTACCTTCGTAGACTTTTACCAACTACCTTTTTATGACGACCACTTTGGCGATGGGGTAAACCTGCCTGTCTCATAAAGTAACTTTTATAGGTTGAGATAGAGATATCAGCTAAAACGGAGCTCTAGCGCCATCTAGAATTTAGTGACGGAAACTTTTACTAGAACCAGTCGGGAACTTTCCCTGTATTTTTCTTTAAGAATATTTAAGATTCCTCAAATATGTATATTATCATGATTATATGAAATATGTATATATCAGAAAATCGTTATCACGATCAAAATTCCAATAAACATGCAAAGGTCGAATTGCAGCGTTGTTTCCGAAATCCAGTAGAATTGACGGGTCAGAATTAAAAAAGAGAGCGACAGAGTCCAAATGGTGGCCGGGTTGTGGGTAAAAGGAATCCAAGAAAAAAGCGATAAAAACAACATTCGAAAACGGGTGCGCAGTAACAAACACAGGTAACGAATGAAAGATAGATTTAATGAGTCGGTTAGGTGATTGATTGAATGAACCGCAGAATGAAAAGTAGGATGAAAGAGACATTCTCTATGGCATTTTTCTAATTTTATAAATTATAAACAGCGCCATCTATATCTTAGTGATACTAACGAAATTTAGTGAAAACACCGTGGCCTGTCTCTGACGCCAGTGGTTGAGGGTTCGATTCCCGCACGGTACAAGAAAAAAAATTATTCCGCAATCACGAAAGAGTCGCAAAGAGCTCTGATCTTCAAAATTAAGTTTATAAACTTTAGGAGTAGCAAATGACGTCACTAATAGGAAACCATTAGCATCGAAGAAATGGTCATTGGAGAGGGACACAGGATAATACAATAAAAACTTCATGAAGAACAACTTTATCATTGCTTTTGTTACGCAAATACATCAACGTCTTGCCGGAATTTATTTGTTCTTCAATTTTTAACCCTATAAAAATATTCATACTGGGTACCTAAGTAACATCCAAAAATATAAAAATCTATTTTTGTTTTAGTTGATAATGAGCGAGCACCCATAACAAACATCCAAAATTAATTTCAAATGTAGTGAGTCTTGGTCAGTAACAAAAGCAATGATAGCATTGTTCTTCATGAAGTTTTTATTGTATTATCCTGTGTCCCTCTCCAATGACCATCAGGCCTATTATGGATCTCAAAACCATGCGATGATATGAAATAGTTTTGACGTTAAGGCCGCTCAACATTCTCGCGAGGATCTCGCGAGAAAGCCATTCTCGTATTCTACTCAATTTCTCTCATTTTTCTCTACTTTTTGAGGGTTTTGGGGTTTGTGGGGAGTTTTGAGTTTTGTGTAGGAGTCACGATCGCATGTTTCTCAGTAACGAGCGAGCCGCCGATTTGAACGGTTATATCGCAGCAGCGATGCGCGTCTGCGAATTATCATATCAGTCGAATAAACTACTAATACTAACTTGAATATTCGACTTGAACGATAGTAATATACAAACGTCCTGAGTCGAATGATGACCACTATGGCGTTGGGGTAAACCTATCTGCCTCAGACGCCAGTGGTTGCGGGTTCGATCCCCGCACGGAACCAGAAAAAAAAAAATGTCCCGTGTCTGGGTGTTTATCTATTTATGTATTTATATTCTAGGTTCCCCCCTAGTTCGCTATATGGTATCCCATAACACAAGCTATGCTTACTTTGGGGCCATGTAGTTGGTGTGATTGTCTGGGGATTTTATTATTATTATATTATTATACTTCTAATATTCGTAATTACTAACGATGGTTAACCTCAATATGGCCGAATGACCTTGTAAGAAAGCATTCGAATGGTTAGTTGAATGACTGAATGCATTGACAGGCAGCTTGTGTCCGCTGTTTCACCCGCATAACTCTCTTTAGAGAGAGAGAGATAGTTTTGAAGTAACTCGTAATAGATTTTAAGAGTTTTTGTTAATTTTTTTATATTGTTAGTATTGAAAATGGTCCAAGAAGATAAAAATTAATATCTAATATGTTTTATTTACTAACAAATAAAGATAAATTGTGATAAAAACATATTGATCTCAAGGCTTTATATTCTATGTATGAAGATAATGATATTAACGACTCGCGAGAATGTGGAGCGGCCTTAAAATTTATCATACGATCATTATTTGGTTTACCATGTAAATTGAATACAATAACCCCCATATATAATAACTAGCTTTATCCCGCAACTTAGAAATTTCAGAAACTGTACAACCAGACACCCATTGAAAGAACCTTTATACCAAGTATCACACCCATGCACTCAAGAAATAAGTTTTTTTCATAAAAACTAAAAATCATATATTTCCCGTGCCCGTGGGAATTTTGGGAATTTTTTCGTAGCACATCCAGTCACTCTTTGAAGAACCTTCATGCCAAGTATCACATCCGTACACTCAAGGAATAAGATTTTTCATACAAACTAAAAAGTCCAACCACTTCCCGTGGGAATTTCGGGAATTCCTACCATAATACAAACATACACTTATTGAGGAACCTTTATATCAAGTATCACATCCGTGCACTCAAGGGATGGGATTTTTTCATACAAACTAAATCATCATATATTTCCCGTTCCCGTGGGAATTTCGGGAATTCCTTTCATTACACAATCAGACACACATTGAAAAACCTTTACGCCAAGTTTCACATCGGTGCACTCAAGGAATAAGATTTTTCATACAAACTAAAAAGTCCTCTATTTCCCGTTCCCGTGGGAATTTCGGGAATTCCTTCCTTAGTGCACCCTTACATCCCCTAAAAAATGTATGTTCCAAATTTCAGCTCTCTACGCCTAGTAGTTACGGCTGTACGTTGTCTGTCAGTCACTCAGTACCTCAGTCACTCAGTCAGTAACGGAACAGTTTTATATATATTGATTGATTAAGTATTTATTTATGAAAGCAAACAAAATGGAAGAACACAAATGAAATCAAGAAACCAACATATCATAGAGGTGGGTGCGATCTCACCTTGTTCAATTGACGTTTTTAAGTCATAGGATGATTGAAACTGTCATTTCAAAAGGTAATGCAACGCCTCTTGCATGCAAATGTAAAGGGAATTCGTTTATTCTGTACCTATGTCATAATTGTTGATCATTGTATCATAGAAATCTTGTTTATCATGTCATGAAAGAACCGTAATAGGCCTGCATTTTTTCGATCCTAGTGGTTTCCTATTAGTGACGTCATTTCCTACTCCTAAACTTTGTAATCTTAATTTTGAACTTTTTTTTATTTTTTTCAACAAACTCAAGAAAGGGGCTGTGTATAGCAACAAATAGCTACTAATACATACATACATAACTTCACGCCTATATCCCTTATGGGGTAGGCAGAACACAAGAGGCTATCAAACCATCTGATCTCACGTTTGACGAATTTGGAGGTTTTATAATGATGCATAGAGACTATTCAGTGACATGGGGTCAGCCTATCGCCCGTAAAAACGCTAACAAAACCTCTGTCCCTTAACTGACTTTTACAGTATGCCCGGGAAGAGAAGCAGCTGGCACATTCTATGTTTTTCTTTCGCTCCCAGTCCAGCATGAAAGTTACTAACTCCTGGCAAATATTCATCGAGTTTTAAGACTAGGCCGAAGGGTCGAAATGGACACACTGCGCCTACGTTAAGGTAATGGAGAATTCTCCTCAAGAACTCTGTCCCCTCAACCAGTGAATCAAGATTTCTGAAAATGAGATTCACTCATATCAAATGTATCCATGCTAAAAAGCACCGTGACTGGATTTTATCTCCAACAGCGCCCAAGCACCTGCCCTAACAAATTCTTTCCCTCCTGGACGCTTGCCTTGATCTAAGTAACTTTCCAAAAGCTTGGAAAGACGCGATCGTTTTAGGTAGGGACAAGGAGACTGAAGCATCTGAAGGTTCTGATCTCAGCCCATTTCCAACGTTCCAAAATCATTCGAATAGACGTGAGACAGTCTCGTACACTCTCCCCAACCCCACTAACCAGCCTCTATAGACCTTGACAACCTCCTAGCGGCCAACTCTAGTCCCTCCAGCACTAAGTATTTTCCAAAGCGGGCAACCCGTCAGGGTATGGCCCGTTCCGCACAAAATAATATTTTTCGAACACTAACCTTTATAAAAAAATTAAGTGTCCCTAGAAAGAAACGATCAGGCAACGTCCG
Organism: Stenoptilia bipunctidactyla; assembly: GCA_944452665.1. Taxonomy (NCBI): domain Eukaryota; kingdom Metazoa; phylum Arthropoda; class Insecta; order Lepidoptera; family Pterophoridae; genus Stenoptilia; species Stenoptilia bipunctidactyla. The sequence goes on along the minus strand of OX101748.1, from coordinate 14,581,141 downwards.
GTTAGACGGTCCTTTCGGTGAGCGGTAGCATTCACATACCTCCCAGTTTGAGCTTAAGTACTCTGCTCGGATCCAATCTACCTTTGGTGGAAAAAAAGGATAATAAGACGTATATACCTCAATGTTTTTTAGTGAATACCTAGGTACTTATTCATAAGTAATCATATCTATATAAGTAGATGAAGAGATTGCAAATTATAGTAAAAACATAAATTGGATAAATAACGATTTCACATTCGTTGGTAGTGACAATGATAGACAGAAAGGTAACATCAATTTTATGTGACAATTCATCTCAGAGATGCGACATTTTTAAAGCCACTCCAACTGAGATGAAAACAATTTGCCATTGATTGCGTCAAAACAAAACAGACTGATCCAGATCTCTGTAAATACGGATTATCAACATTACACATGTGGATAGGAATGATGGAATGCATTCTGCGTATAGCTTACAGATTAACAATACTGTTATGGACAGTAAAGGGAGACGCCAAGCACATCATGGAAAGCAGAAAGAAAAACATTTAAGACGCTTTTAAACATAGAATAGGCTTTTTAATTGATGTTGTTAAACAAGGTTACGGCTCCACCAATGACGGAAATACATCTAGAAGATTTTTCAAAAATCCAAACTTGACCGCTGAGATAACTGGTTTCAGCGAAGACTTAATTAGGCGGTTTTCAATTATTTTAGAGAATTATTTCATGGGGCACACTGACGCAGTCATATTTCACGAATACGCTCAAGCCACCAAGCAAGTGTATTTGGACTTATATTGCTGGTATTATATGCGTTCAAGTGTTCATAAAGTTCTCATGCATGGTGCAGTTATCATCGTAAGTTTTGTTCTAATACCGATTAGACAGATATCGGAAGATTCCGAAGATAGAAATAAAGAATTTCGTAGGTACCGACAACACCATTCCATTTTTATTTATCACATTTTTGATTTATTTAAGAATAATTGAGCATTTTAAATGCAAAAACTTAAAATCATTATTAAAACACCATTCCAGGAAATGCAGCAGAAAAGCTACAATGAGATATTTTTAAAATGTTTCTCTCTCTCTTGTAGTGCCTCTCCAACTAGTGAAGGTTGGCAGTCAGCTAAAATGTTTAAGCTGGTCTTATTGACCAGCTATGATCCGCTTATTTCAATAAAACGCCACAGACTTGTCAGAAAACATAAAAGTTTATTAGTTATTGATCAGGCAGGAACAATTCTTGATGACGAAAAAGAAAATCATGAATTTGTTGATGTACATACCCTTGTCAGGGATTAAATTAAAGATATTGGTAGTAAGTACAATTTCTTTAAAATTCTATGCAAAACGAATGACAAAAACTTGTTCATTTTCCATCATTCTCATTCAGTACTTACACTACGAAATTTTAACTGGTATCATTATTTTTCTATTTGACATTTTAAACTGTCACTTTACTGCATTGAATCATTTGCCAGAGTATATGACACTGCGGTTTACTCAAATGTTTCCTAAGCATAAATCAAGAGTAAAAAAGAGAATGCATTAAAACAATTAAATATCTTCAATTATAGTTTATTCATATAAAAAAGAATATTAACATAATACTTCTCAATAATAATTAAATTAATAATAGTATTACAATCAGGATGGAATATTTATTAGAAAAAGCTGTTAAAATAAATACAATTCAAATGTGCATTAATTACTTACAAAGCCTTTAGTGTAAAAATAGAAATATTTTAAGTTATAAAAATACGCTTAAGTTACTTGGTACTTAGCATTTTTTAAAAACAGCATTAAAAAACAAATATAGCCACTTAATCTTAAATCTAGTCTCACTTAATAATGCCTTGCCTTATTTCCTACTCTTTAGCTCGTTTCTCAGTCTTTACTTTAATTATACTTAACATGCCAACAAAAATGCTTAACAAAAAAAACGACTACTTTTTGGAAAAAGAAAAATTTTGAAACTTGCAAAATTCTGAATAAAAACAAATGTGCTACGAAGATAATCTTTTGGCACTACTTATAAATAATATCCACCCTTTTATACATCGATGGATAACTGCTTATTTATTACAAAAGTGAGACACATATATGTAGAACGCTAATATTCATAATAATTATAAATCTTCAAAAGACAAAATAATTATAAAAAAAATACACACAGCACCTTTTTGAAATACTTTAACAAAATATTTAAATAACATCACAAAATTATTAATACGATAATAATTAAAGACCATATCAACATATCGTAATATTATAAAAAAATGACTAAAACATTGTTAAATAAGCATAATTATAGGAATGTACAAAAATAGGGATTAAAAAATATCAGTTATTACTGACCTTATGTGGCGATGCCCAAGTTAACATTTTCGCCAAAGGATAACTTTTAAAACAACAATAAATGGTAGGTATATGAAAAAAAAAACTTAACAAAATAAATATTATCCAAGTTTGAATATAATCAATATTTCGTTTTCAAATTATTATCATCGCATTTATGACACATTTTGTGTGAACGCAATAATTATACATTTAAAACGAAAACTAAGACGAATTTTTATAATGTACTATTTAAATATTATTGTTACATTATGATGGTACCTTATCTTTAAGGTTCGATGTATTATACTTTAAATGGGCTATTTCCGATGGAACATAGATGCTTAATATATTAGTTACATAGAAAGAACTTACGCTACATACCTAATTAATAAAATATTATTTTCCTGTAATAAGAAAGGCAAAACTTTTAGCTTAGCTATGGAAGGATTACATTTAACTAAATGATTATACCTTATGTCTATTTTACGGTTTTACGTTTTAGTTCAATTTGTTTTTCGAATCGATTCGCCGAAGATTCAAAATCGAGACCTCATTTTAAAACACTTTAAATATCGAACTACACATTTTATATAAAACCTGTCGCTAATTATCTTCAGCGTGTCAATTATTATCCACAGAGTGTTAAGGTAGAATTAGTTAATCATTTAATTATTTAGTTAAAATGCCAACGAATCACATGTATACATGCGTTAAATGCATACTTCTTAGCAAATAACTCATGTATCCACTTCTTTGACACACGAATTCATTCAATCATTCTCATGCACCCTTCAATCAGACGCCATCTTTTTTGACAAGATTATCCAACTTCAACTGTTCTAGTTGAAGTTGCCTCCTTATCGACCCAAGTTGAGTAAGAATATTAACATTTTTGCCGTCGTCGTTTGAAACAGATTTCAATATATTCTTCTGAACAACGGGCACCTTCCATTTATCGTCAACCACTTTCATAGCGTCACTGAGTTTAGCATTTTCTGTTTTATTCGCAATCTGATTCGGTCTCGGAGAATGTCTTAAAACAGGTATTGGTAACGAATCTTCGGGACATTTCTTCTCAGCAGGCGGGTTATGTACTAAAGCTTTTTCGATTATGATATTCCTATCGCCTTTTTCATCGATTTGAAACCGAGTTTTACCGATCTTCTCTATTTCAGGATTACTAGTTACATTATCTTTAAAACCGAAATCTTTATTACTAACTAAGCTATTAAATCTGAAGAAAGACTCGTTCGAAGGATTCAAGTTTTTTCTGAGATACCCATCCACGTCGTAATTGGGGGAAAATATGGAATTTTCGGGGATATTTGAGGAAAATGGGGGTTTTTGGTTTTCGTTCTGTTTCTCTAGGATAGAAGGGTAGTAGAAGGGTAGCTTGGATAAATTCTGCGAAGGGTCGCTTTGGGAGGTGTTGGCGTCCCTAAAGGGTGCATATCGAGAGGGTTGCGAGAGTGAACGTAACTTGTTGCGTTCTTTGTCAATCTCCGTTTGTAGTTCTTTTCGCTTCTTCTGGTAATCTGTACTGTTTTCTGTGATCTGAAATGAGATAAATAATATTTTGAGTCAGTCGCCCAGAATGCGCCAAAGCTGGATTCGAGTCGCAGCCGAGATCGATTTTATTTAGTACTTTTATCCATAAAATACATTTTTACTGTACAACTATGGATAAAAAAGTACAAAATGCAGTGATATCGTTGCAACCCATCATAATTACTATCATAGGTATGATTTGTCAACAATATATCAAAGCCATAATATTCTTGATTTCGAAAATATTTACTTTAGTTTTGGTGGGCATGAAACGCCTATAGACGCTTTAACAATAAAAAATCTATTGTGGCTAGGTTTCTGCGCTGCAAAGTTTTAAATATAGGTCTACAATTAAAATAAGTCAACTTATAAATTTTTGTGAAGTCTAGTTTTTTTCTGAACCTGGATTCCAATAGCATAAGATATAATAAGATAATATACTTCAACCTCAACATCACTTTTCATCATTTAATATTGAAATCAAACTCAGGTACAGTCAACAATAAAATACTTCAATACAAACTTACACAACTAGTTATATGGCGTTGTTTGTTGGTCTCCTTTTCTTGCGCGAGTTTCAGCATTTTCAACTGTTCTTCGAGTCTTCGCATTTCAGCTTGCTCCAGTAATCTGTAATTGAATATCATACAATAAATAATAAGTAAAAAAAGCTAGACCTATCTTACTAATATTATAAATGTGAAAGTTTGGATTTATGGATGTTTCTTCCTCAATCACGGGAGTACAGCTAAACGGATTTGCATGAAATTTGGCATAGTGATATTGTACATTCTGGAATAGCACATAGGCTACTTTTTATCCCGGAATCCCGCGGAATTCGAAATTGCGCGGGTAAAACCGCGCGCGACTGGTAGTAATACATAATATAAAGTTCGATGTTTGGTGTTGGGACTCCTTTACGGATCGCCTGTCTAGCGACCACCCTTCATATAAAATCTGCCGCCAAATATCACTGCTGTGTTTCGGTAATGTTAAATAACGAGTCAGTCATGCCCAAATCCGTGTCCTGTTATCTTCGACCCTCATCTTCATTTACCACAGGTGAGATGGACGTCAAATTCGGGATGACGATATAAAAAAGATTCTGTCACTATTGCCAATGAAGCTGTCATTAGCATCAAAGCAGGATTTCCATCAAATAAAGCTAATCCACTGGTTATTTTCACTATAATTTAATGAATTAACGGGATTCTTGACACGACTATCGATTTCTATATCGCCAGTCCAATATTTCGATGCTGTTACAATCATAATGATTGTGGACTCAAAATCGGATATCGTGGTAAGAATGTCATAAAATTATAAAGCGCAACATAAACATCTTCTATCAAACTACACTTCGATCAGATCATATGATGTCACCCAAGTGTCAACCAAAACAAGCTTAATGCTATATAGAATAAGACTGACTTTTCCCTGTTCTTCCTCTCCTCTCTAATACGTTGCTGCTCCAGGATTTGGTTCTTCAATTCTTGTTGGTAGTACAGACGCCGTTCTGCCGCTTCCTGACAAAGAAATTAGTATTAAGTTATTCATTAAAAATTTTTTTTTGGGACAAAAAATAAAATGTTGACAAAAAAGATAAAGTAATTCTATGTTTAATATAAAAAGTAAGATAATAAATCATTTTGACTGCATCAAAACTTGAAATGCAATGCATTTATTTGGTAAAAGAACAAAAAAAGAAAAAAATTAATATGCCAAGAAAGCCTTCGAAGGCTACGCATAATCCACCGTGGCTCGAGCCTCAGCCCTTACATAAGTCGAGTAATAAATGAGTTGACATTTGGCGGGTTTCGTTTTTTTCCCACTTCTGATGGTAATTGAAGATGAGGTCGAAGATGACAGCACTTGGGCCTAGGTAAGAACTGTCTCTTCATAAAATATTGCCGGAACACATCACCGCCGGAGCGATATTTGGCGGCAGATTTTATATGAAGGGTGTTCGACGTTTGTGAAGGTTCTCTTCTTTTCAACTTTAACTTATTTGTACAGTCTGCAACTGGGAGGTATACATAATTCTGTTGCAGACTGTACAGAAGGCAGTAGATCAAACATTCTAAACCTGTTAAATAATTGTAGTTGAATCAGATCTCTATACCCTCGACATTATCGGCGTTGATTGAGCCCTAAAGTAAGACTATATACTAATGCTATAGGACCTAAAACTGTATATCCATTCATACTTTTTTTCGTAAATGTTTAAGTACAATGTATAGGACACTCAGAAAAATCATGCTCACAAACATTGTGCGGGAATTGAACCAGCGACCACTATAGTTTTGAGGCAGACAGTAACCCGCCACAATATACCATGGCAAATAATTCAATGCAGTAAACTGACAGTTCGAAATGTCAAATGGAAAAATAATGATACCAGTTAAAAACTCCGACGTGTTAAGTGTGAAGTACTGAATGAGAATGATTGAAAATGAACGAGTCTTTGTCATTCGTTTTGCATAAATTTTTAAAGCAATTTATAAATTGAATTTGAGGTGTGTACTTTATCTTCAAAGTTACTTCAATGAAAATAATTAATTACCAAGCATACCTAGTGCTTTAAAAAGATTACAGTCGAAGTAAATCGACTTGACAACTTCTTTATTTTTTAACTCCTATTTTTAAAAAAACGCAAATTTCAAGAAGTGTTGCCCTTGAAAACAAATAAAAAAAATATTCTGTGAGCCAAATTTTTTTTTCCATACATCATTAGGGCATGAATCCCGAGATCTCGAAATGTCGAGATCTCGGTCAATATTTCCGAGATTCGATTACCGGTATTGAACTAAGGCAATACCGAAATATCGGTATTGAGATTATCAAAAAATTAAATGCAATTTATATGGAATTTGTTTATTTTTTAACTAGCAATATTGTCCTTAACCTAGTAACAACGCACCCCACGCCAAGCGTTAATGGCCGCCATTAGAATTACCAAATATGTAACGATTTAGAATTTTCAATAAGAGCACTAATAAAAATGAGTGTGGCACTATAACTATAACAAATATAGAGATTGTTGAAAGTGTACTCAAAAATTATGAGAACAATGTACGGACTGTTATTGTTTTGAATTAAGATTTTAAAGAAATATGTTTGTTGGAAATCATTTAAAAAACGTGCTTTTATTTAAAATATTCTTTTAAAAATTGAAAACATCAATACCGGTATGAATACCGAGATCTCGGTATTGAAGTCCAATACCGAAAACCAATACCAGTATTGAAAATAATACCGAGATACATGCCCTAATCACAATATTAATAATAATATTTATTTATTTCAGAAAACAAAGGTTCCATAGATTAAAGAATTTCACACACATTTAGGTATAAAACTAAAATAAAAATATCATAAGTTAAATAATAATAAAACAAATAATAATAATAATGAATGTCAAAATAAATATTACTTATATAACAATTTAAACTCTAAAAATAAAATAAGAAATAATGCAATTATTAAATTAAAAAAAACAAATCATATTAAACTAGAACAAATCAAAATAAATCAAATCAAATTACATTAAATCAAGTCAAATTAAATTAAATGAAGTTAAATCAAATCAAATTAAACTAAGTCAAATTACACTAAAATAAATAAAATAAAATTACATAAAATTAAAACCAAGCAAATTTAAAATTAAAATAGGCCTCACCCAACCAGTATAGCCGTCCAATGGCGGCTGATAGGACACTCGCACTTCCCAGCCACTGCTCTCAGGATACTATTGTTGCTGCCGCATACTCTATTCATAATAGAAAATACTTTTTTGCGCATGATGGCATAAAAGTCATTCGTTCGCGCCTCAGCAAACATGCCAGACGCACTGCAGCGCCACGGCAGTCCCAAAAGCATCCTGAAAGCATTATTATACTGGACCCTTAGAGCATTGTAGGCCTTCTGTGTATATTTCACCCATAGGCTGCCAGAGTAAAAAGATTGGCAAAAAGCTTTAAATAGGGTTATCTTTACTTGCGCTGAAGATCTAGCAAACCTACGGGCTATCATATTGCTTCTGACTGCCAACGCTCTCCGCTCACGCTCAATGTCTTGGTCATCTTTCAGGTCTTCTGTTATAACGTGACCTAGGTATTTGTACTGCTTGACTCTTGATAGGGCTATACCGTTTAGTTTAACTGCAGGCACAACCTGTGGATGATTATTGGTTGCTGTAAAAACCATGATCTCGCTCTTTCTACAGTTGTACTTCAAGCCATGAGCCAGCGAGTACCTCTCGCACACCTGCAACAGCTTCCGAAGTGCGCTGATTGACGGGCTCAGCAGAACCATATCGTCCGCGTAACTAATGTTATTTACACTGACGCCATCGATTGAGCATCCCGCACTCATGCTGCTAAGCTCGCGGACCAGCTGGTCGAGGTAAAGGTTGAAAAGCCTGGGAGAGGTTAGCCCCCCCTGCCTCACCCCACACTCCAACCCATACTCTGCCGAGCACTCGTTGCCCCATCTCACACAGTTAATCTGGTTTTTATACCAGTGCCTGAAGATGCCCGTGAGCTCGGACGGGACACCCACTCCATCTAACTTATCCCATAAAACTGGATAAGACACCAAATCGAAGGCCTTGGATAGGTCTAAGAAGCATGCATATACGGGTGTGCTTCTGTCCGTATAATACCGGACAGTGTGCTTGAGCGCAAGAATGGCACTCTCTGTTGACAACCCCTCCCTAAAACCAAACTGGGCATCGTGCAACCTAATATGCTCATTCAAGCGCTTATCAAGCACACCATCAAGCACCCTGGCTGTTATTGTTGCCAACGAAATGGGTCTGTAGTTAGTTTTGTCAGATGAGTCCCCCGTTTTGTTTTTAGCAATTGGTACAACAATGGTCTTTATTAAATCTGGTGGCAAGTATGAGTGTCGTATGCAGAGGTTAAAAAGCAGCGCTAGAACCCTAGGTAGGTGAACACCGGCATTCTTAAAATGTTCTATACTTAGACCGTCATGACCAGGAGACTTTCCTCTTGTCATGTGCCCAACAACCTTAGCGACTTCTTTGGCTGTGATAAGAACCAGCGGCATATCTCTAACCTGTCTTTCTTTTGCACCGGTCCCAGCTGATTCACTAGTACTTAAGGCCTGGGCTGGCACTCTAAAGTGTTCCCTAAACATCTCGGCAATGGCCTTAGGTTCATTAACCCCATCAACACTCACGGGCAGACGCGGCTTGCTATTTAGCTTATTTACATTTTTCCAAAAATCTTTAAAATTTTTCAATTCATGTGAAGTAGCCAAAATATCCATTTTTATTTGTTCACTATGTTTTATGCACCACTTTAATTTTGCTTTGAATTTCTTTTTACTTTCATACATCTTACTGAAAATAAAACCGCTTCTTGGTTTTCCTTGCAAAACCCACAACTCATAATCAAGCCGCGCCTGTCCGTGTAGCTGTTTTACGTGCTTGTTCCACCCAACAACATACGGTTTTTTATTCTTAGTACGTTGTTTAGTCTGCCCATGAAAACTATTACTGGTTTGGGTAGCCGCGTCTTTAATAATATTAATAATTCTATTATACATTTCGTCAATAATACATTTGTGGTCAGCAATTGTGCATAAATTATTACAACACCTTTCACAATCCGTAGGAAAATTTAACTCTCTAAACATTTTGTGACAAATTTTACTATAGCTATTAATTTGATTTATGTCCCGCTCCCCCCAAATTACATTATTATTAGGTTTTGTTTTTAAGTCTACTTTACATTTAATTATTTCTAAGTTACAGTTTATAAATAACGGATAGTGATCGGACCAATAAACACTATAACAAACATGTATATTAACTATAGAATCCCACAACGCTTTCGTCACTAGACAATGATCGAGCCAACTATGTGTTCCGTGTATCTCACTAACATAAGTATAACAACCAGAGTCAATACCTAATTTTTCTATGTCTGCACACAACCACTGTTGTTCTTTACAGAATAGCAAGAGTTCATTGCCAAACTGCCTACCCGGGTGAGAGTTAAAATCACCTAGTACATAGACACTGTCCTCTCCCTCACTCTCAACAATAGCACTAATTGCGCTCATACAGTCAGTAAACAGCACTAAGTTTTCAGCGCAGTCTGTCGGTAAATATGCACTAACTATCATAAAAGAACGATCACTCACCGAAACTCGTATAGCACAAATCCTTTCATGATTACACTGTATCACCTTAACATGCGAGAAGGCGCTGCGGCGCCACAACAGCGCCACGCCGCCGTGCGGCCGCCCACGCAGCGGCCCCGCACCCGTGTCCACCGCCGACACGCCCGTCGCACTGAAATCCGAGTGTACGTCGCCCAGCAGTGGGATGTCATGAGGGAGCAGCCATGTTTCTTGGAGTGCTATCACATCTGCTTTATTACATAATCCTCGAACACATTCCATTGATTTCTTTATATCTTTACAGTTAAATGTAATAAGTCTAAGTTGCGTGTTTTCCATAGTAGTTTTGATTTACTATCTACAGCTATTTTCGGTTAGTGTTAACCGATTCACGAAAGTTAATAAACTGCCTGAACCTAATATCTGCCGGCCATAGTTTATCATCCAAATAGAGAGCTAGTTTGCTTTTTGATACAAATATCTTATACGAGTCATAGCTTTTTATACGCCGCATCTTTAGCTTATATATTGATACTTGCTCTTTAGTTTTGTCATATATGTTCTCTTTAATATCCATTTCTGTGACTTCCTTAGCTACATTGTAAATAAATAACGGCACTTTAACCTCGGCGGCTTTAAAGTTTCCGATTTTATTTATTGCACTGCCTGTTTTACCTATAAACTGATTACGCAGCTTTTTTCTTTGCACTTGGATCCATCCCTCATCTATCTTTTCAGATTTCCACTTAGTACCATCACCGGCTATTTCAGCTAACGATTTCTTCCCGTATAATTTATTTATAATTCGTTCATCTTGTAAACATTCTTTGTTTACATCAGCTGAGCGCAGCGATAGCGGCGACTGCACTCTCGACCGTATAACTGTCTCGTTCATATCGGAACCGGTTTGACAGTCGCCGGCACTCGTACCTTTGTCTTCGCTCCCGCTGCCCGGCCTCGCTTGTTTGTTTGAATTTCGTGGCGGTAGCGGGAGCTTCAATAATGTTACACTATTCATGCTGTCCTCTTCGACTTTATTACTGATTTGCAAGTCACACCTTTGTTTCGGTGACGACGATAAATTTCCACTGCCATTATTGTTCTCACTTAAGTCCACGGAAGGCTTGTCAATGTTTAGTATGCCAAATGGTCCACTATTTAGATTAAAAGAGCCCAGGTATGCACCTCTCCTGACATTAACGTTTGTACATTTTTCATCTGACTCACGAGGCGTGTATGATTTAACTTGACTCAGGGCTTCCTGTAGCTCGTTTTTCGTTACACTCTCCGCTTTTAACTTATTTATTTCTTCACGCATTAATAAAATATCTTTTAACAATCTTGTAGCATCAATGTGATCGAAAGTGACCGGTGGTAGTCGGTGCAGTTCCCGAGCAACAAAAACAGGAATTTTCTCAGGATCCGTTTCTTTAAAAACTGTTATAATATCCTGAAGGTCTCGCTAAGCTTTGCCATCGTTTCTTCTCGAAATTTTACGTTTATCGGTACGTACCGATTTAAAAAGTAAGGACTTTGCATCCTCAATTTCTCGTGTTGAAAAGCTAGTACGGCACAAACGAATCAAACTTTCATTGTCCATCACTTGTATTTTACAGTCAATAAACGTTAATATCTCGTTTATGACAATATTGCACGAATTACATTTTAACAGATTCGACATTTTGCACAGTAGCACTCTGGCGCGCGTAGCACTACCAGCCGCGGTGACGTATGCGACCTGACTGATTAAAAAATAATTTCATTGATTGACTTAAACCTCATCACCTTAGAGTAATAATATTAGGTATAGAGCGCGCGTATTGCATTTTCCGCCTAATTCGTAGCGTAGGCAGATGAATATTATGACAGATAGGGTTGTAAATCTTATGCAAAAATGTTAATCCTTTTATCGATAAACGCTGCGAATGCATGACCTTACTGTGTGCCATACAGCATAATTTTAAAAAGGGAAATTAGTTAGATACCAATTGCAAATAAATTATATATTTTCTCATCAATTTACTTGTTTTATTGTTTTACATCAAGTAGATAGTTTGAAAACACGTTGATTTGTTGATATTTTCCATTAACATTTTTATTTAACGCGAGGCAAAAATTACTTTCTTAAGCAACAATAATACAGTAGGCATCAATTTACTTGTTTTATTGTTTTACATCAAGTAGATAGTTTGAAAACACGTTGATTTGTTGATATTTTCCATTAACATTTTTATTTAACGCGAGGCAAAAATTACTTTCTTAAGCAACAATAATACAGTAGGCATCAATTTACTTGTTTTATTGTTTTACATCAAGTAGATAGTTTGAAAACACGTTGATTTGTTGATATTTTCCATTAACATTTTTATTTAACGCGAGGCAAAAATTACTTTCTTAAGCAACAATAATACAGTAGGTAGGCACGGTAGGTACGGCACAATAAATTAGCTGCGTAGATGATACCGATTTTACGAAATCGTGCAATACATTATTATGCGACAGTAGTTTGATATGATGATAGTGCAAATAACATGTGTGTGTTAACCTTTGTGAAAAATGAATTTAGACGTTTAACGCATACCACGTTCTAATAACCTAGAGTCCTAAATAAAGAGTTAGAGAGTTAGATGTATTTCAAAAAATAGACAGCCGTGGCCCAAGTTTATTAACTATTTTGTACAACTCTGTCCAGTGGTAAAGCCTTGAAAGTGTAACCGTTAAACAGAGAGACAGCAGATAGACTTTCGCATATAAAATATTAGTTTTGATATGTACTGTTTTTTAAAATGTGCGTTATATTTAATTTATTATTAAATCATAAAATTACTGCATCTAATAAATTATTTACTGTATCTTTGCGATTAATATTTTTACAAAAAAAAAATAATTATAACAAACTGTTAAAGATTCAAGAAAATAAGTGATCTGCATTGAAAAATCAATAATTACGTTGGTATGTACCAATAAAGATTTCAAGCAATCACAATTGCCAACGCAGCGTTTCGCGTTTGAATGCGGATCTCTTTTTTTTTATTTTTAAACGAACCTAGGCCAAACATTAAACAATTATATTCCATTGACACGATCGTTCAAGCACACTTATGAAATTGTACTAGCAAAGCTGCGTTCCGCGTTCGAACGCACGTACCGTACGTCCGTACGTAGGGCCGTATGATACGGACGTACGGTATGCGCATTCGAACGCGGAACGCAGAGTTGGCACTTAGTTCATATTATCCATTAGAAAAGTATTTGAACAATTAACACGCCTAATTAAATGGCTGACCCCCTATCACTGCAAGTCTCTCTCGTAATGCAAGTATTAATGCAGGTAAATAAACTCCACTGCTTGAACTTGATGGCTGCTGCTGTAAAGTATTGGCGCTGGTCCTTTTTACAAAAGAGAGTTTGCGATCAAGATGTTCCTTAAAGCAGATTAACAGTGAACGATAAACAGACGGTACTGTGTAATACGACCTCTTTGTATTTCAGTGGCCGCTTATACTTTTGACGCGACGATTTTATTTAAGAATAAGAAGCCTTCAGAATTGATAGCTAGTACGGTGTATCATCGAACCAACTAACTTGTAAGGTGTATCGCCTATAATGCACTCATGACTTTGTAGATACTGCATGTACGAATTCTGTACTTATTAAATGTCGTGTCGAATGAGATGATAACAAAGTTCCTCACCAAGGAAACCTATCTTCAAGCAAATTTCGACCTACTAGCATTAAGACGATTTGAAAAAATGAGCTTGTAGTGGGTCATGATTCAGTTGGTTCGATAGTATATTAGGAAATGTTTTAGCTTGGTTAAAGAGGGCAAAGCCCTAAAATAAACTAAAATTACAGGAAAGTTTAAGCTCTATTATTACACAACCCGCGTCTCGCCCCCCTGTTCGTTACATGGTGGAGGCGCCGGGTCAATTCTGAAGGCTTCTTACTCTCAAATAAAATCGTCGCGTCAAAAGTATAAGCGGCCAGTGAAATACAAAGAGGTCGTATTCTACAGTACATGGACGACCACTTTGGCGATGGGGTAAACCTATCTGCCTCAGACGCCAGTGGTTGCGGGTTCGATCCCCGCACGGAAAAAGAAAAAAAAAATCCGTGTCTGGGTGTTTATCTATTTATTTATTTATATTCTAGGTTCCCCCCTAGTTCGCTATATGGTATCCCATAACACAAGCTATGCTTACTTTGGGGCCATGTAGTTGGTGTGATTGTCTGGGGATTTTATTTATTTATTTATTTTAGTACTTAACAAAAAGCATCAATATTGATCATAACAAGTACTTAAAAACGAAAAAATTCGCAAATATTGGAAAAAACGGATTTTGATACAGAAATCCGGATTATTTAAAGTTTCTAAAATCCGGATGTTTTTGTTCTTTTCGAACTTCGAAGTATCCGGATTTCAATCCCTAGTTGTCACGCTCCCCTCCCGCGTCTATTTCACCCCCTCGGCGAGTGATTTTTTAGGTCAAAATATATTAAAACTATAAGTTATTTATGAAATGTTACATCAGAATTATATTTTGTTTGTTTCGCGGTATCGTTTTTACACGTCGAACTGCACATTTAACCATTTTAATGTGTCAAATATCGAAATATGCTCAGAAATTCGCTATACTATATTATTATTACTCTAAGCTCAGCACTATTTTTTCTTCCCTAAACTGGGCACACTGGAACTGTCGTTTTATTGCATTGAATTATTTGCCCGGGTATACATAATAACTTTTTTCAATTGCATTGTTTTGTATTGTACCTTTTCTGCCTTTAAGTTCCGTTGTTTGATGGCTTCCGCGTCGAATATCGAAGGCATGTAGGTGTGTCGGAGGTCTGATAGTAACTTGTCGCGGGATGATTTCGAACTCTTTTCTGGAATAAATAATTTATATTCAAATAACATAGTAAGTAAGTAAGTAAAACGTTTATTTGGTACAAAAATCTGTTGTTTACAAAAGAAAAAATAATAATTCTACTTATATATATAGATAACAAAAAATATACTTAACAAAAACAAAACATTAATGGTACCAAAATGGCCTTCACTCAGCATATGCTGCAGTGCCCAAGGGACCGCAACGCTGATTTTCAGTGACAGCCAGAGATCAAAAGAAAGAAATTTAAATTTATGTGCAACTCTGCGCGAGATAACATTATTAAATTAATATTAAAAGTAACTTAAAATAATTCTAAAATAAACACCATTACACAAAACAAAACTATTATATAAAACAAAATGTAGAATTTGAGAACATCATGTCCATAATACAAAATTAAAAAGTAAATTAAAAGTATTTCTAAATATACAAAAAAATAAAGTGTAGGATCAAAACATCAATGTAAATCAATATATTTTATGGTTATTTATGGTTGTTATACAATACCATTTTGTAAATTAAGCAGATATATTTTAAAATTATGTTTGATATAACATAGAAAGTGCTTGAGTATAATATTTATATGTGTTTATTTATCTCTATAAAATATAATTATTTATTTATTTATTACATGGAGACAAAACAGAAACAAACGATATAATAGGTATTCACAATACTATAAATAAATATACTGTAAAAGTCAGTTAAGGGAAAGAAGTTTTATTGGAGATTTTTTTTTGTGGGCTGACCCTGACCCCCTGTCCCTGCAATAGTCTCTCTCCATCATTATAATACCTTTAATATTGTAAAACGTGACATCAGATGGTTTTATAACCTCTAGTGTTCTGCCTACCCCATAAGGGTCACAGGCGTGAAGTTAAGTATATATGCATGTACATAATGTAATTATTAGGCCGGAAAATAACTATTCAGTAACAGGCTAAAATAGCTTTATAGTGAACTAGCCGTTTTACCCGCACAATGCCTGATCCCGCGGGAATATCGGGAATAAAAGTATCCTCTATGTTATTCCTGACAATAATATATATCTGTACCAAATTTTATCCGAATCCGTCTACACGTTTTTGAGTGAAAAAACAACAAACACACATACAATTTTTCGCCTTTATAATATTCGTAGGATATCATAATTAATACTTAACTTGGTATGTATCTGCCTACATAAGTTATTAAATAATTAACCCTAAACTGAGCATTGTACAGCTCAAAATAAATAAAGTTTATCGTTTGAGTGTCTAATAAAACACACCCTAGTATTGAACCCTAACAGAAGCTTACTTAATTAATTAAACCATGGTAGGTGTGTCAGGTTGGACTTTGGGTTAATTAATTATTGTAAGTATTCATTTGTATTGTATGAGTTTTTGAAAAAACTTTCCAGGTTTTGCTCAAAATTTTGATAAGTATGTAGTGACAATTACTTTTTTTTAAGAATTTGCTTGAGATAGAATGGAACTGTACGTTCACGTGTAATAAAATGTATAGATACTGTTACGGGGCGGGTCAGGAGAAAGTTTTTAAAAAACACTTTTAAAGTTGCTAAAATAGAGTTTATTATCAATATTACACAAAAACTTAGAATTACAGAATTAAAAATGGAATAGAATAGATACAGCGACTGATTGAGACGAAATTTGGAATAAGACTAAAACATTAGACTGAAAAACAAGTTTCTAAAATTACAAAATTTAGTCGCGGTTGTCTCGGTTGCATCAATAAGTAGGTAGGGTTGTAGCCATTATAACAGACATTCATCGGGCTTTAAACCTTATCACAGCCGAATAAGTTGCGAAGTGTATACGTGACTGTCTCTATGTATCAAAACGTAAACTAACCATACCTAAAACAAAATAACATTCGAAATATTGTCCCGAAAGCAATTTGAAAAAAAAACTGGCTGAGTCGTGAAGCCTCCAGACTCAAAATATATACAGAGCTATTTTTTCAGTCACCAGCCAGTTTTTTTTACACAAGTATCAATTATAGAAACGATTTTTTTTCTTCCATGCAGGACTGGGAGCAAAGGAAAAACATAGAATATGCCAGCTGCTTTTTTTCCCGGGCATAGTGTAAAAGCCAGTTAAGGGACGGAAGTTTTATCGGAGGTTTTTTGTAGGCGATATGCTAACCCCCTGTTCCTGCAATAGTCTCTTTTCACCATTATAATGCCTTCAATTTTGTCAACCGTGACATCAGACGGTTTTATAACCTTTGGTGTTCTGCCTACCCCGTAAGGGATACAGGCGTGAAGTTATGTATGTATTTTTGTAAAAAAGGTCTGTATTTTTTTACTAAATATATTAATATATTCGTTAACATATCAAGCAAATCATGGTCACTCTAAATTATGAATGAATAAAGACAACTACGCACTACTACAAAACATTTTGTAGTACTACGTCGTAGTATTAACAAACGTAATCAATGAAATGCCGTATCTCAATAGCTGTGTTCATCAACAGCGAATGTTTATAAAAAGTTTGTGGTGCCATGTCTTTAATTTTTCTACTGAAGGACACTAAAATAAATTTGCCCGTTGAGTAAAGAATAGCTGTGAGTATTTTACACTTTCGAATTTTAAATTCTGAATGATAAATACTGTTACGGATTTTGTTTATATGCTTATTGAGTAATTCAAATGCAAACTTATTTTTATCGAAGGCGAAACCGCGCAAACTCATCACTAGAGGTTTTACCAGCTGTTTGTGCCTTGTGCGAGTTACAAAACTGTATTCGAATGACTTTAGTATCGAGTTAATTGAGCGAAATACTTTAAACCAACCAATCACGTTGCCACAAATTCGGTTTCCCATTTTTGTCACTAGTTGACGCTGTTTCGATTCCATACAAAACTATGTTCATATTAACTTAGTGCATATTTGATAAACCCACACTATGCCCTGGCAAATAACTCAATGCAGTAAACTGACAGTTCGAAATGTCAAATATAAAAATAATGATACTTACCAGTTAAAAACTTCGTAGTGTAAGGTACTGAATGATAATGATTGAAAATTAACGAATCTTTGTCATTTGTGTTGCATAAAATTTTAAAGCTATTTACAAATAATTGAATTTGAGGTGTGTACTTTATCTTCAAAGTAAATTTAATAATAATAAAAATAAGTAATTACCAAAAAACCTACCTAATACTTTAAAATGATTACAGTAGACGTAAAATCGACTTGGCAACTTATTTATCTTTAAACTCCTTTTGTCGTTCAAAATTAAATTTCAAGAATAGATGCCCTTTGCTAAAGAAGAAATATCTTGTGAGTCAAAATATTTTATGTCTATACATTACGATATTATTATTAAAAAATAATTAAGTACATCAATTCACTTAAACCACATCACTATTTTTGTTCTTCCCTAAAGCGGGCACACTGGAACTCTCATTTTACTGCATTGAATTATTTGCCAGGGTATAGGCAGTGCAATGATTTATGACCGAGATCGCACACAATGAATGATTTTGGTAAAATAAATACCTTCATGACTGCCATGTTTGTGCGGCTCAGCTAACCGCGGCGATAACTCCCTCTCGGCTTGAAACGATCTGTGTGCTGACTCCAACTGCGAAAGAAATATGTCATTACTAATTATAAAACGAATTCTAATGTAGGTATGTTATCTTAAAGTTAAAAAATAAAGAAAAAGCTATGTGTTTCAGTTAAATGTGTCGTTATACGAAGTTTTTAACTGTATCATTATTTTTCTATTTGACATTTCGATCTGTCAGTTCACTGCATTGAATTATTTGCCAGAGTATATTGTGTAATTTTAAAGTAAAAAAATAAATAAGACAAATCTATAAATTTTAGTCAAATGTGTCGTTATTAAAAGTCTAGTTTAAGGCCCTTTACTGAAAGTCTACTAAAGATTCTCCAGAACTATCAAGTGTGTAAATGAAAAGCGATGAAATAGTCACTTAAATACTTTTCATTTACACATTTTGAAATAGCATATCTGGACAGTTTAATTACCTTAAATATACGGGGTTGATTTGTAGTCCCCAGCCAAATTTAAATGTTCATTTCTTTGATACGATATAAACGTACCTGCAATTTTATTTTAGTATAGCTCAGTACAAAAAAATAAAGATATGGCACCACAAACTTCTATGCAAATAGTCGCTGTTGATGAACATGCCTACTACGACGCGGCATTTCATTGCTAACACTACGACGTCTCATTTCATTTCATATTTCTTTGTAAAAAAATACAATATTTTTTTTTTGCAAAAATCGTTTCTATAAATGATAGTTATTGTGTAAAAAAAATTTGGCTGGTGACTACAAATTAACCCTGTAAAATACAAATCTGCAGGGCTAGCATGCAACCATCGATAAATAGTCGAATCGACAAGATAAATTTTATTTTGTTATTTTATCCTATTATGTAAGCTAATATGCGCACCATAATAGATAGAATTACTCTATTTGATACCATGATTAAGACCACAGAACCAAATATGTCATAACCTTAATAAATTACATACCTTAAATACCATATTCTAAGAAAATATCGATAATAGGCCCGATTTATCGTTGTCGACGGTAGCATGCTAGCCCCGCTGGACAGCTTAATTCATAAGCTTACCAAAAATATATTATACAAATCGGAACTCTTCCAAGTACAGCTTACTTATTTGCTTTTTCAGCCTTTGTCGGGATTCAAAGTCGAGACTGTGAGTAATATTTGTTTAGACAAATTCCTATGATAAATTCTCATTTCCTAACAAAAAAAAAAAATATTTACCATGAATAGCTCGTTGTCATCCGTTTGAACGGCCACTGACAAAGGCTGCCCCCGATCCGAGTCCACCTGAACGCCAGTGTCTACTTTCCTGCAAAACGAAGGTAGTTTTATGTTATGAATACAAGTCAGTTTGTTCTTTACTAGCTTCGCAAATCATCATTGATAAGAACTGTGATTGTTTAGGAGGATTAAATAATAAATAATCAATGAATGCAGAGCATTATAAACCGAAATAAACAAGTCCATGTCAATTTCTGTTTTCATACATTTTCTTTCGAAAATTACGAATGTTTCAAATAGTATTTGATTATATTATATAAGTATAGGTACGTTATATATAAGTAGGTACGTTAGTAGGTACTAAATGCTGGACTGGGAGCGAAAGAAAAACGTAGAATGTGCCAGCTGCTTCTCTTCCCGGGCATACTGTAAAAGTCAGTTAAGGGATAGAGGTTTTAAAGGCGTTTTTGTGGGCGATAGGTTGACCCCCTGTCACTACAATAGTCTCTCTCCATTTTTATAATACCTCCAAATTTGTCAAACGTGACATCAGATGGTCTTGTAACCTCTGGTGTTCTGCCTACCCCATAAGGGATACAGGCGTGACGTTATGTATGTATGTATGTATATCATAAGGACTAACTCTGAAGTATCCTTAAGAAACAATACAAGAATCATCATAATTTTTTTCAGTTTTTTACATTTCATCATCATCATCACAAGTCTTTGTAATGAGTCCACTGCAAGGCTATGAGTCTCTCCCCTGGGTGACGAGGAGGCTTAGGCCATAATCCACCAAGCTGGCCCAGTGCCGGGCGGTGGATGTCCGAATTTTCAGGGTGCCAAAATGGCTTCTGACAAACCCTAATTACTACTGTATTGTATATAAGTATACAGCACCCGGGACCTACTGCTTAACGCGCCCTTCGAAGCAAGGAAGTCGCCGTGAGAAATGAATGGTCGGCGGTCACCCATCCAAATAGCGACCGCGCCGAACGTTGCTTAACCTACGATATCGTATGATACACACAGTTACCACGGCGCAGTTATTTGAGTATCATCATAATTGATCAAAATATCGCGTTTCAAACATACACTACAATTGAAAACTACCTCCTTTTGGTAGTCGGTTGAAAAAGAGAAGAATGTTTGATTGCATTGTATTCAGTTACGTTGTGGCTTATCTCGTAGTACCTCGTTTTGCTTGCTTTAAAAATCATTCAACGCGCTGAATTGGGTAAAGCGCAAAATTATCATTGATTTATTTTAGTATTGTTATTGTTAGCGCCATCTATTGATTTTCGTTCGAACTAAGTTAAATTGATTTAGTTAGTCGATGGGGCTTGCTTTTGTTTCTCCGCAATACCTAGGTTGTCACCACCGCGCCCTCTACAGCTGGATTGTTACAGAATACACAGCTGGGTTGTTACAAGATGGATTATTTGGTTGCCTGGCAGAGATCGCTTTCTAGCGATAAGGCCGCGGATTGTGTTTTCTTTTTTTATTGTCCTTTATTTTCTATTTTGTGTTTGTACAATGAAGAGTAAATCTATACATATAATAAAATGGTAGGAAAGTCAAAACTGTACATTGAATATTTTTTTAATAGAATACTTGGGGTATGATCTACAATCGAAACAGAAACAAAAAATATAGTTTTTAGAATTTTTGTCTGTTTGTCTGTTTGTCTTTCCGGGATAAACTCAAAAAGTACTGCATGGATTTACTTCAAATTTGGCATGAAGATAGTTAAGAAGTCGGGTCAACATATAGGCTACATATTATCACGCTAGCAGTGTTATAATCGTAGGTGCGTTTGGTGCTGCATAGCGTTCACGCAGACGACGTCGCGGGCAGCAGCTAGTAAATAAATAAAATTATTTGACCGCGCACACAAACAATTATCATTTGATCGTTAAATAACCTAATAATTTTTATTATTATTTGGGTATTTTTATTCTTATTTGGGTAGCGATTTTTTTGAAGTTGGTACATTAATTTATAAGTAGGTACTTATATCTCATCCATAACTATAAGGCCATTATACACAGCCTTTACTCACTTATTAAAATTCCCTGTAATACCGCCATAGTAACGGATACTGGACTGGCGTATCTCGGGTGTTCTCTCTCGCTCTGACCTCAGTCTCTCTCGCTCTCTCTGCTCTCGTATCCTCTCTTGCTCTTCTCGGATTCGTTCCCGCTCTTCCCGTTCACGTCGCTCTCTTGCCGCTCTTTCTTTCTCATCTTGTTTCTTTTTGGCTTGCTAGAATAAAATAATAAATAAATAACCCAAAAATGTGGCCCCATTTCTCTAAGATTAATTTGGGATAGATAATGAGACGACCGACAGGTTTAGTGGTAACATACATTGCCCTCTATGCCAGAGGTCCTAGGTACGAATCACGAAAGCGGTGGATATTTGTATGATGAAAACAGTTATTAGCCGTCAAACCTGTTTTTAGTATATTGAAGATTATTTTTGAATATTTATACATTCAATTCAACATGTCTGTTTACATATTGCTTAAGTTTATTTATCCGTTTTATAGTTTCCATATCACAAGTTCTTTGAGAAACTTCATTTGAGCTAGATAATGAGCTCAATACATTACACTCTAATTTTAGGTCTTTTTACTGTCAAGTTATGGAACTTCAAATTCAGTAGCTGCTTACAAAAGCCGACTTACAAGACTGAGACTTGACATTAGAGATACTTAAAATTTAGAATGTGTAATGAAGAATACGGCTCAATGTGGTGTGAAATGTGATTGTTAGAATATGTTAAATTTATTTATAGAATGTTTTCACGATTCATAACTATAATAAACCCCAGACAAATCACTCCAACTACATGGCCTCAAATTAACAGCCCGTTCACGCATGGTCTCCGTTTTACTGGTCCGTTTTACCGGATACGGTTTAGTACCGTAAATACGTATACTGAACACTGTGCCACAATGTGAAGTCGCTCAGACAACTCCATGCGCCATCGATAAAAAAAAACGTATCCAGTATAACGAAGACCATGTGTGAACGGGCTGCAAGCGAAGCTTGTGTTATGAGATACCATGTAGCAAACTAGGGGGGAACCTACAATATAAATACTTTTTTGTTCCATGCGGGAATCGAACCGCGACCTCACGATTGGCGCAGTAGTGTCTAGACCACCTACGGATACCGTCGAAACATTTTAATATGATTGTCAGAAATAAATATTTATTCACCTGATCCAAATACTCCCGGTACTGTTTCTGCTGGATCTTCCTCAAGGTGTCCCGCTGTCGCTCGTACTCCCCTAAAGAGAAGAGAGCGTCGGTGGTGACGCGGCTGCCCCTCAGCACGGGGTTGTTTGGGGAGAATTCACCAGCCTTTAGCATTACGGGGAGGCCGAGGTACCGCTGGAAATAAACACACAGAGCGGAATTATGAGGTGTCCTATACAGTCAGACCCGAGCCAATTGAGAAAAAATCATTTCCTAAACTGCCCCAAACTCTCCACCACCACGCCAGTTTGGATATTTTATAATTACCTGTGTATTTTCATCATCCGCTTGTATTTTAGCGCTTAACAAGATTTACGTAACTGTTAAATTACTCGCGACCAGTAATAGAAATTTTCCTATTAAAGAACTGAGAATTGAGACACGTGAATACTAATATTTACTTTGTTCTTTATAAAGAGTTTCGTTAAGGTTAAAACAGGGCCTTATTACTAAGACTCCGCTATCCGTCTGTCTGTCTGTCATCAGGCTGTATTTCATGAACCGTGATAGATAGATAGTTGAAATTTCCACAGATGATATATTTCTGTTGCCGCTAAATACTAAATGACTTTAAAAAATATATACAGGGTTGATTTGTGGTCATCGGCCAAATTTTTTTTTACACAATAAGTATCATTTATAGAAACCATTTTTGCAAAAAAAAGTTATTTTTTACAACGAAATATATCCGCTAATATGTTAACGTAAGCATGGTCACTCTAAATTACCATTAAAATAAAGTCGACTACGCGCTACTAGAAAACATCTCGTAGTACTACGTCGTACTATTAACAATGAAATGCCGCGTCGTAGTAGCTATGTTCATTAACAGCCACTATTTTCAAAAACGTTTGTGGTTCCATATGAGCGACGCTAAAATAAATATGCAGGTACGTTTATATTGTATCACAGAAACTAACATTTAAATTTGGCTGGTGACCAAAAACCAACCCTGTATTTATCTCATAGAACAAACATGATTTCTTAACCTTTCGAGCGAGGATCCGACTCGCAAGTGCCAGGTTTTGAATTTTAAGTTCTCGATACTTCGGCGCTGTTGTAAGCGCCATGATCACCACAGTACAGTTAAAAAACGTCCATACCAATTAATTTCAATGAATTGAAAATTCATTATAAAGCTTTTCTAGAATTAACCAATCAAGCTATTTTAATCGATACATTCTCGAGCTAACCTTGAACTTTAACCCTATTTTACTTCGAAAGTAAAAGTATTGTAAAAAATATTTTTCCCCTTTGATAAGAATAATTTTGGAAGGGGTTTTCTAGTGGGTAATTTAACTAGAGGGCATCTTAGTGTACAGCCAGAGCCGAATCAGCAGTGCGAGCACAGAACTTTATCGAGTCGTATGTTTACGAATGTTCAAATAGTATTATGCAAGTCGGCTGCAAGTTTTTAGAAACATTGTAATTTTTTATTTTACAGTTATTTAGTTAGGTGTCGCCATTTTGCATCGGCATACACTCGACTCAGTAATTTTATTTTATTGTTTAACTTAGGATTTGTATTGTTAATTTATTTTTTTCGTTTGTCTAATTTTAATTTTTCTTTGGTGTTTTATGGTGGTTATAATGTTGTTGTATGTATGCTTGATGTGAATAAATAATAATCTATCTATCTATTTAAGAGACATGTTTACAAACATTAAAAATGAACAAGGCACACATTTATTGCAGCTAGCCGTGCGGCAATGGATAGATTTCAATTATTGCTTAAAAACCGTCTCCATACTATACGAACATTCGTAGACATAACAGTCGAGCAAGATCTGTGCTCGCACTGCTGCTTAGCAAAAGTACAGTATATAATAACATAACTTCACGCCTGTATCCTTTAGGGGATAGGCAGAACACCAGAGGCTATAAAACCATCTGATGTCACTTTTGACAAATTTGGAGGCAATATAATGGTGGAGACTATTGCAGTGACAGGGAAGACACAAAAGCTCCAATATAACCTCTGTCCCTTAACAGACTTTGAGGCTGCAAACTGGACGGCAGCGACAGCAAGAGCGACAGAGCCGCCGTTGACAACGGCCCAGATTCCCCGTGTCGCTGCCCACGCCGCTGTCGCTCTCGCTGTCGCTGCCGTCTAGTTTGCAGTCTTACAGTAGGTATGCCCTAAGAAGAAAAGCAGCTGGCACATTCTATGTTTTTCCTATGCTCATCCAGCATGGAAGATAATAAGAATTCTATAATAAACATACTATAGTAAGTAGGTAGGTTTTTCGGAGGGCACGTTAAGCATCCTGTATGATAAGATGTTACGATTTGTCAGAACCCATTGCGGCGCCCTAAAAATTCTGACATCGACCAACCAGCACTGGGCCAGCTTGGTGAATTAAGGCCTAAACCTCCTCGTCACCCAGAATAGAGACTCATAGCCCTGCAATGGGCTCATTACACGGAGTTTTGATAAGTAAATACTCGAATACAACAGTCGATTATGATCATCTAGCGTTTTTTCTATCTTTTAAGACTACAAACTAAATCAGTTTGACCTTCTGTCATATAATAATGATTCAAACGACTGTTGAAGCACATTAACTTGTCGTTTGTTGAAGACATATAACCAGAATACATTTGTCAACATTAACTTCTTTTGTACACGCTAAAACATTGATTTTCTCACGATGTTTTGGTCGACTATCAATACTTATATTAAAAGCTGTATAGTTTGAAAGCGCTTATATCTAAACATATTTTGCCTTTGAAAGTTTATTTCTTAAAGAATTCTATAGATGTAGGCTATATCTTGATTACAAGTTCCATTACAGCAATCTGTACGCACCATAATATTATAAATGTGAAAGTTTGAATGTTTGTCGATGTTGATGAAATTTTGCATAGAAATAGTTTATAGTCTGGAACAGCACATATGGTACTGGTTATCCCGAAAATAATGCCGGTTCTTACGAGACAGATTCGTTTAAAAAAATTAATTTCACTCTGTCACACTAGATTACGTGGTAAGTATTTTTAATCGCTCTATCTAAACTGTTTTTACGCATTTGCTTATCAAAATGTGAGATCCCACTTATACTAATGAAAATTTTAACGCGAACGAAGTCGTAGGCAACAGCTAGTGTTTTTAATTAATTCCTAGCTACTCGGGTAACACCGTGTGAAGATGCTAGTACTAATATGATAAGAAGTTATTTATTTGTTTGAATGCGCAAAACTTTGAAATTATATGTATTGAATCCACTTGAATCCATGTCAAGGTCATATTTTATCAAGCAATGGCTTCGGCTTTAAAAGTTACGAGTGCAAAACTGAGGAATAAGTCTCATATAATTAATGAGCCCACTGCAGGGTCTTGAGTCTCTGCTCTGGGCGACAAGGAGGTTTTAGGACGCATTTCGACGCTCAATGCTGGTAAGGGCGACGAAATGGCTTTCGAAGAATCTTTACTACTACTGTATACAAGAATACCGACTGCTTAACGTGCCTTCCGAAATGCAACGCACGGAAGTCGTGAGAAATGAATGATCGGCGCGGCGGTCACCCTTCCTTGTACCGAGTACCGACCGCGCAGAATGTTACTAAAGCTGCTATATTGGTATACATAGGAGCCACTTCACCACTACGATAGTAAAATAATAATAATAATTGATCGATACTGCCCGAATCGTTCGCCGGTTTCTTTCTGTCTTGCCCTGATACCCGACCGACTGGTCTTATTGTCGGGTCTTTTCCGCCGAAAGGCGTGTTGATTTTGAAAGGGTAGTATTTAATCGAGTAACTGTAAATAAAAATTTTAGGTGACAAAAATAATGAATTTGGCTTACTGTTTTAATTAAGTGAGCGACTGAGAGCGAGTGACGAAGAATCAATGAAACAGCGACTTAAAAACACTTTTGACCATGTCGGGATTGTCGAGGGTTGACTATAATAGCTGACCAGGTTTATGGCGCTTCGCCGGCCGCTGCCGCGGCACCGCTCGCTTCGCTCGCTCGGCTCGCGCACGTGTATAACTATATGCAACCTAACATGCTCCTCCTCGCTGCGCTCGTCGTCGCACCTAACCGTACTGATTCCGCCTTCCGGTGCGGGAGCCCTTCTCGTAACTTATCTCTTTCATCGCAATGTATATGTGTTTTAGTCGCTCACTTAGTAATTCAGTCGCAATATTAATATTTAAAACCGTTCATTTTCATATATTTTTCAAGACAGTCCAAATTTGTTTTTTAGTCGCTCGTTTTATTATTTCCAGTCCAAATTTGTTTTTTAGTCGCTCGTTTTATTATTTCCCATTTTGAAATGCCGAATAATAATAATAATAAAATCCCCAGACATTCACACCAACTACATGGCCCCAAAGTAAGCATCGCCTGTGTTATGGGATAAGATGTAGCGAACTAGGGGGGAACCTAGAATACAAATACATAAATAGATATCACCCAGACACGGAACATTTTTTTTTTCTTGTTCCGTGCGGGAATCGTACCCGCAACCACTGGCGTCTGAGGCAGTTAGATTTACCCATCGCCAAAGTGGTCGTCAAATAATTTCTAGAAATAAATAAATAATTTCTAGAAATTTAACCTAGGTAACCTTGTAGGCTAGCTATCTTTACGAAGGTTTTATCGCCTAATGACTAACCAGGTATTGATTAGCTCACAACCTACCGTAGGCTGCGAGAAATTGATAACAAGATTCGATCGTTAGTTTAACTTGTTCGATTTGAAAATGGAATACGTTTTCTAGTTTATTCTGAAAGAAAGAAGGTTTTGGAATTCGCTTCCTCCTTTTGTGAGTGAGCCTAGCATTCAAAATTAAATACAATTATTTAAAAAAATATATGCGTTGTAGTAGTGAAAAGAATCGTGTCTCATCGTCATTTTTTCTCATAGATATTCGATGATATTTTGCTACAGCTCGGGAACAGAGGAGCGTTATTCTATCTTTAAAATATTCTTATTATGTTAATTGAAAATTTGTGTATTCAACTGTAGTGATTCATCAAAAACAGTTTCCGTACACATCAAAACAATGGCGGAAAATGTGACTGCGTGCGATGCGTGATGCCGAACGGAGTTTCATTATTGCCCAACTTTTCTAAACTAGGTCGGGTGTTTATAAGGACAATCCGTATGTTCGCATTTTGAGTTTAATTTAATAAAACCCGTACATTATCAATATTAATCATCATATCTACCCTTGAGTCTCTCCTCTGAGCTGACGCAGTACTGGTGGTTAGATAGCGTTAATATTGAGTTAATACAATTGTACCTTTACAATGAGACCGTCCGGGATCAACCGGAAATCGACTTCTTCACACCTAATCCAAAATTTTTTCGAGGAAGTATAGCTAAAATAAATAAATAAAATAAAATCCCCAGACAATCACACCAACTATATGGCCCCAAACTAAGAAGAGCTTGTGATATGGAATACCATGTAGCGAACTAGGGGAACCACGACGCTTTTTCAGGAGCACGATATCTAACGTCAAAATCCAATATTCTTAAACCAGCCAGTGAAAACCTAAGCTCGTGACCTTTCGTCAAACTCTAGTTCAGTCACCCACCACTAATAAACAAGTTGACGTTGTTTATCTTTATTATGACCGAGTAATAATCTGTCAAATTAACTAGCAACTTAATAAGAAAGTATTTAAGTTGCGATATGATCGTAAAGCACCGCAGTGACGTGCCAATAAAACATAAATAAGCGAGTCGATGCTACTGCGAGCGCCAGACAGGTGGGTCAGAGGCAGCACGCGATAATATAGCATTCTCAAGTCTGAGAAAATCCTTAGGTATATCCTGCTTATACAGGGTCCGCTTACAATAGTCAATTATATTTTAATAGCAGATTAGGAATGATGAGTGGGTCTGAATTTTGAAAAAAAAAAATTTTAATTTATGAAAAATATTGTGTGGGGTCGCCACCCTTGTCCTACGGCCGCCATCTTGAACATAAGGGTTGAAATGGTTTTTACAATATATCTCTTAAACTATTTATCTGATAAAAAAAAATATTAACATTTTTTGTTGCAAATTAAATCCTCTACAACTTTGGTCAAGTAACTTTTTGTAAATAATTTTTGTAAAACATATTAAGTCAAAATTATTATCATTCTTAGGTGCGTTGCGAAAGGTTTCTCACTGCATTCCAAATAAAGTTCGCTACGTTATTTATAACTCATTAGTAAAATCACATATCGAATATCTTATCGAAATTTGGGGATCAGCTGCAAAAACAACCTTGAACCTTCAGAGGGTTCAAAATAAAATCATAAAAGTATTGTTCCACTACGATTATTTTACTCCATCTGCTCAAATATATCACAATACAAAACTCTTAAATTTAAAACAGTTCTGACTTTCGTAGTTATCTGCTATTAAAATATTATTGACTATTATAAGGCGAACCTATATTATAAATTGAAAAGTTTGCAAATAAAAAATAAAATCCCCAGACTATCACTCCAACTACATGGCCCCAAACTAAGCAAACTTTAAATAACTTAAAAATAATCCAACTAAATACCCCTACTAGGTATTACTTAAGAATAATAATTGAGCATTATTAAATACAAAAAGTTAAAAATATTAAGAAAGCTTGTGATTTGGCATATTATGTAGCGAACCTTGAATATAAATACTTAAACATAGAATTTAAATTAGGTCCTTATGGAATGAGTTTGTTTCAAAAATTAATTTAATTTCACGTTTTGACAGTTAGATGGCACAGGAAGTTTTTTAATCGCTCAGTAAACTTTTTTTATACAATTGGTCTCCAAAAGGTGAGTTCTCAATATACTTATCATATCTTGAAACGAACCAAGTCGCGGGCAAAAGCTAATAAAACTTAAACGAGTCGATGTTACTCGCGAGCTAGACAGGTGGGTCAAATCTGGCACGCGATCCACCATTCTTAAGTCTGGGAATATACTTTATACTCTATAAACCTACTTAATAAAGTTCATGTTTGTTTGAACACGTTAATTTCAAGTATCAGACGGATTTGAATATGCACTTGATAGTCTATAGTCTTGTGTAAGGTTATGTTTTATCAAGAAATATCTATGGAGTCAAAAGTTACTAAGGTAAAACTGCACGAAGCACCTATATAAATTTATTAATTCCTTCGTCCATATTTTTTTTCCATACACGCCATTTTTTTCCATTTTTTGTCCATACACGCTCACTCATAACGGCATGATTTGGCTTTAAACTCCTTTAGTAAGGATGATATCGTTTAATCTTGGCGATATTTAAGGTAATTGCTGAATTATTATTATTATAGATCCCGTTTGTCAAAAAAATACTTAGGTAAGTATGTATATTTTTTGGACATACGGGTAAGTCGACTCGTCCCTTCTTGGTTTTCAAATATTTTAAAATATTTTGCGTCCCAATTTCTGCAAAAAATTCTAACTCACCAAACATGTCAATCTGCGCGTAATGGTGCGTACAGATAGCTAGTAATGCAACTAGTAATGTAACATTCTGCGCACGTTGCGTATTTGGACGTGTGCTGCGCAGAATGTTACATTACAAGTTCCATTACAGCAATCTGTACGCACCATAAGGTTATGTGAATTAGCAGGATATTTTGCAAATTCACGATTCCGCATTGCACTTTTTGTATAAAATTCAAATCTTATCGCAACATGAAGTTTAGCGCTATTTGACAAACTAAAAGAACTCCTACGAGTTCTAGAGTTGATAATTTGTGAATTCGTAACACGGAATGTAAATATTTTGCAAAAGTAAGGCCGCGTTCCAGCTCGCCCAGCGCACGCCACGCGATTCACCCGCGTCCAACACGCTTCTAGCACGCGCTGCAATTTGTCAACCGACTTCTAAAAGGAGGTTCTCAATTCGTGTGTACTTTTGTTTGTAACTTTGTTACAAGATTTTTTAGTAATGAATCGATGTTGAATACCTATTCTTGTTTTATATGATAGAGGATACAGAGCTGGTCCCATTTAAATTCATCGTTATCGATTGAGAAATTAATGATTTTTTTTTAATTTTCATGAATACGGTGAATGTTTAGATTGATGACTTTATACTTCAGCCAAAGTTTCGACGTGAAGTCAGTTTTTTTAATGCTCTGCATTTGTTATTTATTGTGTAGGTATTGAATTTGAGTCTTAATAACCACAACTATAGTTCTCAAATTGCTTGTCCGGTAGGGCACAGGTCGGACGCGGGGCCAGCGCATGACAGGCGTTGCGGGTGCATGGCGATCGCGGGTGGAATTCGATAATTGCAATTCGAGATGTACATATTGGTGTGTTAAATAAGACTGCAATATACATACTACATATCGAGTGATTTGGCGCCTGGCGTGCGAAGGACGGGCGTGTGTGGTCTGAAGGCGTTCTCAGGCTGCAAACTGGACGGCAGCGGCGCGGGCAGCGATTTCCGCGAGACGGTAGAAAGTATCGAGTTTGTATGAAACCGCGACAAATCGCTCGAGCGCCCGCTTGCGTCGAGAACGGCCCAGATTTCCCGCGTTGCTACCCGCGCAACTGTCGCTGCCGTCCAGTTAGCAGCCTCTATGTTTATCATCGACCTTTTGGTCTCCGTCGCGTCGTCGGTGACCCAAATTCCTAAACTAAATTAACTATATATAAAATGTATAAAGAATTAATAAGAAGAAGGTGAAGGTGAATTATGAAACTGCAATTCATTCTTAGAAGCAAAGGCGGTTATTCAATTTATTATTATTTTAAAGGAAATTATTACTGGCAATGTGTTATGAATTCAGAATGTCATTCCTAAGCCCGCGTGCTTCTTGATCTTTGATTTAAGTCAAACGCAGTTTCAATCACCGATTTAAAAAATAAGACTTAAATACATTGCTGTTGTACATATGCTTGTTTTTCGTGTTATTATAAATGTGTAAGATTCCATAATTATGCATAGCTCTCATTCTTACAGGGTTCCACTATCTTCCTGTGTTAAACGGACTCCCCGTTAACCTGGACCCTATATATGCTGGACTGGGAGCGAAAGAAAAACACAGAATGTGCCAGCTGCTTCTCTTCCCGGGCATACTGTAAAAGTCAGTTAAGGGACCGAGGTGTTATGGGAGGCTTTTTTGTGTGCGATAGGCTGATCCCCTGTCACTGCAATAGTCTCTCTCCACTATTATAATGCCTCCATATTTGTCAAACGTGACATCAGATGGTTTTATTACCTCTGGTGTTCTGCCTACCCCATACGAGATACAGGCGTGAAGTTATGTATGTATGTAATTATGCTCCGAAGAAAATGGAATAGCTAACATAACTATTCCTGATATCTCTAGGGTAGGTATTATAAAGGTGTTACCTAAGGGTGTTACCGCACCAATGTAAATCGATCGGTTTTTCGTCGATCAGTTTTTTTGGCTTAGTAAAAACTATCGATCGATGTAAATCTCACCTGATGGTTAGTGAACATGTGGTTAAAGATAACAGCTCACGGGTTTAGGAAAGTACTAATCTGAAAACACATTTCCAAACGGATTTTAAGGAGATTTTAGATCTGGATTTACTTCTACATGAAACGTGAATTCATCTACACAAATTAAAATACAATTGATAAGGAACTTGAAAATAAAGTTATTAAAAAGGTACCTACAGCTTATTTCTAAAGAAATTCCTTCCAGTGACCTGGGACTTTGGTTAAATTAAAATAATAGTGTGCGTTAATAACTTTGAACAACAAGGAACAAAAAAATATTGCAAAACCGCTCCGCTTCAGAGTGCAAGCAACTTTACTTACGGCGCCGCCCTATTTCACGGCAAATTTTCTACAAGGCGTGGCAAGCCCATTATAACTTAATTTATACTATCGCCGTAGAAAAATCGGAACAAAATACACTTAATACTCAGCTATTAGGAAATTACAAGAATTTTTACACGGAGCGCCAGATTTTCGCAAAGAATTTTCTAGTTTTTTAATGGTTGCTATTGAGTTGCTAAAGAAAGCTTTTACGTTAGATATTAAGTGGTAAAAGAATAATATTTGAAGCACGTGTAACAAGTGTGTTCTATTTGTGACTTGGCCGTTAGCTAGAAATATTATGAGTTGTAATTTGTTGTCCAGCAAAAAAGTTTGTATGAACCTAAATTTTTATTTCTTTATTCTTTAATACATAACTATTTACTTGGCTTGAATTGTCACATCGCTCATACATTGTGCGATTCCGTTTCAGCGCTTGTTGGAAACGCAATGAGGTAAGTACTACGGGATATCCTTAGGAATATAAGTTTTTAAACTGGCATGGTCATTAACATTTAAATTAACTTTAGAAACGGGATATTTACCATGTTTTTGATTTATTTTGAGTTCTCGATATTTCGGCACTGTTACAAGCGCCATGATCACGACGGTACTGAAGATGCGGGTAAGCGTGTTTTTATTCACGGGCAAACAGATTTATAAAATACTAGCTGCTGCCCGCGACGTCGTCTGCGTGAACGCTATGCAGCACCAAACGCACCTACGATTATAACACTGCTAGCGTGATAATATGTAGCCTATATGTTGACCCGACTTCTTAACTATCTTCATGCCAAATTTGAAGTAAATCCATGCAGTACTTTTTGAGTTTATCCCGGAAAGACAAACAGACAAACAGACAAAAATTCTAAAAACTATATTTTTTGTTTCTGTTTCGATTGTAGATCATACCCCAAGTATTTTTTTAAAAAATATTCAATGTACAGTTTTGACTTTCCTACCATTTTATTATATGTATAGATAAACGGGTAAATATCCCGTTTCTAAAGTTAATTTAAATCCTTAGGAATTATAGGTAGGTAATCTTGGTTTTCGCTTGGCGCTCTTAAGTCAACACTCACCAGTGCGAGAGAAATTTGAAAAGCTATAAATGAAGCATGTTTTCGAAAAAATCAGAGGCACGATATAGATGCCCTTGCAACATTAGAATCGCCGTTGATGACCTCATTATCTTAGCGATCATTGACAGTATAGATTTGTCAAAAAGAACAAACGGTCAGTCAATGCTACACCTAACCAACACAAAAACTTGCATCGTATTCCGATCGTTACGCAGATTTGAGCACAGGTATATATTTTTTTCTATTTTTGACAGCTCTGTATAAAATATCGACATCGAATTGATGCTGAGATCACCAACTCGTTCATGGATCAATGTGTACGCTTTTATAATAAAATTTTAAAATATAAGATTAAACCTTCGATGGATTTAAGGATAAGTGTTATGTGAAAAGGTTTACATACATACATACATAACTTCACGCCTGTATCCCTCATGGGGTAGGCAGAACACCAGAGGTCATCAAACCATCTGATGTCACGTTTGACAAATTTCGAGGTATTATAATGATGGAGAGAGGCTATTGCAGTGACAGGGAGTCAGCCTATCGACCGCAAAAAACGCCAATAAAACCTCTGTCCCTTAACTGACTTTTACAGTATGCCCGGGAAGAGAAGCAGCTGGCCCATTCTATGTTTTTCTTTCGCTCTATACTTTACTATACTATACTATAAGACTTTACTACTTTTATTTACTATACTATAAGATATCCGTATGCAAGAAGATGGGATTTCCCGGCTGGAAATTGTTATTGTGTATTTTTAAAAGATGATTGCTGTTGAGTTTCTTGCCACTTCTTCTCAACAGATCGACTTCCCGAAATAGTGGCACATTCAGTTCAATTTGCTAATTTTTTGACTTACGAAATAAAGAATATTTGGCTTTAATACTAAAATGATCAACGCTGTCAAAAAAAAGGTTTCAGACCGTATGGTCAAAGAATTGAATACAACAATACCTTGCCAAATAGTAAAAGTAAAGATAGAAATTCCTATACTATCTCGTGACAAATCGGTCACTTGAGCTACTATCGTTAGGTAATTTAACAGGCTTTCATTTATTGTTTATATTTTTTTGTGCTATTATGGGAAAGCGGACGTGTGTGTTATCCACATTATATAAGAAAATCAACACTGCAACTTTGGGTGAAACTAGTCTACCCAACAGAACAAAAGGTCAGTGTCAACGCACGCAACACAATCCTTGGTTAAGGTCCAAAAGGCCATGACAAAGACGTGGTTCGTTTCGAAAACTTACATCCATTTGAGCACTGCTAAGAATAGATTTATTTACAGTTCTCTATGGAGAATTGTTTGAAAAATAACGCTAAGTACAGAAAATGACACAAAATAAACAACAAATCAGATAGAAAGCAAAATTTAAATCATTGTTAGCCAGCCAAAAGGCAACGACTATTTACATGAAATACCTTACTGTTTCACGCGGTGTTGCACTATTTTTAAAAAGTATCCTATGTGTCATTCCAGACAATAATCTATTTCTGCATCAAATTTTATCCAAATCAGACTACCCGTTTTGCGTGAAAGAGTAACAAACATCCAAACATACACATATACAAACTGTCGCCTTTATAATACTTGTAGGATAAAGTTGACGCGTTTAACCGCATGAATCTCTAAAACTACAGGTCGGATTTAAAAGATTATTTTGATTTGATAGCCCTTGGAAGCCGTTTAAAG
The DNA here is from genome assembly GCA_944452665.1 of Stenoptilia bipunctidactyla. NCBI lineage: Eukaryota > Metazoa > Arthropoda > Insecta > Lepidoptera > Pterophoridae > Stenoptilia > Stenoptilia bipunctidactyla. Next base: position 14,545,649 of record OX101748.1, on the reverse strand, counting down.
GGTAGGTAGACACTGTTCACAGAATTCTAAGGTGTTGGAAAATATACCCCATTATGGTGGATGTGGTACCTACACCTGGAGATTTTTATTGGGTCTCATACCCCACAGTTACCCCTTGGGCGATCGGGGATGACAGCATGTTTTCCTTTAATAAAAATAGCTAAAAAAATTGTCCGAACAAAAATTTAAACCAATTCAACCTTCAGGGATTTAGGTTAAAATTAAACACGGTATATTATGGACGGAACATTTTCAATTTAACCCATTGCGTATCAGTCACGCTACCACCACCAGTCTGACACACCCAGCAAATTGGCGCACCCCGTCGCGTCGCGTCGTGCGCTATACGGGTTAATTTCATGCGACCCATTTCTTAGTTGTTGGTAAGGCCATGCAATGTTTTGTTGAACTCATGTGTGTGTATTTTTAAGTAAAGTTGTTTATGGAGTTTGTTTGTAAAAGTATGCAACAGTTGCTAATGTAGTTAACAGTCGTCATCATCAGAACTCTTTGAAACGAGCCCACAGCTGGGCTGTGAGTGGCTTGGGTGACGAGGACGTTTTAGGATATAAACTAGCAAACTGGCCCAGTGCTAGTTTCTGGATAGTTCTATGTTACACAAGTCATCATCATCATCACAACTCTTTTTAACTCAACCACTGCAGGGCATGAGTCTCTCCCCTGGGTGAAGAGGAGGTATAGGCCATAATCCACCAAGCTGGCCCAGTACTGGGTGGTGGATGTCAGAATTTTCAGGGTGCCGATACGGCTTCTGATTAACCCTAACGACTACTGTATACAAGTATACAGCAACTGGGACCGACTACTTAACGTGCCCACCGAAGCACGGAAGTCACCTTGAGAAATTAATGTTCGGCGGTCACCCATCTAAATACCGGCCGCGACGAACGTTGCTTGACCTGTGATATCGTTTGATACACACAGTAACCACGGCGCGCGGCGCCACGGCGACTTCTTTATAATATTACAAAAGTAATCTTTACTAAATAATATAGACGGTTAAGTATTCCAAAGCACAAAAAAAAACAGCTTCTTTCATATTCTTAACTCCTAATCTAAAATTTTGCTGAAATTCGTCATGTAAGTACGTATGGGTAAAAATTTTAAAAATACTATTTATGGGTAAAATTCATGTATTTTTTGTCATAGTCTTGAAAAGAGCTTAATGATCTTTAACGTTTATATAAGACTACCTCTAAAGATGATTTATCAAACAAGATAAGAATCATCAAAATCGGTGTAGTACAGTTGACGAAATAATACCGTAAAAAACATACAGTTGAATTAAGATTTTGAAGTCTGTTCGATATCTGAAGAGCTTTTGTTTGTTTTTGGAACTTAGTTTCTCTGAAACTACCAGACTGATATGATAATCAATTAATGCAGAGCATTAATAAAACCGAGTTCGCGTCAAAACTTTGGCCAACTTAGAATGTCATCCACGTAAACATTCTCCGAAATCATACATATTTTATCCTCGATCATATGAAACAACAATTTTCAAAATCAATTTATAATTTTCCGAAATATCGTGTAACAAAGACACAAAAAAAACATACAGACGAATTGAGAACCTCCTTTTTTGGAAGTCGGTTGAAAAAATGGTTTTGTTTTTTTAATATTTCAGACACTCACACAACATTATCTAGCCCAAATTAAGTTTCGTAAAGAACTTTTGTTATGGATACTAGATAACTGATATACTTAAGAAATACATAAACATACATATTGAATAAATACATATTTTTTATTAGAATAAACTTAAATAAACATATAAACATCCATGACTTGACGACTAATATCTGTGTTTTCGCCGGGATTCGAACCCAGGACCCCTGGCATAGAAGGCAATGTATGTTATCGCTACACCAGCCGGTCGTCAAATGTTAACGCATTTTTAAATTTTACTGGTTATAATATAACTGTACTGCAGTCCAATCCTTGCATTTTTTTTTTCAAATCCGACAATTTTGTTTGAGGTTAGCAGATTAAAACAAACATAGAATTCACCTACTTCTATGCTGGACTGGGAGCGAAGGAAAAACATGGAATGTGCCAGCTGCTTCTCTTCCCGGGCATACTGTAAAAGTCAGTTAAGGAGCAGAGGTTTTATTTGAGGTTTTTGTAGGCGATAGGCTGACACCCTGTCACTGCAATAGTCTATTTCCATCACGTGACAACCGATGGTTTTATGACCTATTGGTGTTCTGCCAACCCCATTAGGGATACAGGCGTGAAATTATGTATGTATGTATGTAGAATTCAGCTCTATTATATTACCATAGATAGTTTTCTAGAAAACTAGGTTAACTTCTAATCGCTAAAATCTCCCTCATACATAATCGCCGCGCCCCAAATATACGCAAGTTACGATTGCATGCACAGATTGCTAAATTTTAATATCTTACGTCACGGAAGCATCGGGCATTGTTTTCATTTGTATCGTTTAGATTGGTGAATGGAACACAGACTTGTATTAAAGTAGATAACTCTACCAGGGTTAAAATAAAACTTCTTTTTAACCGGATTAATCGCGTTTATTTACATTAAATTTTAACTCGATGAGTCGCTCGTGACCACGGGGTCTGCAAAGACACCGAAACGTCGAGTTAAAATTTAAAATGTAAATATACGCGATTACTCCTGTTAAAAAGTGTTTTATTTAATTGTATTAAAGTAGATAACTCTACCAGGGTTAAAATAAAACTAATTTTTAACCGGATTAATCATCATCATCATCATCATCACAACTCTTTGTAATGAGCCCACTGCAGGGCATGAGTCTCTCCCCTGGGTGAAGAGGAGGTATAGGCCATTATCCACCAAGCTGGCCCAGTGCTGGGTGGTGGATGCCAGAATTTTTAGGGCGCCTAGATGGCTTCTGACAAACCCTAACGACTACTGTATACAAGTATACAGCACCCGGGACCGACTGCTTAACGTGCCCTCCGAAGCACGGAAGTCGTCGTGCGATATGAATGGTCGGCGGTCACCCATCCAAGTACCGACCGCGCCGAACGTTGCTTAACCTGTGATATAAATAAATAAAATAAATAATAAAATCCCCAGACAACCACACTAACTATATGGCCCCAAAGTAAGCATAGCTTGTGTTATGGGATACCATGTAGCGAACTAGGGGGGAACCTAGAATATAAATACATAAATAGATAAACACCCAGACACGGAACATTTTTTTTTTTCTTGTTCCGTGCGGGAATCGAACCCGCAACCACTGGCGTCTGAGGCAGATAGGTTTACCCCAACGCCAAAGTGGTCGTCAAAAAGATATCGTATGATACACACAGTAACCATGGCGCCACGACGACTTCATTAATAGCGTAGGTATAATTTATATTTTACATTTTTAACTTGACGTTTCGGTGTATTTGTAGACCCCGTGGTCACGAGCGACTGACCATCTACCAGGGTTATTATTATCCACGTAAGGTCGACTTAGAATAGCCCTAACAACCCTGGGTTATCGTGTCGTAAAAGGCGACTAATCCGATTGGCGATACGAACATTTCAATGTGCGAAGATCAAAAATCCCAAAAAACAAAAAAAAAACAAAAATCATGACCAAATCGAGACCAAGTAGTTAGGCTGATTTTTCAAATCTGATTTTTTCAAAAATATCATAAAATCGCAAATATCTTAGAACCACGAAATATTGCTGAACATACATGGGGGTTATTTTGTTAGGTATTGAGTTCTTCCATCCAGGAAACCTTTGATCCACCTCTCAAGTTACACCCTGTATATGTCTACGGTGTTTTCAATAAAAACTAACTAAGTTACATCGGATTCAACTTCCATCAGTTATCTTATTTTGAGGCACACAACATTGGTTAACTTTATATAAGGTATGAATAAAAAGTAAAAAAATCCCCCGACAATCACACCAACTAAATGGCCCCAAAGTAAGCATAGCTTGTGCTTGGGAATATAAATACATAAATAGATAAACACCCAGACACGGAACATTTTCTTTTCTTGTTCCGTGCGGGAATTGAACACGCAACCACTGGCGTCTGAGGCAGACAGGTTTACCCCATTGCGGCGTCGTAGATGAAAAATCTTAAGATGGGCCTTAACATCGATAAAATATAACAGTTTAAGTCATGCTAGTTGGGACTTGTGGGGTCTACTCTTCATACGTCTGTGTATCGAAGTGTTAACGCAGGTACAGTTGCATAAAAAAATATGACTGGCTAGTCAAACAAGAGCCTTATTTCATTTGTGATAAGATTCATGTGTCTAGTAGCCCATCCCTAATGATAAATTCGGGTTTCTTCATTTATTTATTCTCTTTGCAGTTCGGAGTGGTGCAATGCAGTGATATTTGGAACGAATAGTTTTGTAGGCCGAGATGAAAGTAACATTAAAATAAATTATTTTTTCGTAACTTTATTATTTTAACCTTTAGTAATAAAGTAAATTATTGGTTCTCTGGTAGAGATCTCTACCCAGCGACAAGACCGCCAATTGTGTTTCAAAGTTGTTATTATGTATTTCCTTTCTTTGTATTTATTAATGGCATACAATGAAGTGTAAATAAATAAATTAATTAAACGACTAAATTTAATTACAACCGACGACCGCGTCGCAGCCTACACAGCCTAAATTATAATAACAGTGAACATAATTCATGAATTATTTATTAGTAAATTAAGGTACTAATAAATTGTGCATTATTTTCAAGCGTCCTACTATATTATTACAGACTAGCTGTTTCACGCGGTTTTACCCGCGAAAATTTCTAATCCTGCGGGAATATTGGGATAAAAAGTAGCCTTTGTGCTATTCCAGACTGTACACCATGCCAAATTTCATCAAAATCCGTTGAGCCGTGATTGAGGAACAAACATACATATATCCATCGAAACTTCCACATCCATACTAATATATGTATAAGCTGAAAATGTCTCTTTCTGTCCGGTACGTTTTCACGCCTAAACCGCTTTACCGATTTTTATGATTTTTGGTACAGAAATGATCTGGAGAAAGGACATAGGCTACTTTCTTTTGTAAAAATTAAGGTATCTGTCTGTCTCGTTTAATAAGTATTAGGTAGGTAGTAAAATTTCGCAATTAATGGTTGGATGTGAATGGTTGGATGATTAATGGAATTGGTAATAATGGTGATTATTATTACAATAAGCTTCCACGCTGGACTGGGTGCGAAAGAAAAACATAGAATGTACCAGCTGCTTCTCTTCCCGGGAATACTGTAAAAGTCAGTTAAGGGACAGAGGTTTTATTGGCGTGTTTTGTGGGCGATAGGCTGACCCCCTGTCACTGCAATAGTCTCTATCCATCATTATAATACCTCCTAAGTCAAACGTGACATCAGATGGTCTTATGAGCTCTGGTGTTTTGCCTACCTCATAAGGGATACAGGCTTGAAGTTATGTATGTATGTATTATTACAAATGGATGCAATACGTCAAGATAAAATAATTACCTGGAAGGTTTGTTTAAAAGGTCTTACCTAGCAGAAACTACGAGTTGGATTTAAATGAATCTTTTCGCATTTGATAGCTCAGCTATTGAGGAAGGTTTATGTTTAATCCCAGATTCCTACATCTAGGGTCTTGTCCGTGTAGGATCGGCTACTATTGCGCTACCGCCCCTGGCTTAGTATACATACTACATGTAGTAAAAGACGACTAATCCGAGTGAAACCCTCTTGGTGGTAGGATCCCGTCTGGGTCCGACTGCCCGTCGCTAGCCTTTTCATATTAAATCTGCCGCCAAATATTACCGCTCCGAGGGTGATGTGTCCCGGCAATTTTTTATGAAGAGCCAGAAGAGCCATATTTTATTTTCCTAGGCCCGTGTGCTTTCATCTTCGACCTCATCTTCACTTACCATCAGGTGAGATTGAAGTCAAAAGCAGGCCTGGTCTTTAATAATAAAAAGACGTGTGGCACTCGGAGACTGCCGCGGTAAAGCTATTGCATAGCATTTTTTATCAACTTATGCAATTATAGTTATTTATTTACTAGCTGATGCCCGCGACGTCGTCTGCGTGAACGCTATGCAGCACCAAACGCACCTACGATTATAACACTGCTAGCGTGATAATATGTAGCCTATATGTTGACCCGACTTCTTAACTATCTTCATGCCAAATTTGAAGTAAATCCATGCAGTACTTTTTGAGTTTATCCCGGAAAGACAAACAGACAAACAGACAAAAATTCTAAAAACTATATTTTTTGTTTCTGTTTCGATTGTAGATCATACCCCAAGTATTCTTTTAAAAAAATATTCAATGTACAGTTTTGACTTTCCTACCATTTTATTATATGTATTTTTTTCGTTACGGAATTTCTGGATTTGGTCCCCACGCTCAAGGCCCGCGATAGAAGCTATGCAATAGCTTAAAAAAAATGTTATTCGAATAAATCCGCGCGCGTGTTTGATAAACAATTTTCAACCCAACTGTACGGTGATCGACCTAAGCAACTGAAGAATAACTAATGAAGCATTGTCGATGCTTCGAAGCTTACATTCCAATTATATATAACGAGCAGAGCCATAAATGAATAAGTACACGACTTGAGTCGTACATAAACAATTGCATTGGGGCTTGTTTATTTGACATTACTTCTTTTGCGCGTTAAAAACGGTTGTTGTGGCGCACAGTAGATCGAAACTACGCTTTCATAGGCATTTCAGTTGATTTTTTGAAAGTGTTGTGTGGAGCTCTTTCAGAAGACTATTTATATGACAGAATCAAATTTAATGAATATCAATGCTTACGGTCCGTACTGAGACTATTTTTTTTTTCTAAATGGATGGACGTGACTTCAGTAACATAACTCAGTCATCGCATTATTTCCTAATAGGATAATATCTATGATTCATTTGGGATTATAAGCTAACCGTGTAGGGTTGGCTTAGATTAAGCGTCCCGTGCTCCCGCCAACATGTGCGGGACGAAACACCTTGGGGTTATGGTCGGTAAGAGTCCGACATAACCTGGCCGCTCCCCCGGGCGACAGGTATCTATGAGGATTTCCCCAAGAAAAAATAAAGGTTGGCTTAGATTAGAATAACGCTATTAACCCTGATTAAGAGCCCACTGTCAGCAAATATAACTTCAAAACGCACTGCCCTTTTCCGCGCGCCCCTCACGTGCCCCTCACGCTACACTCGTCGTTAAACATTTAAGATTTGAATTTCGCGCCAATGGCGCCATCGCAGGTCAACAGCGTTCAATGCTAAGGAACAAGAAATCTACGGAGTCGCAACAACTGTTATTAAAAGTATTTTTATAATCTCTTAATATTGTTTAGTGAAAAAATGTTAAATATTTGAATGTCAGTGTTTCATTAATTATAAGTACCTAACGTGTTATATTTTTGTATTTTTTTTAATGTCATTAATTGCAGTTGTTGCTCCTTTATTAAACTTGATCGATTTTAATAATTTGTTATATTTACGTCTGATATTTATGTTGAATTCAATGGCATTACTTATACATAGTAACTATCATATTAAAAAACGGAGTTTGAACTTAATAATGTATAAAGGTAATATGTATTTTATAAAAGAAAAAAAAAAAATCTTTTACAATTCCGAAAAATCCAATCTTCGTTGTCGAACTGGTTGACTATGAAGAAATAAAACGTCATCAGTACTATTATTTACTTCAAATGGTTGATCGTTGATCGTCGACAAGGTAGGTGTGGAAAATTTTACTATTGATGGGTCTCGAAATTTTTTTGTTGTAGGGTAGCGAGGATCCACCAATTCAGGCAACAAACACTCCATATAAAATGAGACAAGATTGGGTTCCATTTCTGTCTTCCAAAACTGGTCGTCCTTTTCTAATACTTCAATTTTTAACTTATTGTCCCCATACCATATAGCCAAGAGACATTTAGTTTTCTTTGCAATATGCATTTGACCTTGGACTTGGTAGTACCAATCAGACCTTTTGTTTATTTTTACCTGGAATAAGAATCGAATCAAAATATTTGAAACTCAAAAATACTGTAAGCAAACATTTTTATAATAATTTATAAGTGTTTGCCTGTAAGTGTGTAGGTATGAATACCAAAATTTTCATGTCTATTTAAGAAGTGTATTTAAATATTTAAGCAATATCTGGAATGCTCAATATTTACCTAATGTAGATTAAAAAATATTGAAGAAAAAAACTATTTTATTGTAATAAAAAATCGAATTATAGATTCTAGGACAGTATAAGAGATTATGATAAAGACTTGGACTTGGTAGTACCAATCAGACCTTTTGTTTATTTTTACGTGGAATAAGAATCGAATCAAAATATTTGAAACTCAAAAATACTGTAAGCAAACATTTTTATAATAATTTATAAGTGTTTGCCTGTAAGTGTGTAGGTATGAATACCAAAATTTTCATGTCTATTTAAGAAGTGTATTTAAATATTTAAGCAATATCTGGAATGTTCAATATTTACCTAATGTAGATTAAAAAATATTGAAGAAAAAAACTATTTTATTGTAATAAAAAATCGAATTATAGATTCTAGGACAGGAGATTATGATGAGTCTTGTCGGATTTATAATTTTTATCCCTACAAGAAAAGAGAGTTTTGACGAACATGAATTTTTAGCATGAATTCAACCTTCCGTATGCATTGTACGTAGTAACTTTTATCAAAACTCAGTCATATTTACATCTAACGCAAATAATTGTATATTTTTTATAAAACTACAGATTCTTAAAATAAACAAAGAGGGAAAAATCAGCAAAAAATATTAATATTAATGATGACATACTTTGTATATACAGGGTGTCCAAAAAATGACTCGTTTGGATGACACCGGAGATGGATGGACCTTAGGACTATCTGATAACGAGAACACTATGTTTAGAAAAAGAGTGAAATTTCCTTATGTTCTTGAATTTAATTGAGTTTTTGGAAAGTAATTTTTGAAAAATTATTCTTCTTAAATGTCAAAAACGTAACTAAAGTTTTATTCAACACTGTCTAGAATAAAAACCCTTCTGATGTTCGGCAATAACCTGCACTGCTCCAAGCCCGTAATTAAAAAGGCAATAATGGTCAGCCACTGATTTTAACTGATCTAAAAAAATTTGTATCTTGATTATATAAGGAATAAGGAGTACAAATACAAATATTATCTTTGCCACTGTTTTGAAACGAGATTTCGGGAAGCAAATTATCGTTATCTATTGTATCCAAATGTGCGATCTCCTAAAAAACAACTTATTATATGAGAACACAAATATTTTACACTGACGATGATAGACTTTTACTATGAAGTGTGTGGCTTGACATATAGTAATAAAACTTTAGAGAAGCACTATAAACAGTTTTATCGATGAAAATATCACGTATGGATGTTCAAATCCAAAACCCTGCCAGTCTGCAGATACTTTTTTTTACTTTAGCAAAATTCACCTTAATTTGTAAAACAATGATGGAATAGATTTGTCGACGTCAATCGAGCTAATGGAATATAGTTGGGATTACTAGATCAACGTCGACCAACCGTCGATCAGCTGGTTAGTGGAACGGTATCCTTCTATCAATTTAAATTACCATATCAGTTCTCGACTTCGATCGACTATAGATCGATTGGTCTGGTAACACCCTAAATAATAGAGATAACAAATTTTCAATTGCCATTTTTTGTAAATTTTGTTAGTAATTAAAATAATTGAAGATTTCATGGTATTCCATTCATTCAATTAACCAAGTATGCTAGAGAGATTTCATCCTTGCAATTGACCCTAACGATCGATGCAATAAAAATATTTTTACGGATTTTAGTCGGTTTGATTCTCAGGTGAGGCGAGCGAACTTTCGAAAATCTTTGAATGTGGCTTTATTAATAAAATTTGTTATCTCTATTATTTAGAGTACCTACTTTCCCTCCAGGTGGAATAAAAAAAATCCACCCTGTATAACTAAAAGGCTATAAAATATTATTGAATGAAAGATTATTTTCGACTTAAGTTACTAAATAACACTAAATAAAATTTCTAAATAAATAATCTACAAGGTTAATTTTAACAATTTTTTTTTTTAATTTTAATAAAATTAACCCTGTATAGTAATGACCACAATTATAAATATAAAAAAAAGTTTATTATTAACACTGCCAAATAGAGTACGTATATAATCTAAACTAAATCAAATCTACAGAGAAAAACTTGCTAAAACTAGAAAAACGAGCTAATATAAAAACTACAGAGAAAATCATTATGTCACATAATTCTTGTTCACTCATTGGAGTTGTGGTATTATTAGGCATTATGAAACTATTTGTAGGTACGTTTATTATCTTTCTGTAAAAATTAATTTGATATAAGAATATATTTTTCAAAAAATTAATTGTATCCTTACAAACCGGTACGGTGAATTAAAAAGAAAACAGTATTATTTAGTGATATCAGTAAAAGTATAAAATAAGTAAATAGATTAACCTTTTAACCGTAAGTAAATTAGTTAGTTCAGATGACGACTCCACTGTTGCGAAGCTCAATCTGTGCCAAAGACTTTTTATTTCTGAAAAATATTGTTGATAAGGCAATCGAAACTGTTTTTTTCATATCGTAATATTGATACATAATATTTAAATACATTGAATTTCGTACTAGGCTAAATCGTCACGAATTGCATAAAAAACGGCGATGTATGTCTACATCGCATTTTTATATTTGCATCCTACTCACATCGCTTTCTTTTCGACAGAGGCAGAGGTCAGAATAATCTGGTAGCGATCGAAAGTTTCATACAAATTCACATGCCGTCCATTATAAGTAGACCTCCGTCAGTCAATACCTCATCTTGCATCGTAAATTTAGTTATCATGTTTTAAAATAAATAGTTTCAAAACCCACTATTGGTTTTTGAACCGATTAATAGACTAGCGCGCTATCCCCGCCGCTTAGATATAATGTTTTTATTTCAATTATAAATTTTTAGTATGTATTTTAATCTTTTATCGTAACGTAAGCTTAGCACTGCCGACGACAAAGTGATACGTGTTCCCCCTTCGACGAACCGAGCGGCACTGAGCTGTCGATCCCATGAACGATCAATATAAGGTCTTTTCCAGTGGACGTAAAGGTTAGAATTGCCTGATCTGTTTTAACACTTTTAACTCGGAACTAGAGGACGTAAGTCTCAAAACCTGTTTTTGCTTTTTGTAACGATTGTGTGCATTTTATTGAAAATATTTTCTGACAGCATTTTAATACGATATAATATCTTACACTCAGAAAAATTTCACGTCGTTTGCTCCGGCAGTTTAAGAGATATATCGAGAAATCTCTAAAAAACACCTCTTTTTCAAATAAAAAAAGTATCGAACAAAAATTAGAAAAAGTACAATTTGCTTAAAACGACCACAAGAAAAAGATATGAATAATCATTCCTCTAAATTTCGGAAACATCGAACTGCAGTACAATAAAGCAGATCACTTCAAAGTCATAAGATTCTTGAAAGCCGATTCTTAAGCGTGTTGTAAAAGGCGACTTATGCGATGTAGCCCAGTAATCCATGTGACGCGGGGGCTTCTTGGTCGGAATCCTTCAGGGTCCTCTCCGGCGGTAATGTATTCCGGCAATGTTATATAAAGAGCAAGATCTTTCCTAAACCCTTGTGCTGTCATCTTCGACCTCGTCTTCACTTGCCATTGGGTAATAAAAAAAACGCTGCGCTGTCCTAGCGCAATTTTGAGCGGACTCCTTTCGGCTGCAGCAATTTTAAGCGGATGCTAAATGCACATCGTGACCCCAAAGTGAGTATGTGTTATGGAGTCCCCACACATTAACGGGGGTAATTCTAGGCGCTATATGACGATGTTTTATATGACGATGAAGAAGATAATATATAAGATATATAAGAAAATAAAATACTCTGACAATCACACTAACTACATGGCCCCAAACTAAGCAGAGCTTGTGATGTGGGATACCATGTAGCGCACTAGGAGGGAACCTAGAATATAAATACATAATATAAATAAATATAAATATATATGTATAGATAAACACCCAGGAATAAACACATGGAATATACAACCGTCTATGATGTTTTGGTTGTGATCTCTACATCTCATGCATAGGAACGCCTGTATGTCTGTTTGTGTGTTGTGTTTGGTGTGAAATAGAGTTATTCCAGACTGAGTCCCAAATCTGATCCCCACAATAGTAAATATTCACAAAGTACTAGGGATCAGTCCGTAATTACCGAAATCGGGACGAAATATTTAAAAAAGCTTTACTTTAACATTTAGGTAAGTACTAGGCTGCCATAACACATTTGAAGAGCTTTCGAAAATATTGTTTTAATCGCCGACGCTTAATTGAACCTATAATGTCCATGGACATCGTTATCTATTATTAATTATATCTATGGTTTCGGAGGCCACTTATTATCAGGTGTGTCTAGTGTTTATTTGGCTGCTTCCATAACATACAAATTTGAATGTTATATCGTCGTAAATAGAGTTCAATATCTATTTGTTTAACACGGCAGCCGCAAGGTTTATTTGCATCGTCTAACTGCAACCTTACAGTAGAGAACAATTTTAATTTGTCACCATCATTCAATCGAAATAGTTTGCCGAAATACAAGTTAGTGCACATTTTTTGCACCTTGCGATACTTTTTTTCGACCTATTTCCATTGAACCTTTGCAAACAAACTCGACTACGTTTTATAAGTTTATTTTATTATTAAGCGTTAATGTAGAGTTTCATATATGTTTTTTTTATGACAAATAATCAAAACTTTTAATTAGAAAAAATATAAATTATGCCATTCATAGTAGGTACTACAAAAAATAAAAACAACGCAAAAGGACGCTATTATAAGTGAACTTTTTTTAAAGTAGTTATTGCTTCGTTGATTATTTTTTTAAGAACTTTAAGGTATTTTTAATAGGATTCAATACAAATCCAGAAACAGTAATGCTATTGTAATTCAAGCAAAAGTTGCATGTATTTAGCATACGAAACAAAGAAGATTGAATTAAATGAATCATCCCAAATACGAACCTAATAACTGTTATATGCCACAAAAACTTCACCGGCCACTATCTTAGATTACGTTACGTTTACTTTAAGTTTTAACTTTACAGACAATAATTTAAAAGTGAACAAAACTTATCAACAATACTTTGTATACTGAGGGCGACGCATTAATCCTAAATACCGAATATTACTCATCCATACAATTAAAACAATACAGTGATAATTTGTGTAACAAAAAAACTTACCGCTCTAAATCACATTAAAAACACCAAAATTTAACCACGATCACATCCCACAAGTACTAGGCTTCCATAACCGCGCGGGAGCTTCGAGCACAGAACTAAAATGTTTTTCCAGAAAACATCCTTCTGTGCCGGCGGCCACATAGCTTCTGGACTGGAGACCAATGACGTAACCGAGTGCCGTACGTAAGGTCGATTCAGATTATGTTTTAACTCCTACACGATCATGAGTGACCGGTAATTATGCCATTATTATGAATGCGAAATTTATTATTATTTGCGATGGTGTTTATGAATGCGAAGGTCCCTTAAGTTAGTTGTTTCGTGACAAAAAACTGTTTTCTTGCGTTTTCCTTTGCTAGTTTTGACTATCAATGAGCTCTTGTTTGCTCTAAATCTCAGCCAAGTTTTTGAAGTTAAGGCCAGTACTTTGTGGCTTTGTAATACTGAAGCATTAACTTAAATAAATAACCGATGCCGTGACAGACTAAAATAAAGCTTATTTCATCTCACCTGATGGTAAGTGAAGATGATATCGCAAATATTCGTACACGGTTTTAGGAAGGATCTGGCTCTTCATAAAGCATTGGTGGAGCGGTGATATTTGACGGCCGATTTAATATGGAGCTCTCTAGCCCGGAAGCGTATTTACAAAGGCTATACCGGGTGACTGGTGGGTCACTTTTAAAATTCAAGGACGTCATAGTTTGAGATCATACATGAAGAGAAAAACATAATAAAAAATAAATATTAATTATTTACTGAGTAAACTTAACCGAAAGTTGAAGAATTGATTACGCAACGCATGGTTACGCTAGCGTTGACAACGTGCCGCGTGCCAGGTCACGTGCCGCGATTGACTCAGTTGTATGTAAAGTAAATAGTAACAGTAGTATTTATTTATAGGGAATTCTAGTGAAAATTAAGTAACTACTTTTATTACATAATTATGATCAGAATCGAGTACAGAGACTCTCTTTCAGTATCTAAAATTTGTCACCAGTCACCCTGTAAGTATATGTATACTATAGACTATATAGTCTATAGTATAAGTAACTACTTTTATTACATAATTATGATCAGAATCGAGTACAGAGACTCTCTTTCAGTATCTAAAATTTGTCACCAGTCACCCTGTAAGTATATGTATACTATATCTATATAGTCACGAGTCAGACTCTAATAGAAGAGCTTTCATTTATGCACATTACTCGACAATACCTAATCTATCTCAGTAAAAAAATTGACTCATATGGATTAGCTTTTTTTCTTGATATTTTCAAAGAAATGCAAGGACAAAACCTACATATATATCTTCACGCCTTTATTCCTTATGGGGTAGGCAGAACACCAAGGCTAAAAACCAACTGATGTCATGCTTGACAAAGGAGGTATTATAATGATGGAGAGAGACTATTGCAGTGACTGGGGGTCAGCCTATCGCCCGCAAAAATGTCAATAAAACCTCTGTCCCTTTACTGACTTTTACAGTATGCCCGGGAAGAGAAACAGCTAGCACATTCTATGTTTTCCTTTCACTCCCAGTCCAGCATGGAAGAAAAACCTAGTACTGTATAATACATATTCACTCAAATAGATAAGCTTTTGTCGAGATATTTACACACATTAGGTATAAACAAATCGAGTAGAGGCTCACCGCCATCTTTGGTTATCGAGAACGCGAATTGAAATACATTACGATAAAAGAGATTAAGCTACGAGAAGGGCTCCAGCACCGGAAGGCGGAGTCGGTACGGTTAAGTGCGATGACGAGTTAGGTTGCATATAGTTATATACGTAAACCTACCTACGCAATAAACCTGGTCAGCTATCATAGTCAACCCTGGACAATCCCGATATGGTCAAAAGTGAAACGTTAAGTCATCGACATAACGTAGTCATAGTGTATGCACATTCTATTTCTATCTTCGTAGTATTGAAGCAAACGATCGGTATACATCGATATGAAATGGAATAGCATTTGTTCGGTTCAGTTGGCACTTTCACTCTAATTCACTTTGTAAATACGCAGCCCGGAAAACCCTGAACGGATGCTACTACGAAAAGGGGCTTGGATTTTACGAAACTATTAAGTATCCTGAACTATTCTAAGTCGCCCTACTAAAAGTATTTCTTACATAAGGTAACATTATGTTATGATACCTCAATCCTACTAAAAGATGACTAGATACTTAGATTCGTTTCAACTTGTAAACAGCGCGGCTAGCATGCTACCGTCGACAACGATAAATCGGGCCTTATATCGATATTTTCTTAGAATTTGGCTCTTCGAGTACGTATTTTTTTTTAAGAATATGGCATCTTTGGTTCGGTGGGCTCAATCATCGTATCAAATTGAGTAATTCTATCTATTATGGTGCGCATATTAGCTTACATAATATGATAAAATAACAAAATAATATTTATCTTTTCGATTCGACTCTTTATCGATGGCTGCATGCTAGCCCTGCAGGTAAATATTTCGAGTGTATGTATGTATGGTATTTTAATAGCTACGTAAGAGATAAATGATAATTTGATTTTCATTTTGCTCTGCTTCACGAAGCGCTTTTCACTTACCACCGTTACAATAAAGTTCGCATTGGACTCTGCAGTTATTTACAAATAAACTAAATCAAATACCTACCTAAAAAGAAATTACCTACTTCTCAAATAGGAAATAACACTGACTTGGAAACACAGACCAAGTAAGTAGAAAACAATAGGAAAAGTAGGTCTGACGGTTAAGGCTGAGAACTGGTTAACAATAAAGATAAACGAACATAGAATTTTTATCGGGGATTACGAGTAGGTATAAAATTATTTGACTAAACAGCGCTTAAATCAATCATTGGTGACTTAAACCCAGTTTGACCTCAATCTTACCTCATCATCATCATCATCACAACTCTTTGTAATGAGCCCACTGCAGGGCATGAATCTCTCCCCTGGGTGAAGAGGCCATAATCCACCAAGCTGGCCCAGTGCTGGGCGGTGGATGCCAGAATTTTCAGGGCGCCAAGATGGCTTCTGACAAACCCTAACGACTTCTGTATACAAGTATACCCGGGACCGACTGCTTAACGTGCCCTCCGAAGCACGGAAGTCGTCGTGAGTAATGAATGGTCGGCGGTCACCCATCCAAGTACCGACCCCGCCGAACGCTCCTTAACCTGTGTTTTGGTGTTTTGTCGTACTGGCCACTTTAATCTCAAATATCTCCTCTTTGGTTTATTCAAATTTCAAAATTCCAAATTCAAATTTATACAGCTATGTACTCATCAATTTGTGTCTCGAAAACCGAATTTCTTTTGTGTTTTGTTTCTTTTGGTTTTTTCTCTGCATCATTGAGTTTACGAAATGGAAAATTTTAAATTTCGCGATATTTACGAATATAAGTTACGCCGTGGCACCAGTGCTGCAGAAACGGCTCGAAGAATGAATTATGTGTATGGCAGTGGTGTCGCTAGAGAAAGCACAGTCCGTTTTTGGTTCCAACGTTTTCGTTCTGGATGTTAGTGATAAAACTGTTTTAATCCACTTGAAACAAATTGGGAAGATAAGAAAGCTCGAAAGGTGGGTACCTCATGAATTGAGTGAAGCGAACCGACAAACGCGCGTCGACTGGTGCGTTACATTACTGAATCGGCACAATAATGAAGGGATTTTAAATCTAATCATTACCTGTGATGAAAAGTGGATACTCTACGACAATAGGAAGCGCAGATTGCAATGGCTGAACCCCGGTGAACCATCCAAATTCTGCCCCAAGAGAAAATTAACTAGAAAAAAGTTATTGGTCAGCGTTTGGTGGACTAGTGCCGGTGTGGTGCACTACAGCTTCCTTAAATCTGGCCAGACGTTTACTGCAGATATCTACTGTAGTCATCTCCAAATAATGATGGATAAACTAGCCGCTAAACAACCGAGACTGGTCAATCGCACAAGGCTACTGCTGCTTCAGGACAACGCAAGACCACACACTGCAGAACAGACTGCTACCAAATTTAAGGAGCTTCAATTGGAATGTTTAAGACATCCACCGTACTCCCCGGAACTTGCTCCAACAGACTGCCATTTTCTTACAAATTTGGATAACTTTTTGCTGGGGAAAAAATTCAACTCCGACGAGGCAGTCCAAACCGCCTTCAAAGATTTTATTGATTCCCGTCCTAATGTTTTTTTTAGAAAAGGCAGAAGTGCATAGATAGCAATGGATCATACTTTGATCAAATTAATATATTATATTAAAAAAATAAACTACTTTTATTCCTGCCATACAAAACGCCAATTTCATATGTAAGGACCTGTGGGCTTACTCTTGACACTCGATTTCATTTCAGAATCGAGATTGGGATTGGAATTTTGCAATTTGGTACTCCTGAATGCGTAAGTGGCGCAAGATTTAGGTCGATTGTGGTGGAATTTTTTAGAACTAAAATCAATCGAGTTTGCCCGATCGTGTTCATACATTTGGTACTCTTGACAAGATTTGACAGCTTTGTATCGAGTTTGTAATAGATTTTCGGATCGTGAACAAACAGTAACAAAAAGTTAACTTTTTTGTGTTCGAGTGTTAAGTTTTAGAAAAATATTGTGAATAATGGCACGACTGGCAGTTGTTTATGACATCTTGGAGACTTCTCACAATGTTGACAAAAGGCACAGGCGAAATTTGCGAAGATGGGCAAGATATGCCGACAAAGCTTTTGCTATGCCCGATGTTGAATTCTGTAGGACCTATAGGATTAACAAGGAAGTTTTTGAACTTCTGTATGGGGAACTTGATACTTATTCAAGATGAATAAGTACAATACTCACTATAGAAATGGGAATATTAGATTGCCCTGGAAAGGGATTAAGGGATAGATGTCTATCCCCTGTTGTGGTGTGGGTTGAATTCTGGAAACAAAAATGTTTTTGATAAAGTCCAATATAGAAATAAATAGTATTTTAAATGATTTCAAGATGAATAAGTACTATACTCACTATAGAAGTGGGAATATACGATCGCCCAGGAAAGGGATTAAGCGCAACATGTGTATCCCCTGTTGCAAATTCGATGCCTCCCATCACATCGACTAATTTTTTTTCAATAAATGTGAGTGGGGGCACTGCATCTGGGGGACCACCGCCTGTGCGCGTCATTGATTGCCTGTGCTGGGCACATATCTTCTTTAAGAGCCCACTGTCAGCAAATATAACTTCAAAACGCACTGCCCTTTTCCGCGCGCCCCTCACGCGCCCCTCACGCTACACTCGTCGTTAAACATTTAAGATTTGAATTTCGCGCCAATGGCGCCATCGCAGGTCAACAGCGTTCAATGCTAAGGAACAAGAAATTTACGGAGTCGCAACAACTGTTATTAAAAGTATTTTTATAATCTCTTAATATTGTTTAGTGAAAAAATTTTTTATCATGCGCATTTTTTATCAGCCCAATACTAAAAAATAACAGGAGTATTATAAATAGGATATGGAACTTAATGTTTAGTAAAATTAAGGATACATAAAAATAACAATAATACTACCTTCGCCCAACCTTTTCCATCTTTTTGTGCGCCGCCCAAGGAATTTAGTTTTAAGGATACTTCTATCCATTTTTGTTTTATGTCCTGCTTAGCATGAGCAGTGCGTAAAAGACCCTTAGCTAATCCTGGATTCTCTCCAAGGAATTCAGCTAGGAGCTCCTGTTGAAGATGTGTAGGCCTACTCATATTTTGCAGAGAGAAAACACTTTAAAATATACCTTTGGAAAAATTCAAATAAGCGCTCCAAGTACTTTCCTTGACATATCATACAACGACAACAGTATGACGTCTGACGTAAGTACTCAGCTATAAGGTATTATTAAAATTATAAATCAAAAAGCAATCATTTCTTTGAACTTTATATACCAAGAATAAACATTTATTATGAATAAACATGCTCCCCTTCTTAAAAGTATAATTTTAAGCGATAATTATTCATTTTTATTTCTGTGGGAAAATAGTTTCAAAAATCTGCCACACTTGTGGTCGATAGTAAACTCGATTCTCAATTTCAATCCGAAAGCGAACTCGATTTCTTCAAGAGTACCAAAATGTGTCAAATTGGAATTGGAACTGTTTCGAGATCGGGATTGCGTGAGATTGGAACTGATTTCAAGGGTAAGGCCACTGATATTATAAAAGAACTAATTCTATTAAATTGTCTTCGAAAAATTCCATATTGACTCAGTGACGCACACCCGTGCGCACACCACAGCGTTGAACCGAGAATGACGCCGCGCTGTGCGGCAGTACACCTCCCCACTTCACCGCGCTTGCCCCTCGCCGCTGACGCATACTGCGACGGAACAAGAGAACATTCTCGACGTTTTTCATATGATTGAGTGTCAGGCAACGCATACCGCATACCGCAGGGTTGTGCGTCATGATCACCAAACCAAAGCTTTACAGGTACGGTACTGCTGCTAGCACAATGCGCGGAACGGCGCCATGACATGCCAAAGCGCCGCGCCGTCAACGGCGTGCTGCGCAGGTCGCATCGCTCATTGTATTGTATTGTCAGCAAAGAACTTTGATTTTTCACCGGTGTCAGTGACGTACCGTTACACGGCTTACGGCGCCGCACCGTAGACATGAGTTCACGCCCTAATGCCCGGGATAGACGAGGCCAGTTCATTCAAGCTAGGACAGCAAGCTAGTGTAAGTAAGCTAGTATCTCTGGCTTCGTGTATACAGAACTATCTTCATTTCGAGGCCAGTAAGCTAGTAAGCTAGTTCACAAGTCAGGACAGTTTCTAATAGGATGCCGTTCTATTTTTGAAGCTAGCAGCGCCCCCCACCACTGATTTTACTATCCTGTCTTGTGTACTGGCTTCGTGTGGCCGGCGTTAACAGTTGGCAAGTTCCGTTTGTTTTTCTTAACTGCGAAGTGTTTTTGAGATTTTAAGATGCCCAAACTAAGTACGGAGAATTTTTAAGTATTTTTTAATGCCTTGTAGATTTCGTCGCAGACTTCTGGTATAAATTTAGATATGGAACATCTTGCAACTCGATCAAAAGTGACTGAGCCTCCTGTAGCTAATGCCGGATGAAAGAAAATCTAGTGTGATCTCCAGTTTTACTTTTGCTGGTAGCGCTTGTCTCATAAATGTATCCATTCGTTGTATTTTTGGTGTTAAAAGACTCAACAAAATATCAAACAAATCTGGCGTCATTCGCAAAATACTCTTATACTCGCCGAAATCTTCATTGCGAAATTCTTCCAAATGTAAAGCAGATGCTCCACGTCATCACGTTGTCCACGCCCGTTTTTGTAGTTTTTCTTCAAGTTCGTCTAGTTCGAATTGACACAGTTTTCGAAGTAGGTAACTGTTTTAGACGTAAAGTGTTTTTTTCCGCATACAGTTCATTTTGAACGTGTGGTCACCTCAGTTAACTGACTTGAAATAAACTAGCCGCATAAGAGCGGACTGAGTAAGGGGCAAGCAAGGCCTCGACTCCTGCAACCGAGTCCTTTGTTTTCGGAAGTATTTTGTTTTCGGGCTCTACCTTGTTTTTTTCCATTGGTCATGACTTCGTGGTTTCTCAACCGATTTTAAATTTAAATACCTCATTCGAAAGGTATAAACGTAGATGTTTTTAAATTTTTATGTACGGAATAATTGTAAGTGACTTTTTTGAGTAAATCGGCATTTTAGAGGCTGTCACCGTACTTGTCACACTTGTTTTTCATTTTATGTTTTTCTTTAACGATTTTCGCAAAAGGTAACGACAATTATGAAGATTTGACTATCATAATTATTTATTTAGAATATCTTGGTACCCAAACAAAAGCAAAATTGATAAGAAATACCAATCTTTAATATTTATTGATAGTTCAAAACATTGAGTAGCGTTTTCCTTTAAAATTTCTTTAAGTTTAAGTATATCTTGGAAAGGATTAACTTTAGGACAGTAGGTCCTTTAATAATATCGATTGGAATTAGCTCATACTATCACTCCTTAACGGCTCCGCCATTAATTAATCACCCTGTATAAAAATGTAGCATCCTGCTATAGAATATAAACAACGAAGCGTGGGTTATAATAGTTTGTGGAGCAGTCCTTGTAAAATGTGCATAATTCATTGTCTAGGTCCCATTAGTTCTATTGTAGTCTTCGACGCCAGGAAATTACGTAATTTTGTTTGATGATTAAGCGGTTTCGATTCGAGGGTTACAGAGCGGCATAGTAGCGCAATAGGGAATGTTAAAAATGAGAGGTTTAAGGTTCAAACCCCGCTAAACAAAAAAATTACATTAAACTCAGAGAAGTAGAAAATATTTGGAATGTCGCAGCTTAAATATGTAGGTTAATTGTATTAAAATAATATTCGTATTTGAATTGAAAATGTAAAAAAATTAAGTAGTGCGGATCACACACTACGCAGATACTTCGAGATATCTGTATCTGTTCAGGAATCCGTCAATATAGTTTTGTATTTAATTCGTATGATCTAACACCGACATCGCAGATAATATATTTTGTATCTGTCGATATCCATGAACACCGACATGTACATGGACAAATGTTGCTGTTATTACGTGCGTATACAAAGCAGGGTTCGAAAAAATCTGATTTTTATAATAAATATCAAAAATCCAATTTTTTGATATATACCTAGATATCAGATATATATCCCGGCTAAGAAAAAGAAGCGAAATTCATTCTGTAAGGGGATTACACGCTTAAAAATGTGAAAGTAATTTGTAAAATAAAAAAATGTATCAAACTATTACTACACTAGCCACCGCGCGCCGTTTTTCCCGCGTAACTGGGGCAAGCAAAACCGGAAATCGGCCAAAATTTAACGATTTTTGAAAACCGGTTTTGAGAGCCAAAACCGGAGCTCAGCTCCGGTTTTCCCATTATTGAGTAACAATTAACATTTTGATTTTTATCAACATTTTTTTTGAACACTCAAAATTAATTAATTTTGAGGCATCAAATGTACATTATTAAGAACAGCGATCTCTTGAAAACAAGTGATTTATGCTTTATTTAAATTAGTAAGTATACATAGTTGATTATTGATCTCTTTTTAGTGCAATATGAATCATATTATAATAATGTTATTTCGTAGTTCGTCTTCAAAGTTACAAAAATGTTGATTTTTTTGGTAATTGTGGGTGGCTGTGTTTAATATTTGAAGATGCTGATTGTGTTTTCTATGTTCAAAATATATTATTTTTGATAGCAGACTTAATAGGTACCAAAGATACCAAAAAGTTACTTGTTGTTGATTTGATCTCAGTTTATTAATCTTTATAGGATATATATGTAGGCTACCTATTAATATTACCTACTTTAATATTCTTAATAAAAACATAATTAATTATATATTTACATAAACATATTATAAGTACATTACATATTATATAGTTATATTTATTTATATACTATCATTTATAAATACTTACACAAATTACTATTCATACGTATTATAAATATTCTATCTTAATAAAACTTACTTATAAAATATTTATTTCATTCAATATTATTCTTTCAATATTGTGTTGTGGAAACTTACCGATGGAACACGTTCTTATCAGTTACCATGCGCGTGAGCATCGGCCGCCGCTGCCGGCGGACTCCGGAACCGTTCGGGATCGCTCGGTATTATCTGCCGGCCAGTCTAATTTTAGACCTCTACGCGAAACCCGTGTCGCTTGTCGCTCCGCCCGATAACGTGCGCTTACCACATTATAATTTGTATCGATATTTATATTCAGACTATATATGTACTCCTTCTGTTTAAGTGTAAAGTGTTTTGTGTGATAAAAACTGTGATCGTGTATTAAATGTGTAAAAACAATTTGGGATTTCACTACCTACTAACCTAAAGGTAATAAGTGCACATTATCTCGTCACACCACACATACCCCCACAAACTGGTGACCCCTTTTGTTCACGAAGATCAAGATCAAGATGAGTGATAGTAGCGATTCAGCGAAGACAGCGGACTCGAGGGCGGGAAATGTTACCACGCGTCGAACCAAAAAAGTGCGCGTTTCCAATGACCGCGCCCAGATGTCATCCGATTCTCGACATTTGAACTTGAAAGTGCCAAAATTTTCACCGGATGATCCTGATATATGGTTCGCGCTCCTCGAAGGTCAGTTCGAAAATTTTAATATAACGGAGGACAGCATTAAATTTAATAATGTCATTACAAATTTGGAAATTCATGACGCAAAGGCCGTGAAGGATATAATTGTGAACCCTCCGGCTAGAAATCGTTACGAAAAAATTAAAACCGAACTGATTCGCCGATTATCTGCTTCCCATGAGCGCAAGGTGAAACAACTCCTGACCCATGAAGAACTTGGAGACAGGAAGCCGTCGCAGTTCTTGAGGCACTTACAAGATTTAGCTGGACCTTCCGTTCCCGACGAGTTCATTCGAACTATATGGAGTAACCGTCTGCCTAAGAACATCCAGACAGTTCTGGCGTCGCAGTCAACTCAGACCCTGGACCAGCTTTCTGACCTAGCTGATCGCATCCACGAGATAACCACCCCCTGCAGCGTGGCAGCTACATCAGCGCCAGTTCCCAGCAGCAGTACATCAAGTGAGATTTCAGAGCTTCGTAAGATGGTGGAACGTCTCGCTATGAAGCTCGAAGACCAGCATCGTTCAAGCAGACGCACACCTAGACACAATGAACGTTCCAGACCCCCACGCCGTCGCTCGACTTCACGCAGCAGAACCAGGTCGAATTCCAACTACCGCAAATACCCAGTGTGCTGGTACCACGTGAAATTTGGACCTCGGGCTCATTGTTGCATCACGCCTTGCGACTACAACAAGGCGGGAAACTCCACGGGCGGTCGCTAATGGCGGCTGACGATTGCCCTACCTCTTCACGTCGCCTCTTCGTCACTGACCGCAACACGAACACCCAATTCTTGGTGGACACCGGCAGTGACCTCTGCGTATATCCTCGTGCAGCACTTCGCGACAGACGGTCTAAAACAGACTTTAAGTTGTGTGCAGCTAACGGTACTAGTATCGATACCTATGGTTATTTAGAATTAAATTTAAATTTAGGGTTAAGACGCAGTTTCCAGTGGCGCTTCATAGTGGCAAATGTAACAAAGGCTATAATAGGTGTTGATTTTTTAAGTAATTTTAATTTAATTGTTGATTGCCGCAACCAACGCCTTATAGATAACACCACAACTTTGTCTTCAAATGCTTGCTTTGCTAATACTGATGTACTTTCGATTAAAATAGTGACAGGTGACACGAGGTACCACGAAATATTGAACCGGTTTCCTGAGATAACTCGCCCATCAGGTAAGCCTTTATTTCCAAAGCACAATACTGTTCATTTTATTAGAACTACACCAGGCCCACCTATATCATGCACTCCTCGTAGACTGGCACCTGACAAACTGAAAATAGCGAAGGCAGAGTTTGAATTAATGTTGAACAATGGTACAGCGCGCCCTTCACAGAGCCCCTGGGCTTCCCCGCTGCACCTCGCACCTAAGAAAGATAACAGTTGGCGTCCTTGTGGTGACTATAGGTTACTTAACTCTCGAACCATACCCGACCGTTATCCTATTAGGCATATCCATGACTTCTCCCATAGTATAGCGGGTTGCACGATCTTTTCTACTATCGATTTAGTCAAAGCCTATAATCAGATCCCGGTCAATGAAGACGATATCCAGAAGACCGCCATCACCACACCGTTCGGCCTATTCGAATTCCCGGTGATGACTTTTGGACTTCGAAATGCCGGGCAGTCATTCCAACGTTTCGTTGATGAAATGACGAGGGGCCTCGATTTCATCTATGCCTACTTAGATGACTATTTAGTCTTCTCCAAAGACGCCGCACAGCATGAAGACCACCTTCACCAGCTCTTCACCAGGATGAAGGAATATGGAATACTTGTCAATACGGCTAAGTGTGTATTCGGTGCTAGTGAAGTTGAGTTTTTAGGATACCACATTTCCAAATCAGGAACAAAGCCACTTCAATCCAAGGTCCAGGCTATCCAAGAATTCCCCCCACCTAAAACCGTCAAGCAATTAAGGCGCTTTTTAGGCATGATAAATTTTTACAGGCGTTTTTTACCTGATGCGGCCAAAATTCAAGCACCTTTGAATGCCTTGCTTGTCGGTTCAGTAAAAGGATCCCACCCTGTTGACCTTACTGGTGAAAGCCTCGAAGCTTTCAACAGTTGCAAAGAAAGCCTATCCCACGCTGCGTTACTTGCCCACCCCCATAGCGAAGCCCAGATTTCGTTAGTTACTGACGCGTCCGATCTGGCCATGGGTGCAGTACTGCAGCAGCTTAAGGATGGCTTCTGGCAACCTCTAGCGTTCTTCTCACGTAAGTTGAGCCCCACGCAACAAAAGTACGCCCCTTACGACAGAGAACTTTTGGCAATTTATGAAAGTGTCAAATACTTCCGACATATGTTGGAAGCTCGGCATTTTGTGATCTACACAGATCACAAACCACTTTGCTTTGCCTTTCACGAGCGTAAATTCAATTGTTCTCCCAGACAACACCGGCACCTTGATTACATCTCGCAGTTCACTACTGACATACGGCACATATCTGGTAAGGACAATGTCGTTGCCGACACTCTATCTCGTATTAGTGAACTGCAGATGCCAATCAATTTAGAAGATCTTGCGAAATCTCAAGCTACTGATCAGGAGTTACTTCAATTTCTAGGTGACAAATACTCACTTCGCCTACATAAATTGAAAACTCCATACAGTAGCTTAGAACTTTATTGTGATGCTAGCATAAACCCACCTAGACCATTCGTCACCAAAGACTTTCGCAAACCACTCTTCGACAGTCTACACAACTTGAGTCATCCAGGTCCAAACGCAAGCACTAAGTTGATAGCTGAACGATTCGTTTGGCCTAGCATGCGTAAGGACTGTCGAGAATGGGCACGGAACTGTCTAGCGTGTCAAAGCTCGAAGGTAAGCCGTCACGTGTCAGCACCTATAAGCACGTTTCAGTTACCTCGAGCTCGTTTCGCTTTTATCCATGTGGATATAGTTGGCCCCTTGCCAATTGCCCAAGGATATAGGTATTGTCTTACCATAGTAGATCGGTTTACACGTTGGCCTGAGTGCACACCAATGGTAGACATGACTGCTGAAGCCGTTGGGAAGGCATTGATATCGTGGGTGTCCAGATTTGGATGCCCAACAGATATCGTCACTGATCGCGGTCGTCAATTTGAATCCGCACTTTTCCAATACCTTGGAAAAGTGATTGGATTCAGACACCGAAAAACCACCGCGTATCACCCAGCGTGTAACGGACTCGTTGAGCGCTTCCATCGCCAACTTAAAGCAGCCATCATGTGTCACGCTGATACCAACTGGGTAGACAAATTACCTTTTATCCTCCTAGGCATCAGATCTGCCTACAAAGATAGCCTAAAAGCATCCTCGGCTGAACTGGTATATGGCGAGCCACTTCGGCTCCCTGGAGAATTTTTTAACAGTGGTGCCCCAAATTCTACCGATATAACGGATTTTTCAACAAGGTTGCAACATTTTGTATCTAAATTACAACCTTCCCCACCCACGCGAAAGTATAAAGATAAAATTTTTATTTTTAAAGAATTAGCAACTTCGAGTCACGTATTTTTAAGGCAAGATGCACTTCGAGGCGCGTTACAGCCTCCGTACACTGGTCCCTATCAAGTGCTCGAACGGGGTGACAAAACTTTTAGGATTTTGGTTAAAGGAAAACCTATGACGGTATCGATAGATCGTGTTAAACCAGCCTATATACTAGTAGATCCTTCCCCAGGCCCCACACTGATACCCGAACCCACTCCAAATCCTATCCTTTCTACTCCACCCATTCCACCTCCTCAGCGCGATGTACCTGTACAAAATAACATTAAAACGACACGTTCAGGCCGAAAAGTTCATTTTCCTGATTTTTATCGCCCGTAGTGACGGTCTTCGGGGGGGAGTGATGTAGGCTACCTATTAATATTACCTACTTTAATATTCTTAATAAAAACATAATTAATTATATATTTACATAAACATATTATAAGTACATTACATATTATATAGTTATATTTATTTATATACTATCATTTATAAATACTTACACAAATTACTATTCATACGTATTATAAATATTCTATCTTAATAAAACTTACTTATAAAATATTTATTTCATTCAATATTATTCTTTCAATATTGTGTTGTGGAAACTTACCGATGGAACACGTTCTTATCAGTTACCATGCGCGTGAGCATCGGCCGCCGCTGCCGGCGGACTCCGGAACCGTTCGGGATCGCTCGGTATTATCTGCCGGCCAGTCTAATTTTAGACCTCTACGCGAAACCCGTGTCGCTTGTCGCTCCGCCCGATAACGTGCGCTTACCACATTATAATTTGTATCGATATTTATATTCAGACTATATATGTACTCCTTCTGTTTAAGTGTAAAGTGTTTTGTGTGATAAAAACTGTGATCGTGTATTAAATGTGTAAAAACAATTTGGGATTTCACTACCTACTAACCTAAAGGTAATAAGTGCACATTATCTCGTCACACCAC
This sequence comes from Stenoptilia bipunctidactyla, assembly GCA_944452665.1. Lineage (NCBI taxonomy): Eukaryota > Metazoa > Arthropoda > Insecta > Lepidoptera > Pterophoridae > Stenoptilia > Stenoptilia bipunctidactyla. Next base: position 14,517,777 of record OX101748.1, on the reverse strand, counting down.
ACATATCCCCACATATATATAATAATTAATATAATCCTATATATATATAGGATTGTTACATTTATTATGGTTTGGATTAAAAAGAAACGTATCATACAATTTGTTTTATTTGTAGACTTAGTTTACTTACATTTAAAAAAATGGTGTTTCTTTTTAAATTATACTACATTTAATTATTTTTTTGCTAAAACCGGCCCTAGCTCCGGTTTTCGGTTTTGGTCCAAAAAAAAACGATGTTCAAAACTTTCCGTTCAACGTTCAAATGACTTTCCGGTTTTGCATGCCCTACGCGGAACTTTTGATCGCGTGGGAATTTCGGGATAAAATATAGCCCTTTTTTTAACCTTCCTCAAAAGTTGGGCTATCAAATGCAAAAAGAATTTTTCAAATCACACTTGTAGTTTCTGAGATTAGCGCGTTCAAACAAACAAACAAAAAAACAAACTCTTCAACTTTACATATAAGTATAGATTAAGGCCCTATTGCACGAAACACAAGGTTAAAATGATAACTTTGACGTCTAACCCGGGTTAAATACTTATTTTTTTAACTCGTCTTGCACCAACCAAATATACAGTCCAACAAGGCATTTTTGGCGCTTGGATGATGACGTCAGAGGGCGTGAGGGCGAAATAAGGGTTACCATTACAGTATAATTTCCCTCGTGTCAGGGAAAAATATGAATGTATAAAATTTTAGTTTTTTCATGTTTAAAAACTGAAATTATTTAATTTTATGTAGGTACTACAAAAAGGCAAATCGCGTAAACTTTGAGAAAAACGTTAGTGGTACAAAAACACGGGGTTGAAGATATAAATAGAAGATTAAGCAAGAAAATATAAGAAAAAAAATAGAGTAACATGAAAATAATACCATGTTTTAATGATAAATGGGTTTTCCTCGTCATCCTCGTCACCACTACTTTCTTTATTAGGAACCTACTCGTATCTAGAAATGCTCGTGTTTTGAAAGGTTTGTAAAAACCTGCTTATCTTTGTTCACTGTATAATGTTATACTTACTTACTGTAATTACTTTTTAGCAGATTCGTTTTTATATTTTTCCTTAAGTTATATATTTAGTTTGTAAATATAGAAATATATATAATAATATAATAGAATATATAATATATTGGAACTCCTTACTGCAATACTCAATTTACTCAATACTGGCCGATGTTTTGAGTAAATTGCATTTGGAAACGTCAGTGAGAGGAGGAAGAAAAAGGTCCGCTGAGGAGAGATGTGAGGATTCTGAAGAGAAAAAAAAGATCGGGAGAGAACGCTGGAGGACGGCTGACCGATCCGGGAAAAGCCGCCGGCCCTCCCCGGCGACGACGTCCTGGCTCTACCTGAGGCGCCCTGCTCTGCTCGGCGCTCTTCACGGCTGCGGCCGTGCGCTACAACCCTCGCGGTGGTTCCTACCGCTGTGAGCGGCCTCCCTGCCGCTAACTTAGCGGTTGTTGGTGGCTGCCTCCACCACCACCGCGGCTGTGAGCCGCGGTCTCCTACGGCGTCAACTGCGGCCGAGGGCCGCTAGCTCCAAACGTCTAAAATTTAACATTTTCCCTACAGTGCTATAGTGACTTTAAGTGCCTTTCTCGTTTTGTAAATTAAAATTAAAGTTTTTTAAGTGTTAGTTAATAGTTTTCTTCCACTTCAGCACCCTATTGAACTGCGAGCGACGGACCCCCTTCAGGGAATCGGCGCTTCGCGACAACTGTTCATACAGTCTTTCTAAAGAGACATTCTCCGGAAATCATACTTCAAAGTATGGCAATATGTAAACATTGCACAGGCAACTTGCTTCTTTACTCTTAAAATGGGATTTATTGAGACGTTAAATTGTTTTTCTTTCTGAAAACAACTTCTTTAATTTTATAACTACAATAAGTAAGCCCACATTTTGTAAATTTTGGCGTATTTCATATCTTAATATTGAATTTAAAAGTACATTAATATATATATCGTGATATACAGGGTTGTTTTGTAGGTACTTGCCAAATTTAAATTTTACGTACTTTGATATAATACGAATAACCTGCATTTTATTTTAGTATCGCTCAGTAGAAAAAAGTAAAGGTATGGCACCTTGATTTGTTTCACGAAGAGTCGTTATTGATGAACGCCCTACACACAATATGATACTATGACGCGGCACTTTATTGATTACGTTGAATAATACTACGAAGACGTAGTACTACAAGATGTTTTGTCGCGCGACAAAACATGTTTACGATATGAGGTTGCAAGGTCACACTTTGAGTTCAGTAGTTATGCATACCTACAGGCAATAAAAAAAGTTACCTACATAAGTTACGTACAATCTTTTCTTCATACTTTTACAGGCTTAGAACCGGCAAATTGCAAAAGGTTTGAGGGATTTAATGTGAGAAACTTTAACATAATACTTTTAAGTGAATGCAAAAAAGATAGAAAGAAGAAGCATTTTGCAATTCGGCGTATTTAAAAAGATTGAATAAACTTATGTACATTAATTAAAGCTCTAATCAACATTATTTACACAATTATTACGAATAAGTTTCACGTTAAGTTATTGAGTAAGTGATCAAAATGCATACCATTTTTCTCCAGGCAGAGTCTAGCACGTTTTAACACATTTTCATGGGCTTTATTTAGCACTGCAGTGTCACTTTGTCAAATTCACACACTATTTGGTTTTTTAAATCAGAAAGGCTTCGAGCTTCGTTCTGATAAACGATTCCCTATTTGTAAACATTATCGATAGTTAGCGACGACTCACTGTCTAATAAACACATGCGGCGCAGGTTTCGCGGGCTCTCGCGAACGCAGCTGCGTTACGCACGCTGCGCGTGCACTTCCACCGAGGATGCGCGAGCTACTGAAGGTCATGGCAACAGACAAGTGTTTCCGGGTTTGCGACGGCGCCGCCGGCCGGTTTCGTTCACGTGCGAACATGTCGGTATCTTACCTGCTCGATGTAATGGCACTTACTGTCAAGAGGATACGATTGTTTTTTGAAAATTTAGACGTCTGTGTTGTAATTCATTCGGTGAAACAAGTCGTACCACTGCGCGTTGTCTTTATAGTATTCATTCGTAAAACAGTATGACCATGTTGTGCTTAACATTTTAGTGAATAATATGAATTTCCTTGTAAAAAAATAACTAAGTACTTTTTTTTTGCAGAAATGGTTTCTATTAATGATATAAAAAATAAACGTATAAAAAATTTGGTAGATGTTGTCAAATGAACCCGTATATCATGGTATAGGTATATCCTTTGATATATATCGGCAAACCCTGATACAAAGATACAGATCTGTAACATATAAAAATGCCCCATAAAACAAATCTACATAGTCTGAACGATTCCGAGCGAACGTATCGTTTCGTATATTATCTTTTCAGTGTTAGGTGTTTCTATAAGCAAATAAAATATTATCGTATCTGCGTAGTCGATGATCCACATGTTAAAGCCCTAAGACCTTTAGCAACTACAAACTCACCCGTATATATCTGTCTAAATCAGGCGGGATCGCGCCTGGCTCCTCCTCGGTTTTCTTGCTGTCCCGCTCTGCCTTCGTGCCTCCCGCATCTTCTCTCTTACTCAGGTCGCTGGTCACAAAACTCACTTGCTTAGTTGTCTTCGGTTCATGGTTGAGCGAAACATTTTCTTTGTCTTCTTCGAAGTCCTGTACCTAATACAAATTTTGATATTAGTTTAGGTATTAGGTACTAAAGCCCTGCTTCCATGCTGGACTGGGAGCGGAAGAAAAACATAGAATGTACCAGCTGCTTCTCTTCCCGGGCATACTGCTTTTACAACAGGTTTTATTGGGGTTTTTGTGAACGAAAAGCTGACTCCCTGTTACTGCAATAGTCTCTACATACATCATTATAATAGGTACCTCGAAATTTGTCAAACGTGACGTCAGATGGTCTTATAACCTCTGGTGTTCTGCCTACCCCATAAGGGATACAGGCGTGACGTTATGTATTTATGTATGGTTGGCGGTAATATCCCTTATACAGGCGTGAAGTTATGTATGTACTAAGTACTAATGACCTATTTTTGCAATAAAAGAAAGCCTGCTATTAACTAATGATGAGGTTGTAGATTACAGCGCTCGAGTTAAAAAAGAAACAGGCCCTTCACAGAACAATGGCGGAACATATGAGTGAAGCGCTGATACATACATACATAACTTCACGCCTGTATCCCTAACGGGGTAGGCAGAACACCAGACGCTATAAAACCATCTGATGTCACTTTTGACAAATTCGGAGGTATTACTATGATGTATATAGACTATTGCAGTAACAGTTGGTCATCCTATCGTCCGCAAAAATGATATTTTTCGGCAAAATTCTCAGATTGACGCCTTTTGCGACACCCTTTTATTTTAATGGTAAAAAAAAACCTAATTTTTGACCTCAATCTCACCTGATGTGAACATGAGGTCGAAGATGAAGGCATATAGGATAAGGAAGAATCTGGCTCTTCACAAAACAGTACCCAAATAGAATTAAATATGATAAGACCTGTTAAAACAATTTATAATCTTAAACGCAGATTGCTAAATAATAACTTCAGTAACCTTTTTAAGTTATAACTTCTTTTAGACTAGCTGTTTCACGCGGTTTTATCCGCGCAATTTCTAATCCCGAAGGGACATCGGGATAAAAGTAACCTATGTGCTATTCCAGACTGTGCACTATCACTATGCCAAATTTCGCGTGCGTCCGGCTGTCTGGACATTTTCTCGCAGAGCGTTGCTGCTTATCTAGGTGCCTAAGTCATCGTTTGTGACGACGATCTGTAAAGGTTTCATCGTTTGTGACGCTATTGTTTCCTCAAAAAATCGAAAAAACTTTGGCCAGCCAGCCAGAATTTCGCATTTTCCAGCATTCCAGATCTCAGCCCCCGGAGGGTTTTGAGGATCCAGCTGGTATATAAAGGTATGTGACGCGATATGTGACAGCAACTAAAGTGGTTTTATCAAGTAAAACGCCATAATTTTCGAGTTAACACGAAAAACAAGTGTCCAGCCAGCCGGACGCTTCTGGCTGAGCCACTTTGTTTTTTCCTTATATCTCAGTAATTAAAGCAATTAGAACTGAGTTTTAAGTTGAAAAGGAATGTGACGCGATATGTGACAGACCTCATATAGTTTAAAACATACCTGGCGCATGTGTTTAAGAGTTATTTCGATAAAGATTTTGATGACAGATGACAAATGTCCGGCTGGCTGAGCCACCCATTCCAGCGCTTGCAGACGGTCTAGAAAGCTAGATTCTTATCAAAAGGAATGTGACGGCGACGAAGACAACAAATCGTCGTATGTGACAGCTCTAAATACTGCCAAACAAAAAATATAAGTGATTGTTTATTCTTCCATACAAATTCGATTAGGGTGACCATATTTTACCCCTGTACATTGTCATCCTTATAAAATACTTCCGCCAAATTTGTCAAACATGACAAACAACTTGATCCTTACGTTGCTCTAATTAAGTGGGTAAATAAAAATATTATTTCATAATGCATCATGAATTTATTTTTTATTAATTTACTTTTTGTTTGTGTTTTTGTGGCATTTTTTTTTGATTACTTTTCTCTTCTTTGTACTCCTTAAAAGTTTGAGTTTCTGTAGCTCAAAACTGGAACTGTTTGTTACTGAAATTAAATAAAAAATATATAAAAACAACTACGTTTGTTTTTGAATAAGTAAGTATGTACCTACAAGTTTATTGTTTATGTTGTTGGACATGAAATTTGTTTACTAAACCAGTCTGTATTTTTATAATACTTGATATTCTTTTTCTTAATTGACTTTGTGGTTATATTATGTAATTTAAATTATGATAGCTTTGTTAATAAAGTATCAAAAGGAATTAATGAAGCGTAATTATAATACTTAGGTACATTACGCAAAAGGCACAATTTGTTAAGGCTTGACAAACAATTTCATTCAGAAACAAATACTTACTTAACAAAAATAATATAAGTAATACTTACCAAGTTTTAAGTTTTAAAATATCCTCCAAATGATGACACATACTAATCGGTCCATCGTGCGGGGGGCCTGCCTACGCTGCGTCTCCCAGTGCCGCCACTCGAGAACTTTTCTGCCCCACCGGCCATCTGTTCTGCGAGCTATGTGCCCTGCCCATTGCCAATTCAGCTCTGCAATTCTTCTGGCTATGTCCGTGACATTGGTTCGCCTGCGAATCTCCTCATTACTGATTCGATCCCGCAGGGAAACTCCGAGCATGGCCCTTTCCATTGCCCGCTGAGCGACTCTAAGCTTATTTATAAGGCCCATAGTTAGCGACCTCGTCTCAGTCAGGGTATTTCTTAAATCATAACGAAGTGACTTTTGCAGAACGTAAACGTAAAGTGTGATTGAGATAATTTCTTACAAATGTTATGAATTGTTATAATTCCAACGGAATATCATTTTATTGGAATATAGCTACGTAAAATAAATAAATGCCATCTTTATAAGCCTCCAATACGATTCTTATGTAACGGTGACGGCACTACAAGGTTATGTTGTGGAAATTACTGTCAGTGTCATAGGAATCATTTGAAAACAATTCAACTATAGTTAAACAACTTTATTGGAATGATGGTGCTAAAATAGCAATATTAAGTTTTAGTTGAAGAGTTTGTATACGAGAAGGGTATACTTTTTCAACATGTTACATTAATCCCAGACTGATTTTATTAATTGGTAAACACAAACAAAAAGTAAACAAATAAAAAATAAATACATGATGCATTATCTATATCTATATATCTATATACTTATAATAAATCTGTAGAGAGGTCAATTCTGTACATGAAATATTTTTTCAAAATAACTATCAGGGGGTGATTAGTGATCGATACTGATGCCAAAAATGCAATCAGTAAAATTTTTGTCTGTCTGTCTGTCTGTATGTTCCTTATAGAAACAAAAACTACTCGACGGATTTTAACGAAACTTGGTAAAATTATTCTTCATACTCCTGGGCAGGTTATAGCATACTTATTATTACGCTACAATCAATAGGAGCAGAGCAGTGAAGGGAAATGTTGGAAAAACGGGAGAAGTTACTTCATTTTTTAAGCTTCCGTCGCGTGTGCAGCCTTAATGGTTAAAGCTACATAGAAATCATGTATGACAGAAATATTCTTCATAAAATTCTGTAAAAAATATCCCACAACAGTATATCTCTATATTTTATGGTTGACTCACAATAACACGTGTAAATCCCGATAGCTTAGCAGTTCGGAGCTTACTGATTATATTTGTTTACTCTTACGTTTATAATACTCTCACTAATCCCTAATTAAAAAAAATTAACATTATTACCTATTCAATGAAAAAAGAATCATAGAAATCGGTATAGAAATACCAAAACTTATACATGAAATACGCTAATAACCCATCGCGCGTGAATACTGAATGATATAGGGATTATTTTTGCGTAACGGTTGCCGCGGCTCGCGGCGGTAGGGTATAAAAAGGCGGGAGGCGAGCGCAAGCTTTTTCGCGATTTAATATAGGTAGGTACAGAAGGAACAAGCGTTACATTACCTGTCAAATTTCCCTAACCAATTTTAACTTATTATCGAGGGCATAGAGTTCAAATTCAAGTAAAAATTTTGACAGATTTGTAACGCTTGATGTACTGCCTTCTGTACATACAGAGATAAAATGGAAATCAAGGTTTTGTTTATTTCATGATCGTTTCTGCCTCTTGGAAGTCAGAAACCGTAGATTTCTTCGGAATAAAAAGTAACGTATGTGTTAACTACTATACCAAATTACATTAATATTGGCTTAGCCGTTTGGCAGTGAAAAGCCAAACGGCTGGATGGATGGATTTTTGCTATTCTTTCACGCAAAAACTACTTAGCTTTACCTAGAATAACAATAAGTTAAGTATAATTAATGAAGATATTGCATGAATTAAGTAAAATTGAAGGCATTAAATAAAACACTTTTTAACCGGATTAATGGCGTATAATTTATATTTTACATTTTAACTCGACGTTTCGGTGTCTTTGCAGGCCACGTGGTCACGAGCGACTGTTAAAATTTAAAATGTAAATATACGCGATAAATCCGGTTAAAAAGTGTTTTATTTAATAGTCATACATCATAGTTATCGCGAAAACTTAAGACAATATTAAAATTTAAGGCACTTTGGCACCCGATTTGTTTATAACGCTATGTGCCTTTGTAATGTACCTAATAGATAGTTACCTACCTATGTTTGTGGTTAGGAGTTATACATATTATATGGGCGAAGATTCTTCATTTTTATTTTTGTTATTAAAGATAGTTAGGACCTTGGAGAAGAAAATAACCTACTCGAAATACTAATTCAATACAGGCGAACTTTTTCACAAAACCTAGGTGAAACTGCGGATCACTGCTTTGTTGTAACAGTTTTTGAAGTAATTCTGTCTGTTTATCTATCAGTAACGCTTTCACAGCTAAACTACTGAGTCGATTTTGACGAAATTTAGAATAAGGTAAGTTTTAACTTCAAGGAGGATATAATAATAGTATTTATCCAACTCTAATAAACGGTATCCACGCGGACGAAGTCGCGGGTCACAGCTAGTGAAATAATATTTTTATTTACCCACTTAATTAGAGCAACGTAAGGATCAAGTTGTTTGTCATGTTTGACAAATTTGGCGGAAGTATTTTATAAGGATGACAATCTACAGGAGTAAAATATGGTCACCCTAATTGACTTTGTATGAAAGAATAAACAATCGCTTATATTTTTTGTTTGGCAGTATTTAGAGCTGTCACATACGACGATTTGTTGTCTTCGTCGCCGTCACATTCCTTTTGATAAGAATCTAGCTTTCTAGACCGTCTGCAAGCGCTGGAATGGGTGGCTCAGCCAGCCGGACATTTGTCATCTGTCATCAAAATCTTTATCGAAATAACTCTTAAACACATGCGCCAGGTATGTTTTAAACTATATGAGGTCTGTCACATATCGCGTCACATTCCTTTTCAACTTAAAACTCAGTTCTAATTGCTTTAATTACTGAGATATAAGGAAAAAACAAAGTGGCTCAGCCAGAAGCGTCCGGCTGGCTGGACACTTGTTTTTCGTGTTAACTCGAAAATTATGGCGTTTTACTTGATAAAACCACTTTAGTTGCTGTCACATATCGCGTCACATACCTTTATATACCAGCTGGATCCTCAAAACCCTCCGGGGGCTGAGATCTGGAATGCTGGAAAATGCGAAATTCTGGCTGGCTGGCCAAAGTTTTTTCGATTTTTTGAGGAAACAATAGCGTCACAAACGATGAAACCTTTACAGATCGTCGTCACAAACGATGACTTAGGCACCTAGATAAGCAGCAACGCTCTGCGAGAAAATGTCCAGACAGCCGGACGCACGCCAAATTTCATCCAAATCTGTTGAGCTATTCTACTGAGATTGAGGAACGAAACATACATCCAGCCAAACTTTCACATTTATAATATACGTAATATTTAAGACTATAACAAAATTGACTAATTTCTATTATTAACAAAGTCCATGACGGTCAACATTCATGAATGATTTCACAATCTTTCTTCAGAAATGCCAAGACTATTGATTTGACATTAAGAGTTCAGTGCTCCAGTTGAGCGGGCATAGAGTCATAAATACTAATTACACTGTATACAGTTCTTTTATCAAGACTTGTGTAAAAAGTAGTCCATTTTTTCTTGTTTCTTACAAGCTTGTGTTATGCCATAATATTAATGCTATTCTTTATCTTTCAATTAAGTTTAAATTGCTTAATCTGTAAGAGAAACAAATGATCTTGCTATGGTTATGCCACTAAGTTTCTTAAACACTTTGCAACAAACTCTAACTTTTATATGTATTGATGTGTTTTATGGAGGAGGCCTTTGTCCAGCTGTGGGCATCCCGGAGCTGATGACAATGATGTCTTTTATGTGGGCTTATTTCTTTTTATATACAGTAGAATCCATTTATAATGACATCAAAGGGAAATAAGAAATAAATCATACTAAATGAACGCCATACAAAGCATAGGTTCTGCAAGAATAAATAAACTGTTTAAGTTAGTATGTGATTTATTTTAATAGAGAGGAATAAGATAACGATAGATCAAAGTAGATATTAATAAGTAGACTCAACAAATAAATCTACGCTCCTCTGAGACTCAAATCAAAAAAGCCTTTAACGAGCCGTAAGTCTTTGGGTATAACGGGACTCTTCCGAACACTGCCAAAGTTTTTAGAAATCACAGTCAGTCACATAAGCTGACAAAATTTGATAAAAAAGGGTCACAATAAGCGATATGTCACTATAAGCGAAGTCATGATATCCGACTTAGTAATATAATTTATATGAAAACCAAACTTTACTGTGTAAACACGTCATAATTAGAGGTTGGTCAATATAAGCAGAGTCATAATAAAGGGATTCTACTGTAGTACTTTTAATCACATGATAATATCTTACATTTTAATACAGTGTTTCTATGTCTTTAACAAACACCATGTTCATAAGCAAAAGACACCAGAAAGCAGAGATAAAATCACAATAGTATTACATATATACATACATATATTTTGATATCCAATTTGGCGATGGGGTAAACTTGTCTGCCTCAGACACCAGTGGTTGTGGGTTCGATTCCCGCGCGAATTAAGAAAAAAAGAAAAAAAACAAATTTTACTCCAAAGAAACATTCCTTTATTTTGGAAAAGAAATAAAACTGCATTCAAAGATTGTTCAAAATTTTGCTTGCTTCACCCAGAAGTAAAATAATAATTTTAAAAAATTACAGGGTGTAATTTTTACAGATTTTAGTTGGTTCGATTCCCGGGTGAAACAAGTGAATTTTCGAAAATCTTAGAATGCAGTTCTATTTCTTTTCCAAAATAAAGGAATGTTTCTGTGGAGTAAAATTTGCTATCTCTATTATTTTGAGTACCTACTTTCCCTCCAGGGGGCATTCAAAACTTCCACCCTGTATATTCTAGGTTCCCCCCTAGTTCGCTACAAGGTAGGTATCTCATAATACAGGCTATGCTTACTTTCGGGCCATGTAGTTAGTGTGATTGTCTGGAGTTTTTTTTTTATATATGCAATAAAATCTTATTTACTTAACAGGGTGGTTTATGAAAAACTTTTAAATGAATATGTAATAAACCACGCTTCACATAAAATCTGCCGCCTAAATATTACAACTCTGGTAGTGATGAGTTCCGACAACATTTTATACACAGCCAGTTCTTTTCTAGGCCCATATGCTTTTCTTTATTGGGTGCAATGTATTCTAACAATTTATCTGTATACCGGTAAATTATTATTATGTAATACTATTTACAGCAAAAAAGATGCTTTCAAAGAACATAATACTTTTTGCAGTAAATTACATGCAATACAGGTTGAAAATAATGCAAACTATGCAAGTGTGAAATAAATACTGATTCTATAACACTGACTTACTTATAACTCAAGTTCTGCACATGAAAGTACACAAGGAACATAATGATAATAATAAATGTTGACAACACATTTTTCAGTTCTACATGTGTAAATAAATACTTTTATGTATAATAATAATAATATATTTGATATTAATATATTACATAAAATACAATCTAACAAACTCAATTTCCTTATTAAAATCCAGCCAAAACTCTATCTTCTACAATGTTACTCAAAGAATTTTATTTATGTATTACTATGGTAAAGAAAATAAATATGGACGTATATCTCAGCTGAAATTATGATGATATATAATAGAAGAAATTATCAGCAAAAATACCAAAGAGATACAAAAACATGCTTTACATTTTATATATTCTTTAACTACTACTATATTATGTGATTAATGAATAAAACATATTCAATTTTCCTACTAGATTTGTTAGATAAAGGCAAATTGGGACATTATGAACAAACATTTTTTTAAACTATCATTCATTGTTACATTCAAAGTATGGCACAAAAAATGTAAACAAACCTTGTTTTGAAATATGTTGTTTACAACTTTCAAAGTAATTCAAAGGGATGTCGCACCCCTTGGAAAAAAACAATAATTATACCAAACACTGTTTCAATCAGTCCATAAGGCAATAATTATGTGTATAAATCAAAATTGCACTGCACACGAAATTAAAAAACGAACGTATTACCGTACAGTTGAATCGATAGTAACAAACTAGAATCAAGAAGAAAATCAATAAACTACAAATCAACAGGTAGTTAGCGATGAAACTTACTTGTACATCTATTGTATGCGGCGAAAGCCCCAATTGAAGTTTCTCTGTTTCAATCTCACGCATTTTCATGGCAATTAGCCTTTCTAAATCTACCGTTGATAACATTGTATTACAATAATTATAGGATGCAAAAAACTTCGACCATTTCACTTTCTTGTACTAGTTCTTACCACATATACATGCTAAGCATGAAATTGAGAGTAGTTATGATATTGCCTAATACAACCAAGTACGAGTTTTGACGGTCTGATATTGTAAATTGAACGGTAATAAAAAAAATGTTTAAAGAATACTATAAATAAGTAAATAAGTAATTTAAGAATTAATTTGAGTACCAACAAACTATATTCAAATTTCAACTGACCATCTAACTGTCATGTCAAGTGTCATCCATATGTCAATGTCATATATTGATTGACAAAGAAGGACATCATTACGTCCCAAAACATACAGGCCTAAAATGGATTATTACCTACCAAAGTACTGGGTGGCGCAAAAGTCATGACCATATTTGGTTCAACTATAACATTTTTTCTAAATGAGAAAACTAGGTTTAGGTATTTTTAAATGTATATTTGTGCCATTAAATTTCGTAATAGAAGGTGCCGCGGAGGTGATTCAAACGCAAAAAAATCACGGTGCGAGGAGTGCGGCACTTTAAACGTTACGTTGACATAAAAGCTGGTTCGACAGCGTTGCTTCGCCGAGTTGAAGGTGGTGCGACCACAACGGTATCATATTTGATATAAAACTACGCAAAAGCACATGTACACAAATTTCAAGAACCACCAGAAAATACAACACCAAGAAAGCAAATTGGCAGAGGTTTCACGAGAAACTGAACCAATTAAAATCAGAAAATACATTTCACTAGACGAAATCAAAAACATCACAAACCCAGATACACTTGAATAAATTCTCACAACATAATCACAGCCACATGCATACAAACAATACCACTTAAAAAAACACAGAAACACTTACCGTGCGATGGTGGTCCGAGCAGCTTGAGACACTGAAAAAGGAAGTCGTCACCTGGAAGAACCGCATCAAACGCGCCGCAGAAGTTTGCCGATACAGAGTAATCACGGAGTTCCTGGAAAAGAAAAATGAGTATGAATTAGCAGTAAAAACAGCACAGGTAAATAGTAGGAAGGAATTCTGCGCAAAACAAGATAGGCAGAGTGTATCGAATGGGGTATATCGGGTGATAGGCAGAACGAGGAAGAGAAAGGAGGATGTGCCTTTAGAGATGAATGGTGCAAACTTTCCAATTAAAAGCTTCCGTTTGAGCATTAGCAGAACATTTTTACCCAAAGGATAAGGAACAGGAAGATGAAGCGGAACACAGGAATATGAGAAGTAAAGCGAGGGAGGTAAATAGAAATATTTGAGAAGGCAATCAAGATCCACCATTTACATTGACGGAACTAGAAATGGTAATGGGCTCATTCAACTCCGAAAAGGCACCTGGCGAAGATGGCCTCACAGCAGACATATGCTAGCACGCTGTAAACAACGACCCACAAATATTCTTAGGGATAGTCAATAAATGCCTAGAGCTCCATTACTTCCCAAACCTGTGGGAAAAAACAACAATGGTGGTTTACGTAAACCGGGAAAACCAGATTATAAAGCGCCGAAATCCTATAGACCGATTGGATTACTATCATTAATAGGGAAGATCTTCGAGAAACTGTTAATGACCCGCGTAAAATATCATCTCGTTCCAAACATTAGTACTCGCCGATATGGCTTCATGCCCCAGCGCAGCACCGAAGATGCTCTCTATGACCTAATGACACACATACGCACAAAGCTGGAACAAAAGAAAATTTTAACAACGAAGGATGATTGACAGTTATCTCAGCGACAGACAGGGCCCTATTTCATAAAGCTACAATTCGTGGTAATCTGACAATTGTTAGCGATTTTCACATGACTTTCGTTTCATAAAACTACAATTCTACAGGTGACATACAAGTGTCAGTAAAAAGCGTTTCATTTATTTGCTACTTTGTTTCTGGATTTTTCCATTTGAGATGATCGATTTTTAGTGGGGTCCTTATATGTTCCTATGAACCTTGGAAGCCTATCTCATACAGCCATCCAGTTGAATGAAAAAACACAACAAAAATTAAAACTTCTAAAACGCTTTATTATTTCCAATGTATAACTACTTCAAAGATAATTTTTAAATAATAATATTAAATAATAAATATTTCTGACACTCACACAACATTATCTAGCCCAAATTAAGTTTCTTAGGGTCGTATTTTAAAACGATACTTAAAACTAATACTAGTTTTAAACAAAGTTTAAATCGTCGAGCTTATTATCAAACGTAACTTAAAACTGCGAAAACCAAACGAATATCAGCAGAACAAAAATTAGTTTAATCACAGTTTAGTTTTATTTTAAAACTTAACTTAAAACTTAATTTGCGTTTGCTTATTATTGAAAGAATATTAACTGCTGAATATTAAATCTAAAATACACAAAGAAAGTATACGTAAAACGAAGGTGATTAAATTTTTTATTAAAATTGTAAACGAGAACAAGTATATGCATTGACAAAAATGTTATAAGCTAAGTACGGATAAATAAGTAAGATTCAGCTAACAATAACTTAATATTCATTCAATAATACGACGCGTACTTAAAACTGGAATCGTTATTTAAACTCAGATCATCTAATAACATATTAAACTGCTTTTAAGTTTTGTTCTATAATACGACCCTTAAAGAACTTGTGTTATGGATACTAGATAACTGATATACTTAAGAAATATATAAACATACATATTGAATAAATACATATTTTTTATTAGAATAAACTTAAATAAACATATAAACATCCATGACTTGACAACTAACATCTGTGTTCATCACACAAATATCCGCCGCCACCGGGACTCGAACCCAGGACCTCTGGCATAGAAGGCAATGTATGTTACCGCTACACCAGCCGGTCGTCAATTTAAAGGCAATAATCCGGTTTTGAGCATGGACACTTCTCGGGCATCTTGAGTCCAGACGTCATCTTCTTGTAGAAGGGATGCATGCGCTCAGTGAATGCCGGCCTGCAATGAGAAGACATTATCTGTGGTATCGTTCTTGTCAAAAATCTAATCAGCTCCCAACACAGTACAGGGCCCTATTTCATAAAGCTACAATTCGTGGTAAACTGACAATTGTTAGTGATTTTCACATGACTTTCGTTTCATAAAACTACAATTCTACAGGTGACATACATGTGTCAGTAAAAAGCGTTTCATAAAAATGGGGAGTTTTCTGACAGCTCATTAAAAAAACAAAACTGTACAAAATTGGTGCAAAAGGCACCAATTTTGTATTTAGATTGTATATAGATGGCGCTTTACAAAAGGCGAAGGCGAAGAATTTATTCCACACTGCGTTTTTAAAAGTAAAATAAATTAATTGACGTCTGTATCAGAAATTGAACGTATAAATAACCATAGGTGGTAGATACCACTTACCTACATTATAGTTTACAGACTTAACGCCTTCGGCTTTTTAAAAGTGCCATCTATAGAGGTTTTTTGAACTAATTCTTATGAGCTGTCAGAAAACTCCCCATTGTCTTCAGGGTTTAAAGTGTTACTAGATGTAAAAAACTTAAAATCCATTTATTATACCTCATTTCACTCACCTTTGTTGATAACGAAAGTTTATTTCATAATAATAATATATACTTTTCAAAGCAATAAAAATAATACTGCAGATAAGTGCGAGTTGATTACCGTACGTTAGGAATAAAAAAAAATTAGAAAGAGTTACTTAATAACTAAAGTAAAGAATTTAAATTAACACGCATGCTGACAGAGTAAAACAGCCAAAAAGGTCCTTTATATCTTAATATTTGTAGCTCATTATGTATCAAAAGCAATTTTAAGATAACATAGGTATTGAAAAAATGCATTGACTTTCATCACAAACTATGAGAATATGACAAGACTAGCGGATCTGAAATTTTGATACGTGTAAATTAGAAATAAAAGATATCTTTATCTATAATTTGCCTGCTAAAAACATAATTTAATGATTTTGCTCGATACACTGACCTCTATATTTACCACTGGACTGGCGGCTGTCAAAGTGCTTTTGTGCCCGTTTGATAATCGCCATTTTGGCGCTGTCGGACGTAGCGAGTGTCCGTGGTACTAAAACTAGTCGCTTACAATATACACATGTCCTCATTCTTGATAACTTTTATATAATGCTTATGTACAGGGAAGCAGCTGTACAATAGGTCTCTATGTTACTAGGTTATGATGCCACTTGAAATGTCGAGTAATCGACTTTTAATGTAGGTTATTATAACGCTAACTAATAACTTACAAATTTATGCTTATATTTATAGTTTACCTTTAAGATTAAATAATGAATAAAGTTCAGTGTTAGATCGACTATCTTTGGGTTTGTTTCTTACCATCCCTCATCTCTCACTCATCACATCACTGTAGAAACCCACTACAGTAAATGGTCCTTCGAGCCGATTATATGAAGACTACAGTAATTGGCCCTTCGAGCATCGAAGTAAATGATCGTCATAATCGAAGAATACAGTAAATGGTCCTTCGAGCGAACAGTACCAGCAGTCCCACTTGACTAAGTTTCTGGTAATTATTTCTTTCGAACATTGTTGGCGATTCGGTTTTACTGGCTTCTCACCAGCGAGATCCCCCAGTTAAAATTGAGAAGGCGCATAACAACAATTTAGAGAGAGTGATTACCTGGAACTCCGGGACCGCAAAGAAGGATATTCACCTGGAAAACATTCGACGGCGAGATATCCAGTCAACTACTTGCCATCAGCTGCAAGAAATACAGTCGTACTATAGACTATTCGTCGAGTGAACGGACAAGACAAGTTAACGAAGACCAGAACCTGCCCCTGTCTCTCAACGAAGCCGCGACTTAAAACCACAATCGAAGACTACCGTGAACTACGTCGAACCTGTGAAACTCCATCGAACATTTGGGGTATGTACAGCAAGACACAGTGGATTAACGCTTACACTACTTTGTGTTCTTAGTGGATCCGTACGAATGCGAATCGGTTTTACTGGCTTCTCACAAGCGAGATCCCCCAGTTAAAATTGAGAAGGTGCGAAAAGTCGTGCTGGGTTCACGAAGACATAGAGTAAAATTGACCACTGCGTATCCACATATACTGAGAAAAAGATCAGTATTTATTGAGTGACATATAAGTTACATAAAGCTCAAGTGACGTCCAGCGTACCTACATAAACTCTCTGCTTCCTAAGAGGTTTAACGCTACACACGTGATCAAAATGGAGAGCCTTCTTCAGCGACAACAAGAAATCATTGAAGCTATCAAGAAGGTAGAAAGAAACTTCAGTAAAGATTCTCAAAGCCGGAAGACTCGTACATACTTGGATGAAAGACTCGACTCAATTGACAGACTATGGGGAGAGTTCCAAGTCAACAACCATAAATTATCCGACTTTGAGAATGACAAAGAACCTTATTTCATTGAAAACCAGTTTCAACAAGCAAGAGTATACTTTGATGCAGTGCGTAACAAAATCGCGTCATTTGCTCCAATAATCGAAACCTTTCAACTAACTCCAACCAGACGAGAAGAGAAGTCTAGGATTCAGTCAGATTCCGATCAGAGAGAGGCTTCTACGTCGAGAGGGCGACCTATACCCCCGACGCCAATAACAACACTCCAAGGGCCGGTAGCTGAGCTGCTATCCCTACAACGAACCAACTTTAGAGCGTATCTATGGCAAGTAAACAGCTTAAAAGTTGATGAGATGCGTGACAAATGGGAACTCGAAGATGAGCTACGCAGCATCCAAACACGGTGGAATGCAATCGACGCTCTGCACCTCAAGATTGACAATATTTTACAAGGCTCCGATTACAATTATGATGAAGAGTTCCTCAAGTACGAAAAATCATTCAAGGAGGTGAAAAGAGCCCTTAACCTCCAGCTGGCCTCTACGGCGCATCTTCAACAAGCAACCCCACACGTCGACATCCCAATATTCACGGGGAAATACACTCAGTGGCCTACATTCTATGACCTCTTTGTAGAGACCATACATAATAACAACAGCCTGACCAACGCACAAAAAATGCAACATTTGAAAGGACGGCTGAGAGGAGATGCTGAGCGACTAATTCAGCACTTACACATTTCAACCGAAAACTATGAAACAGCATGGGAGATTATAACTCACAGATATAATAACCCTCAACTGTTGTTTACTAAGCAGATTGAAATATTTATAAATCAACCTGTCGCGCATAAGCAATCGGCACATGAGATAAGACGACTCTATGACACGACTAGAGAGTGCATCTTTGCGATACAGAATCTAGGTATAGATACAAGTACCTGGGACCCGTTATTAGTACATCTCATAGCCAAAAAATTAGATAGTGAGACGTACAGCAACTACAAGGAAGCGCGAAAGTCTCCACGGGATTTACCGTCGCTATCTGAACTTATGAATTTTCTCGAAGACAAATTCAATGCTTTGGAGCCCATAAGCAAGAAAGATAAAGAGATTATGGCACCTTTTTACAAGTCTGATCTACATAAAACCGTTAATAGCAAGCCGTTTAAACATCTTCAACCACGCCTTAGGGGTCATCGTTTTGGAAAACCTCAAAATCGAGAATATCAAGCTGCCGCCACTTGTACTACAAGGTGCCCACTTTGTAACAAAGGTCATGTATTGTACAAATGCAGCAAATTCTATAAATTGAGTTCAGACGACAGACTGATGACCGTCATAAAATTGAGTGTATGCAACAATTGTTTATACTCACACAACGATAATATATGTACATCGACGAAAAAATGCAGAGTTTGTGAAAAAGGCCATAACACAATGTTACATGAAGCGTATGCGAATTTAAACAATGTAAAGCAACCGAATGAGACTGCACATTCATCAGTTTCTCCAACCGCCCCAATAACACAGAAACCTCAAATAACGTCACGACAAGATAACAACCGAGACCTTTGCGTTAACCATGTCGCTGCGGATAACGAAGAGATCTTGTTAACGACCTTGTCAATCAAGGTCAAGGCAGCCGATGGAACCCATGTTACCATGAGGGCGCTCTTAGATCAGGGCTCACAGATATCCCTTATATCTGAAAATGCCGCCCAGATATTAGGGTTGCCTCGGCAGCGGTATCACGCATCCGTATCCGGAATCGGGAATGGAAATAAGCAAGGGAAAGGAGTTGTTGTCCTGGAATGTCAGTCGGTTTATGAAGACTACGACTTTACAACACAAGCATTAGTCATAAATAACGTCATAAACAACTTTTTACCTAATATGACTTTCAGTAAACAGTCCTGGCCGCATTTGCAGCACATACAACTGGCAGATCCTGAATATAACGTCTCCCGACCCATAGACCTGCTACTAGATGCCAGTATATACTCCGATATAATCATGAGCGGTCTCATAAAGGGTCCTAACATGGCACCCATCGCCCAACAGACGAGGCTGGGTTGGATCTTATCAGGCAATGTGAAAACATTTAAGTGTCACGTTGTTATTAATGACTTATCAGCCATATCTCAATATTGGGAGCTAGAAGAGATAAGCGAATCGAACTCCGAGTTAACGCAAGATGAGCTATACTGTGAACAGCTGTATAAGTCTACAACGAAGCGCTTAGAAACCGGAAGGTACGAGGTCGCGCTCCCGATGAATCCTGGATTCGAAAAGAAACTCGGTGCATCGCGAGCTAAGGCCGTCGCACAGTTCTATAACTTGGAGAAAAAGCTGCATAAAAATGAAGAATATGCCACAGCATATAAAGATTTTATGCAAAGCTATGAACAACAGGGTTACATGGTTCCAGCAAAACAAAAGGGTGAACCATCGTGCTATCTCCCTCATCACGGCGTGTTGAAACATGAGTCCACGACAACAAAACTGAGAACAGTTTTTAATGCATCGTCAAAAACGTCCAGTGGCTATAGTCTTAATGATTTGATGAAACGGGGTCCTAACCTTCAAAAGGATCTCCAGCATCTCATCTTAGTATGGCGGCAACACAAGTACGTCATAACAGCAGATATTGAACGCATGTTTTGCAGAATTTTTTTGAGAGAGTCCGATCAAAAGCTTCAAAAAATCGTATGGAGAAACTCGCAGGAAGTACCTTTGACAGAATACCAACTCCGAACAATCAGTTTCGGGACAAAGGCAGCACCTTATCTTGCTATGCGTACTTTGAGGCAGTTGGATATGGACGACGCACACAAGTTTCCCTTAGCTGCTGTGACCTTGATGACGTCGTTTTATATGGATGATCTGTTGGCAGGTTGTGATAAAATCTCCGAAGCCAAAAGACTACAACAAGAAATTATAGAGATACTAGCAGGAGCTGGAATGAACATACGCAAATGGTCTAGTAACTCCGATGAACTCACAAAGGATCTATCGGCTGACCAGCGTGACATGCCCCTCCACTTTAAGTGTTCTGAAGATCGGAAGACATTGGGGCTACAGTGGAACCCCTCATCCGACTCTTTCTCTTTTCAAAATAAATTCGAAGATGACACAGGGGACTCTATTATTACTAAACGTCAACTATTATCAAAAATATCGAAGATATTTGATCCCTTGGGTTGGCTTTCTCCGATCACGATGAGGGCTAAGTTATTATTTCAACGTACGTGGACAGAAGAAACAGCTGATTGGGATAAACCACTTACTGAAAATATTAACAAAGAGTGGATTCGACTAAGAAATGACATGCAAAAGATAAATACATTCAAAATCCCACGCTACTTGGGTGGTAAAGACTATATTATTCATGGCTTTTCTGATGCATCTGAGAAAGGATACAGTTGTGTAATTTACGTAGTCACAAAAAATCCTTACGGCGTATCCACATCAACACTAGTGATCGCAAAAACAAAGCTAGCACCTTTTAAAAATAAATTGACTCTTCCAAAACTAGAGCTTTGTGGAGCGCTTTTACTATCACGCCTCATTAAGAAAGTAAAAGAAACCTTTAAACAAAATACTCAGGTCTACGCGTGGACCGATTCCATGGTGGTGCTTGGTTGGCTTCATGGAGATGTCAATAGATGGAAACAGTTTGTGGCCAACAGAGTTCGTACAATACTTAGCATCATCCCATCATCGTCTTGGCACCACGTCCGATCTGAAGAAAATGCTGCAGACTGCGCTACCAGGGGTCTCACTTCGTCACAACTGGCTCAGCATTCCTTATGGTGGCGTGGACCGTCATGGCTACCGACATTAGATCCAAACAGGATCATTAAAAATAAATATGAAGTACCACTAATAGAAACAAAGAAAATCCACGTGAATGCAGTAGTATGTTATAAAAATGAGCTATTTATAAAACTACTAAATGAATGTAGTTCAATTCGACGTATAACAACAACAATATGCTGGCTATCACGTTTTGTGCAGTGGTTGCATAATAAAAAGACTACACAACTTAACCATTTAACAGCCTCTGAAATGCAAACTTCGCTTAATTTGATTATCAAGGCTACGCAATCTATCGAGTTTGAAGACGATTTATTTTATTTGAAGGCACACGGAAAATTAAAAAGGGAAAGTAAATTAGCGAGTCTATGTGCATACATAGACCCCAGGGATGATCTGCTGAAAGTCGGAGGGCGATTGAATAACTCCATGCTCAGTCAATCTGCTAAGCACCCTATTATTTTACCTAGTAACAGCAAGCTCACCGAACTCGTAATAAATCAAGCTCACTCTGTCACGCTACACGGTGGACCGAGCTTAACGTTATCGTATATTCGAGAGAAATACTGGATAATCAGCGGTCTTCGTTCTGTAAAAAGGGAACTCCGGAAGTGCGTGACTTGTCGGCGCTACAGAGAAGAGAAAAGAACACAAATTATGGCCGATCTACCAGAGCCCCGTGTCACTCCTTCACGCCCGTTCACTCATACCGGGGTTGATTTCACCGGACATTTTGACATCAGAGCCAACAAAGGCCGCGGCGTGCGAACCCATAAGGGTTATGTAGCAGTGTTCGTATGCCTATCAACAAAGGCAGTTCACTTAGAGTTGGTTTCTGATCTCTCTACGCCGGGATTCCTAGCCGCGTTCAGACGTTTTTGTGCTAGAAGAGGAGCTCCAAAACATATGTATAGCGATCAGGGACGAAATTTCATCGGAGCTAGCAAACTATTGAAGAAAGAGTACGCTGAGATAATTCAAACTCTCGATGTTCACGCTCTTAACAGTATCGGAGACTACGATATTCGGTGGCATTTTAACGCTCCAGCTAACCCATCTGCAGGAGGATTATGGGAAGCGGC
Organism: Stenoptilia bipunctidactyla; assembly: GCA_944452665.1. Taxonomy (NCBI): domain Eukaryota; kingdom Metazoa; phylum Arthropoda; class Insecta; order Lepidoptera; family Pterophoridae; genus Stenoptilia; species Stenoptilia bipunctidactyla. Next base: position 14,495,163 of record OX101748.1, on the reverse strand, counting down.
AGTTAAAAGCTTCAAATACCACCTTAAGAGAGTAATCGGCGAGCAGAAACTCACGTATGAAGAGTTTATTACGATACTTCATCAAATTGAAGCCTGCCTTAACTCTCGGCCTCTAATTGCTTTGAGTGAAAGCCCAGATGATGAATATCTATCTCCAGGACACTTCATTATTGGTGGCCCACTAGTATCCAGACCACAGACGGACCCCGGTCACATGAGCTTGACCACCAGATGGCAGATGATGCAAGATATAAACAAACAATTTTGGAAGAAATGGTCTATTGATTATTTACAACAATTGCAAGTTCGAACTAAGTGGAGGACACCCACAAAAAACATCGAAATTGATGACATCGTTTTGATAAAGGAGGAAAACCTGCCCCCAGGTAAATGGTCGATGGGCAGAGTAGTGGATGTACACCCTAATAAGGATGGATACGTTCGAGTTGTATCCGTAAAAACGAAAAATGGGATCTTAATGAGGCCTATTACGAAGCTATCAATGCTACCCGTAAAAGATGAATACCCTCAACCACCTTTACGTGACGCGAACTAATCGACTACTGTTAACGTCATCACTGCCCGACGACGTCACGATAACCAGTGTTAACAAGGAGGCTTTCGAGTTGGACAAGGTTATCATCAGCCTACCTCAAACTTCATTTTCGTTCGAATTTAGTTTAGTTACAGTGCATACAACCTACAAAGGGACTTGCTGCTTACTCTAACAGAAACAGATGTTCAGCGCTGTGTACACATACAAACAAACACAATATTATGCTCTATAAATAAACCTATTAATTAATTACAATTGACTCATTCAATTTGTAACGTGAGCATTCATAACAAAACAATGTGTAGCACAAAGACGACGCCGTGCCACGAGCGATGGATCAAGTTACACCGCGATAACAGGTGGTTATTCACTTGCTGTGGGAAATGCGTAGTGCGCATATTTTGCCCTGACGTTGGAATGGTTATGAAGTCATTGACTGGAAACGGCCTTCTAGACATTGGACCAGGCTGTATTATAAAGAGTGACACGTTCTCTATTACAGGTCACAATAACTATTTGAGCCGCGCCCAGGTTCAAGGTGAGATTCCTATATTGCCAGAGATATCGATATTAAACTCAATATTGAACTCCTCACTTTATACTCCAATCTTTCAACAACCTAATCCAGAAGATCACCAGGAAACATGGCGCCGTATGCAAAACCAGAGAAACTACATCAAAGAGCAAGAAGGTGTCACCCTCAGCGTACACGATGTTCATCAATATTCAGTTCTCTATAGCATATTGGGACTGATAATAGTCACTGGAGCCGTTTGCTTAGTCATGCGACGGCGCAAAAGCAAGAGAGCCCTGGAAATGAGAACGCCGAGCTCTACTGAACCTCCGATCCAGATGGCGGTGATCGCGACCAGCGACGGACAGGCGACGGCCACTTATGCAGTACCCCGTCCGCGAGCCGTACGATTGGATATCCCGGCTACGAATATAGTTTAAACTTAGAATAGAGATAATGAAATATTTAAGATTTTAGAATAATATGTCGTGTAAAATATATAAGTTTTCAATTTCAATTAAGTTTGTTTAAGTATGTTGATTTCTTGTAAAATTTTATGTTGTGATAATTTAACCTTGTCTTATATCCATTTCTTTTGAGTGGGCAGAATGTACAGGGAAGCAGCTGTACAATAGGTCTCTATGTTACTAGGTTATGATGCCACTTGAAATGTCGAGTAATCGACTTTTAATGTAGGTTATTATAACGCTAACTAATAACTTACAAATTTATGCTTATATTTATAGTTTACCTTTAAGATTAAATAATGAATAAAGTTCAGTGTTAGATCGACTATCTTTGGGTTTGTTTCTTACCATCCCTCATCTCTCACTCATCACATCACTGTAGAAACCCACTACAGCTTATAACGATAACAACATAAAATTCGAATTAATATTTAATAAATATAAAATCACTTAACAATAAGCAAGCACTTCTCTGGCGGCCACTTGCAATATACGTCAAAATTTGTTCTGCGGACACTCGCTACTCGCTAGTGGCGCTTCAAATAGGCACAAAAAAATAGCTGTCAAACTTACGGAACAGCCAGTCCAGTGGTAAATATAGAGGTCAGTGGCTCGATAGTTTTTTTTTTCGAAAACACGTCTAAACTTTTTCTTAAATTGCCACGAAATCTATATGCTCAGAAATAACTTAAATACAATCTCCACATCATTGTTCAAACTTTGGTTGCTCAAAATTTACATAGCATTGACCATTATTGTTTATCGATTTTTGAAATGATTTCAGTGTCTGAGCGTGTCGATGATGGCGATTTCTATGCAATACGCGACCTTATGTCGGCGTGTTAAGGTGCTAAGATTTCAAGAAAAAACATTTCGAAGTGCCGCCTTAAATAGCCATCATATTTTAGGGGATCAATCCAAGGTTAGTTGTAATAACATTTTCTATAAGTACCAACCACCCTGTAAGGTTTCTTATTGTTATTTTAAATAATTTTTAACAGTATATAGCGAACGATACAAAATACTTTATAGCAGACTGAACTAGAATGAATAATAAAAATCGAATTAAATTATGATGCCGGGTTATGCCCTTAATGCCCTTTGAAAGAGATTGGTAAAACATATACACTTATAATAATAATGCGGGTCTTTTCCGCCGCAAGGCGAGTAGTTATAAGTATGCTAAATAATAATAATAAAACTCTTTATTGTACACCAACATTGTTACACAGTTTAAATTAAAAATAACAATAACTTATTCCAGCGGTTTACTTCAAAGATTTATGTTTTATTATTTGAGATATTTTATTAAACGGTATTTTTCCTTCCTCCGATTATTTACCTTCCTGTGCAGTTTTTGATAATAAGTAGGTCATATTATTAAACTTAAACATTCCCGAGTCTGCGATCTTCGTCAGGGGTTCCGCAAAAGACCTTTTTTGTTGGGCTTACGTCACGTCAATCCACCCACAGACAGCGTCAATCTTCATAACAAGAAAAGTACCTACGCGAGTTCTTTCTTTGAGGTTATTTTTCTGTCAGTTGTGTCTCAGTAGCGATTCTCAGAACAGATTTTGATAAAATTGCTAAATTAAATCTGCAATTTTGTTGTATGTACCTAACTGGTGACTTTAATTAATTTAAAGACACACTAAAGACCCATATTTATTTTGAACGTCGCCAATAATCAAGATATCTAAGTAATAAAACCTTCAAGAAATAATTCTATTAAATTATTTTATTAATTGCAGGGTGAATAAATAGGGCGACTTAAATATGGATGATGATTATAAAGCTAAGGTTGCTGAACTAAAAAGCAAAATAAAAAACTATCCAAATTTTCCTAAGGAGGGAATTCTTTTCTGGTAAGTAATTTTCATGTCATGCGCACGTATTACTGATGAAGATAATCGTCACTTTAAATGCGACGTCATCGTACTTTATAAAATGCTGTCAAGATCATCCATTGTTATTCACCACTTAGTCTTATCTTTCTTGACAGTACTTGATAACATTTGTAATAGAATGTGTAAGGTTAAAAAACATATAAGAACTAAAAATCTATTATCTCTCATCTATAATCAGCTTATTTCTATTTACTGTTCTTCATGTCTTAAAGTTCCGGAGTTGATCTTACAATCTTGGCCTCTGAAATTCAATTATAAATCATAGATAATTAATAAAAGTCATAAATTTCTATTTAAAAGAAACATCAAATTCGGGACTGTAAATATGTCTTACTTATATTGAGTGTATGAGAAACTAACAAAATGGGAAAAAAAAATCATGAAATGTATTAAAGCTATACTTACAAGCTTAGCAGTTGGTTTATTTATATAATTTTTTTAACTTACTAACTTATAAATTACAGTTAATTTATAACAACAATGATTGTTGCTGAAATTTGGAACATACATTCCTTAGGGAGTGTTGGCATAGAAGGAATTCCTGAACCTCTTGCAGGCTTTTGTAGCTATAGCAATTTTTAATTTGTATTCTAATGTGTATACAAATTTGCAGGCAAAATTTAGATACAATGTAACAGTAGGATACTAAATAAAAGACTTTTGAACTGCACTTAATTTCATTAAAATTTTAACTAGATGTTAGGTTTGCTTTAAAAACCGAGCTAAATGTTGATTTATTGTGGTCCTATAAACCACTACCTGTTTTATTGGATATGTATGAAGATCCCTTGAAGACCAGTGTGTTATAATTAAAATATAATAACTCTAAGTTCACATCTCATTATATGTGACAATCAATATCTAAGTTCATCACACATAGGTAATATTCCAGTATAATTATACTTGAAGCAATAACATTTCTAAGTCCCACATCATATCATCATCACAACTCTTTGTAATGAGCCCACTGCAAGGCATCAGTCTCTCCCCTGGATGAAGAGGAGGTATAGGCCATAATCCACCAAGCTGGCCCAGTACTGGGTGGTGGATGCCAGAATTTTTAGTGCGCCTAGATGGCTTCTGACAAACCCTAACGACTACTGTATACAAGTATACAGCACCCGGGACCGACTGCTTAACGTGCCCTCCGAAGCACGGAAGTCGTCGTGAGATATGAATGGTCGGCGGTCACCCATCCAAGTACCAACCGCGCCGAACGTTGCTTAACCTGTGATATCGTATGATACACACAGTAACCTCGGCGCCACGACTACTTCACCACATCATATTATATTTGACAATCAATATCTAAGTTCATCGCCCATAGGGAAGATACAGTATAATTATAATTAAGGCAATGATATGTCTAAGTCCCACATCACATTATATGTGACAGTCAATATCTAAGTTCATAGCTAAGGCCAAGTTTTGATGCTGCATTCTTAATATTTTCTTAACTAACTAATTTGGGTAAAACTAATTGTGGAAGTTGCAAAATGCCAGGATGTGATAGTTTAAGATAATACATGAATAGAAAAAATAAATTAAACAATAATTATTAATTATTTACTGAGCAAACTTCTCCGAAAGTCAAAGAAATCATTACGCAATGCATGGTTTTGCGTAATGATTATAAAACTATACGTAATACAATAAATACTTAGCGGGTGGTGGTGTGCGTGTGGCGGGAAAACTACTGTGTGCTTGTTGACTGAGGCAGCGTGTCGGGAGAAGTGTAGTAATGTCTCTTTATTTATTTATAGGGATTTCTGGTGAATAATAAAGTACCTACTTTTATTACATAATTATGATCAGAATCGAGTACAGAGTGCTCTCCTTCAGTATTTCAAATTTGTCACCAGTCGCCCTGTATAATGTTGTCTTAAGTTTTCACAATGCATAACCTAAAAAAACCCTTGTATCCGTGCGAAAATTGAGATCAGACGTACTATGAATGATTAATAAAACTGAATAATTAATGATATTATTTTTGAACAGTGCAATCCAGCTCAATTTATCATCAATCAATATATATAAAACTGTTCCGTTACTGACTGACAGACTGACAGACAACGTACAGCCGTAACCACTGGGCGTAGAGAGCTGAAATTTGGAAAATACATTCTTTAGGGGATGTAGGGGTGCACTAAGGAAGGAATTCCCGAAATTCCCACGGGAACGGGAAAAGTAGGACTTTTTAGTTTTTTATGAAAATTTTTATTCCTTGAGTGCACGGATGTGCTTGGTATAATGTTTCCTTAATAAGTGTCTGTTTGTATTATGGAACGAATTCTCGAAATTCCCATGGGAACGGAAAATATAGGACTTTTGAGTTTATGCGTGTACGAAGTCGCGGACAAACGCTCGTCTTGTATAAAATGTGTCCCAAAAGTGCTCTTTTTGAATAAAATCACATAATTATTGACCAAGTAGTAGTAAGCATGTATTTCTATTACAATATCATCATCACTGCGGGGACATGATTCTCCTTCTTTGCCCTCCGAATAGGGCTGCCATCTCTAAAATCTGCCAACCAGGTCAAGAAGCGCGAAAACTCCGGATTTTGGAGCTTACACCCGGACTTTTTTGATAAATTAAACCTTAGTTTATCTATTCAATAAACTATACGCAGACAAAATGAGAATAACTGCTTGAAGTTTTCAATGCCAATGAAGTGTTTGACAGTTATGTTTACTTGGTGAGCCTTATAGTTTATCGAATAGATAAACTACAGTTGAAGTCCTCCGAAATCAAGCTTCAGTGGAATAAGTTATAGTTCCATTGGTCATTATAAATCGACTTTTTTTTAAGGCCATCTTATGACTTGAATAGTACCTTAGCGCCATCTAGCGCTCTAAACCCGAAGTAAATCGAACATTCGAACGCCCAAAAAAACGTAGTACTAGCTACTTTTAAAATAATTTTTAATTCTATGCGCCCCGATTTTATTTCACCGATGTTTGCCATAAAAATGACAAAACGGTTTTTGTGATCTAAAAGGGGCGCATTACATTATTGAAGGAAATCGTGGTCAAAATAAAACATCACACAAAATTATTTTCCATTTTTTAATTATGTCTTCTCCATCTCAATGTACTGTTATACCACATGATGAAACACAGCACAATTCTTGAGGCATTTCTAAGTGTCAATATCACAAAAACAAACTTATCAGAGTCACCAACACATCACGTAAGTTCTCTAATTCCTTCGCTGTAAAGACAGGAGGAGTTACACTCTACTCAATGTTCTTTACAGGGAAAACGGAGAAAAATATTGTTTAGATTGTGAACAAATCCGGAACAGCAAAAACAGATTTCTTTATCTGAAAAATTAGGTTATCTTAGGTAGGGTAAAAATCAAAACTAGTCGAATTAAAATATTAAGATGAACTTAACTTCCCATACCGAACGCATTTTTTAGGAGTCGAAATACTTTGAGACTTGTCAACTAGGTGGCGATAGTATCCTTTAAAAACTTTAAATTATATGAAAGACAAACTAGCATGGTTTCTGGGTCATATTGATAAATCCAGGAGTCGTCACCTGTCACAAGTCTTAAACGCGCCGTGACGAGCCAGCATCAAATTTTTGGATGATATCACGGCACATCTTGTGAACTCTTCCGGAACCAATGTTGAATCTCTGCGTCCGTAATTCGTCTATTTTCTTGAATTTTTTTAACTGCCAGCACATTTTCTTCGCTGACAGCCGTCGTAGGATGACCGCTTCTTTGTTCATCCCCCAAAGTAAGACGACCGCGTTTGAACTCACTATACCAGCGGTAGATGGTTGCTTTTGAAGGTCAAAAATGACTCATCAGGTTAAAAGCCACATTTGAAGTCGTAAAAAATCATAGCACGAAAATGTTCTCGATGCAGATCCATTTTTTAATGAGACAAGAAAATTGGAATTGGTTTTCAAAAAAGTGCGTAGAGAAATTTGAAAATCAAACAATTGTATTTTTATTTTTAAATAATGAAGTTTTCATAATAATTACAGGTGGTCAGTGCCGGGTAAATAAGCATTCGCTGTTTTGAAAAATTGTAGCAAGTTGGTTTGCATTCAGATGTTTGTCCTAGTGGCTCACATTTTCACTAAAAGATTTTAAATTCCCCACTCACCTATCAATTTTGTGTCGTCAATTTCTATGTTCTTCGATCGGTGGTAATTTGAAAACGTTAACCTTGACTACTAATAAAACCCCGCCCGGAGGTACCCCGGACGCCTTCTAAACTAGAACATTTCCGGGGAAACCCGGACGGCCCAGCCTTCGAAGCACTATGGTTTTATGGTTAAAAAGTGCAAAAGTTTATTCTGCAAGGTCAATTCTAGAAACATTATGGGCGGGTGAGGAGTGAGTGAGATGACATCAGCAAACATAATACGGTCGCTGCCTCTTGTGTGTTTTAGACATGGCATAGCCCACCCGGTTGGCAGAAAGTTCTACCTCTCAGTCTACCTTTAACATGCCCTTTTCTAAAACTTAGTTTTCCAAGAGTACAAGTTCTGTTGTTCATTCAAATGAAATTTATATTTTTGTATTTGATTGATTTCAATCTTGTGGCGTTGTTGCCGTGTGGTAATCGCTGTTGGTCCATGGAAAGTGATGGTGCTGATGACGACGATGGTGATGTTTGTTCTCTTCTGCAAAAGTAGTGTTGGTTGATCTGATTTGGGTCACCACTTTAGGCAAAAGGTCATCACAATTCTTTTTAAGCAGCCCACCAAACCGGCCCATAGCTTGTTGGTGCATTTCAGACTTTCCTAGGCACCAAAAAGGCTTCTGAAAAATTATAACAACTACTGTATATAAGCAAAATTTAAATTTAAGACCTGACCCCCGTTTGACATCAATCTTACTTGGTGCTAATTGAAGTTGAGGTCAAAGATGAGTGCGTATGGGCTTAGGAGTGATTTCCGTTTGCTTAAAATGTTGCGAGAATGTAATTTTTTGACATGTCCTTATTAAAAGTGTTTGTTTTATATTTAATTAACTTTAATTTTTGACATTTCATTGTAAAGTTCTATATTACTTTTCTTATCAATTTTTTTTTTTTTCTTATTGTATAATTATTATTTTTCTTTTGGTTTTGTTTCATAATTATTTTTCTTTTGACATATGTTGATATTGTATTTAATGTTTTTTTTTTATATAATGACAAATTGTGACTTTCTTTAACTTATGTAATTGGTATTGTATCGTTTAAGTTAAAGTAAATATATAAATAAATAAATACAATACAATACAATACAAATACACTTTATTGCCAGAATCAAACAAACAGATACAAACACTTTAACATGTACACAGAAAAGAAAACTGGATTCAAAGCAATATAGGTGGCCTTATCACTCATGAGCGATCTCTTCCAGGCAACTTTTATTTTACAAAAATAACAGTGCAAATAATTGGTAGGGTTTGCGTTGCTTTAAAAAAATAGAATAATGTTACTTATTGTTAATAATGTTATAAATGTGAAAGTTTGGATGTATGAATGTCTCTTTCTCAATCACGGCTGACCGCCTCAACGGATTTGGATGAAATTTGGCATAGGTATAGTATATTGTAACAATGTAATATGGAATAACGCACTAACACTATTTTTGTCCAGATATTCCCGCGGGATTCGAAATAGCGTAATATTACATAATTATAGAATAGTTTTTGGGGAGAAGTAAAATTTACGGAGAAGTACTCAGAAGTTAATGCATCTTAACATTTTTCTTCCACTTCCGTGCTTCGGAGGGCACGTTAAGCTGTCGGTCCCGGGTGCTGTATACTTGTATACAGTAGTCGTTAGGGTTTGTCAGAAGCCATATCGGCACCCTGAAAATTCTGACATCCACCACCCAGCACTGGGCCAGCTCGGTGGATTATGGCCTAAACCTCCTCGTCACCCAGAGGAGAGACTCATGCCCTGCAGTGGGCCCATTACACGGAGTTGTGATGATGATGAACATTTTTCTTAAAGGAGTCTATGGATTTCGCGTAATGAAGTGACAAAGGCAATGAGTTCTATAAGAATATGGCTTTTACCGAGCACAACTGATGATGAAAATGAGTTTTATGACGTGGAGTTACTAACAAATAATTGTTAGATGATCACGATTTACGTTCATGGCCTTGATCCCGAAGTATGTCTTAAAGAAGTAATATTTCCTTTAAATATGAGATACCGATATAGATGCAGCGCATAGTTGAGTGATTGGATTTTTCGTTAAAGTTATTCATTACGCCACTGTCGTTGCGATACAAAATCGCAAAAACTACATGGCCCCAAACTAAGCAGAGCTTGTGATATGGGATACCATGTAGCGAACTAGGGGGGGAAACTAGAATATAAATACATATATAGATAAACGCCCAGACCCGGGACATTTTTTCCGTTTTTCTTGTTCCGTGCGGGAATCGAACCCGCGACCACTAGGGCCTGAGGCAGACAGTGTTAGCCCCTCGCAAAAGTCGTCAAAGTGTGGCTACATATCCCAAGTAAAGGCATACTTTAGTGTGTCAGTTTCTATAACTTATTCCTTGTTTTCAGGGACATATTCTCTGCTATATCAAATGGTCCAACCTGCAGTTTGCTCCAAGATATCATGGTGGAGACAGTTCGGAAACAGTATCCGGACATTGAAGCAATAATAGGGCTGGAGTCCAGAGGATTTCTGTTTGCGTTCTCGCTGGCTGCTACTCTAAAAGTTGGATGTCTTCCCGTCAGGAAGAAGGGGAAGCTTCCTGGTGAAGTGGTGTCCTATAAATATGAGTTGGAGTATGGAACTGTAAGTATATTGTTATTATTATATAAGGTGTTCTTTTTGATATCCCATAACTTTGAGGTTTTGTTCCTTTCTAAAACTAATAATTTTTGCCAAAGAATATCTGGTTCAAAAGTGTATACTTTCCAAAATAATATCAATCTTAATATAATGAGATCATAAATTATCACCCTTTTGAAATTTCTTTAATATTCATTCAATAAACGCGTTTCACTGAAGCCATACAATAAACTACAAAAACATTTTAATCGTTGAAGAACGTTGCATACAATGTACAGAGGCCTGATGAATTATCTGACCACCTGAGTTTTAAGACATTCATTTTGAATACAATGCCATCTATGGAAACGTAAAGTAGTTGCTCAACAATAATAGTTTTATAATTGAGAACAACGCCATCATATGGTAGGAAGGAGAATAATTATTAGTTCTAGAATTGATAAAAATAGAAAAAAGGAGTGTAGACAACACGCGCCACCTTGAGGGACGCCAGCTTCATTTTTACACCAAGCAGAAATAGTGTCTTCAACTACCATACGTTGCCGACGCCCACACAAGTAAGAATGAAACCAGCCAATAACTGATGGAGATATGTTAAGAGACCTTAGCAATAAGCAATAACAGTGCAATTTTAAAGCCGGACTTAAGTGGGTTAATTAAGTTATTTTTTATAAGGAAGGATTTTAATTGGAAATTAACAAGGCGTTCTAAGACTTTCGACAGGAATGGCAGGATAAAAATAGGTCGGAAGTCTTGAGGCATAGTAGGTATAGGAGTTTTGGGCATAGGTATAATATTTGCTTCCTTCCAAGCAGTCGGAAATTTATTGAATGATATGCGTAATGATAGGGAGGAGGAAGTCAAGCAAAATGAGGACCATTTTGCGGCTAATAAGGTCAGACCCAACTGCATTAGATGAAATGAATGTAATGAATGGACATGTTATTTGAGTCTATTACCTACATGGTCCCATTAACACCCTATAGTTATGGGAAATCAAAAGGAACACCTTGTATACAGAGAAATTTTTATTTCTGAGATTTGTAAAATAGACTTATATGATATAACAAATGGAATCGTCAATTGTTTGACATGATTTCGAATGAACGCATTGTTTTGTTACGTAGAGTCTGACCAATGAAAGCTGTCCACGAAGAAAAGCGAGAATTTTAAAAAGTCAAGATCAGGCAATGCTGGTTTGACCCTGCCCAAATGAAGTTGATACTATTTATTTATCGACTTCAATAAAGGAGGACGATATTTATTCGATGTATGTGCAATAGTAGGTATTAACTTCGTTTAAGCAGCGTGAAGCCAGGAGGCGCAACTTGATTTTTAAAATTGCCTCCTTTTTTCTTGGACAGCTTTCAATGGTCAGACTTGGCTTATGCTTGGTGGTAGGATCCCTTCTGGGTGGGATCCCGCCTGGCTAGCGACCACCCTTTATATAAAGTCTGCCGCCAAATGTTACCGCTCCGGCGCGGTAATGTGTTCCGGCAATATTTTATAAAGAGCCAGTTCCTTCCTAAGCCCGTGTGCTTTCATCTTCGACCTCATCGTCACTTACCATCAGGTGCGATTGAGGTCAAACGCGGGTTTAGTCACTAATAAAAAAAAAAAAAAAAAAAACTCTAGCAATGATTTTTTCGTTCGAATTACCAAGTACATAAAAAATTATTGACTTAGTTCGAAGTATAAAGAGATTTTGTAGGGAATTCGTCATAACTTTGAATTTAAGATAGGTGCGAATTATCGCAGGCTGGAATTAAGGGCAAACAATTTATGTTTTGGCCTAAAACCTCCTCGTCACCCAGGGGAGAGACTCATAGCCCTGCAGTGGGCTCATTACAAAGAGTTGTGGTGACGGTGGTGATGAATTTATGTTTCAATATTTATTTTTTTCATAACGCATATTAATCGAATTATTTTAAGGCTCTATACTTTGTATGATACCTAGGTTCGTTTATCAATTAATTATCCTTTCTTTCCAGGATATTTTGGAAATCCAAAAAGACTCAATGAAGCCTGGCCTCAAATGCCTCGTAGTCGACGATTTAATAGCCACAGGCGGAACCCTATCTGCAGCTGTAAGACTATTGAAAACCTGCGGTGCTGACGTCAAAGGATGTCTCGTAATAATAGAGTTGAAAAGCCTGGATGGACGCAAAAATATACCTAATGGCGTCCCCGTACAGTCTTTAATACAGTACGAGTAATATTAGGTACAGGGTTCGATGTTATAGTTTCATAGATGAGAAAAAAAATCGCTTACGACTGGGACTCGGATAGGATTGCCAACCATACTCTTATAAACAGTATTATAATGACTTTCAGTACATTATACTTTTTACTGTTGAACAAAAATAAAGTAGGAAGTACCTACACAAAATAATGTTTTCAGTGAAAAATTCTTAACGCTTTATTTGCTAGACTTAATAGTCATAGTAAAAGGGAAGTCGTCGTGGCGCCGTTGTTACTGTGCATATCAAACGATATCGCAGGTTAAGCGCGCTCGGTGCGGCCGGTATTAGGATGGGTGACCGCCGTTCATTTATTTCTCACGACGACTTACGTGCTTCGGAGGGCACGTTAAGCAGTCGGTCCCGGGTGCTGTTTACTTGTATACAGTAGTCGTTAGGGTTTGTCAGAAGCCTTTTCGGCACCCTGAAATATCTGACATGTACCAACCAGCACTGGGCCAGCTTGGTGGATTACGGTCTAAACCTCCTCGTCACCCAGAGGAGAGATTCATAGCCCTGCATTACAGCTCATGACATTACATGGAGCATTAGTGGGCTCATTACATGGAGTTGTGATGATGATTATGAAATTAATAATTTGTGCGAGGAACTCTAAAAATATGTGTTTAAAACATTAAATAATTTAAATAGGTACTGTTTATTTTTCCAAAATACTGTTTGAAATTCTTTTCAGATCCAAATATATACTTTATTTCTAGAAAAAAATTTGGCAATCCTAGACTCCTAAGCTTTTCTTATCTATAAAATTATATTTAAGCATTATAAAATGCAAAGAAATACTCTTGTATATTTAGTTTTCGTATACATATCCATATCCACATAAAATATACTAAATATTTAGTTGTGCACGATTTAATCAGCTGATATATTAAGGGATTTAAATAATAAGGGATAGCAACTGTGATGTACTCATATAAACTTTTAAGTGTTTATAGTTAAGTTCTATATTGCTATGTTTATAGGTATAAAACGTTATTCATATGTCAAGACTTCGTTCTAGTGTTACTATTCGCGGTCGGTGCGCCGCGCCGCGCCGTATTGTATCGTACTGGTAAATTGATCTGCTGTACCTACCTGTTCTGTACCTACTTGCATACTAGGATCGCGCGTGTCACGTGACAAGTTCGTACATGCATACGCGGCTGGTGATTATGTACATCATCATAGATTCTCTAGAGATTTTAGAATTTAAATAATTATAACATGTTGTAAAAACTAAAGCAATTGATTCTTTTAACGATTCTGAACAAACTGTTTTCAGGTTTCGCATAAACAAAAAATAACGAGGTATTGATGAGCATAAACACCCGGAACAATTATTTTTCTTTCTCAGTGAAAAATCAAAATGAAAACTTTTTTTATTCGTAGTAGGTAATTTTATCACTTTGTTGAGAAGTGTGCATCTCTTAGATCATGAAAATAATGATCGCCTATTATCCACCAATGTCTTGGTGTTGTCTACTACTGTGCGGGAAACGAACCCGCATCCGCACGAATTACGTGATCAAGGTTATCTAAAGTGAACACTTACTGATAAATAATGTCGTTACTTGCGTAAATAATTTCAGAACATTCCAGTTTTTTTTTGTTTTAGAGTAGATAACATGGTTTTAACCTAGTTATAACATAATAAATAAATATTTTTCATATTATTTTCGAGTTGTAGAGACCCATAAAAAGAAATCAAAATATCAAATGCTGTAGAGAACCCAATAAACAAAGTAAAATGTCTGAAAACCATTTCTTTAAAATCAAATTTAACGTCAAATTCAAAAGTAAACACTATTACTATTTTCTTATAAACAAAAAATAACGTTGCATCAATATTGTACAGGTTTTTCTTTGAAATCATTTGCAAACATTATAAATGTGATTTAAATTTATTGTGCTACAATTTAGTAAGCACAAGACAAGATAGTACAAATAAGGGTGATTTCAAATTTAAAACATTTAATAGTGTTTTTTAAACATGCCATGTATATTATTGTAATAATATTTCGATCTTCGAAACAAAGTCATTAATTTGTCATATTTGAAATTTCATGAAACCAAAGACTACTTTACTATTTTATTGAAATTCAATCTGTAAGTACGGTCAGCAGCGAAACTGAACTCATCTGATGATGTGTGTATTGTATTGAAGTTTTTTTTTCAATAAATTCATATTTAATAGGTATACAGGGTGTTTAAGGTTATTTTTAATTCGTAAACAGAAAATATTGTTTTATAACAGTATTTAAGGTAAATTCATTACATTTACTCTAGAAGCAAACAATTAAACTTTATTGATAATAATTATTTTAAATAACAAAAACCTAAAACACTGAATAAATGGTCACATGATTAATGTTTGTGCCTTACTGGACTAAGAGCAAAAAAAAACATAGAATGTACCAGCTGCTTCTCTTCCCGGGCATACTGTAAAAATCAGTTAAGAGGCAGAGGTTGTATTGGAGGTTATTTTGTGGTCGATAGGCTGACCCCATGTCACTGCAATAGTCTCATTAAAATACCTCCAAATTTGTCAATCGTGACATCAGATCCTTTTACTACCTCTGCTGTTCTGCCTACCCCATTGGGGATACAGGCGTGAAGTTATGTATGTATGTATGATGTATTCATGGTAGCGATAGATAAAAAATGGTCATCCTACTTTATCAAGTAGGATGACCATGAAACTCGGTATTTTTTTTATTAAACAACAACGTTTGCATATTTTTCCTGTTGTCACGTTGTTTTAGATAAAGCTAAACTGTAAGAAAAGCGTATTTCTGTTTACGACGTATATTATTTCACTCTTTTCCTATATTATTTTGAAATAAGTATCAAACATGTATACCTAAGCCAAATGTAAATTTCGCAATTTTCAAAATGTACTTTATTTTTACGAATTTAAGGGTGGTTTCAGCAAAGCTGACTTTATATCTTGTTAATTTGACAATAAGTGGAAAAATTACAAAAGAGAGGCATGTAATAAGGTAAATACTTACCGTTTTTTGGACATCATTTTCTACAGTCGAGTTATGGTTTAACTAAATAGAGATCGTGCCAAACATCTAGTCCGTTTTGAAGATGTTGCAAGGCGTTTTGCGCAGGTGTTTCACTTGCTAAAAACCTGCGTGAAGCTAATGATACTATGACTATTTTATTCCATTCTTGTTCAAATAATCTGGTCCCAGTTTGTCATGTTCGTATAGTGCATCCATAGCTCATGGCACCTACTATGTAAGCAATTTGGTTGTGGCATGACATTGGCTCTCACAATTAGCTGTCTTGTGTTTGTTTTTTTTTTGTTAAGTCACGGTCAATTCGTACTGTACCTATTTGTACTAATTTGATAATTCTGACTGAAAAAGAGTGCCAAGAGTTTTTTTCCGCCGGCTTTTTTGTCTCTTGGTCTACTGTAATATCTTATTTTGCAACTATCAACAACTAGTTAAAGCCGAAGTATGTGATGACTGACTTCATCAAGTGTTTTGTGAAATTCCTAAGATGAATAAAACTTTTTGAATTTTGAATTTTGCAAAAACGTCAGAGGGACTAGATTTTTGACGCGATCTATATCAATATATGTCTGTAAAATATAAGCATCGTATACTATGTGTACATGTAATTACTGCCAAAAATTCATCTAATGAATTCTTTTAAAAAACATTCCATTTGTGAGTTTTTATAAAAATCCATAATGTTAATCCTGTTATGTATTGTTAAGAACAATGTTTAAAATAAATACAAATATAAAATTAAAAATAGTTTTATTTATCACAATTTTATCTTATTTATTGTACTACAGAAATGTTTTATGTGACTTATTATTATTATTCGATTTTGTTTTATTTTTCTATGGGATTAAGAACCTAATCAAAGGTTTACAATTTTTCCTCTACAATAACTACGAATAAATAACTCTAGTGTGAAATTACGACTCTATTATTTGTGTTAAATAAATTTTTATTTATCTAACCATTCAACATTCAACATCTTAACAGCTTATTTCTAAAGATATTTCTTCCAGCAGAGCTGACGAATAAACAGTTTGATGAAAAAACATTATTCTGTGGGTACACTAACAGTAGAGGTTTTAAAAAAAACTTAACATATTTAATTAAACAAACATTAAAAGGTAATTATTAAAAACTAGTAATAGATTTCTTATTACAATAATCATAAAAATACCTACATCAATTGTACCGGTTTATGTGTAGATGCTTGTGAATCTGAGTTGATATTTATTGATTTAGATCCAGCAAGTTGATTTACTTTCTCCGTGGTAAAATCAACTTTATCTTTAGCCAAATGTATTGGTGTTTGTTTAGTGGAAGGTAGTTTTTGGTTATCAGGCTGTGCGGCTAGATCTTTATCTATAGTTTCACGTTTTTCGTTCAATTTGGATGTTGTAGTACTCACTGGTAAACCTGAAGTACTTGATATCGGCGCTTGGGTAGATTGGTGGATGTTAAAAAGGGGATGGGTTAGGTCTTTCCGATCCTTGTCTTCGGCAATTTCCATTGATTCCTTATTTTCTAAACTTTTAGGTGTCACTACGTTTTTATTGAAGGCACTAGGCATTGGTGATGAGTGTGCGTGGTGATGGCCCATTTTAGAAGCATCTTCGATTGTTATCAAAGTTTCGAGTTTCGTAGGAGTGTTCAAAGGATTTGCGGAAGTGGATTCACGTTTTAATGTTTCACTTACAGTTTCAACGGCTTCTCTCTTTGTGTCCGTTTTAGCATCCATTTTGTTTTGTAAGTCAATTTTTGGAGTAACTTCGTAGATTTTCACGTCTCCATTGTTGTTAGGAAGTGTCGTTGATGCTGCATGTTTGTAGTTGATTTTTCCATCTTTTGTTTCTTCAGCTACTTCTGCTGGAACTTGCACATTATCAGAGTTATCTGCTGTTTTTGTGATGGGATCTAAGTTGGTTCTGGGAACTTCGAACAAATTTTTACCTTCACTTTCAGGGACAGTGAATACTTCAATATGGAATTCGTAGCCTCGTAAAGCCGTAGGGCTCTTGAGCTCGATTGTAACATTTTCATGTCCCACGCCCCCTTCAACAATTTTAGCTTCTCCTTTTTTATCGGGTCTTAGGTCGGTGATGAGAATTTTTCCGATGACCTCACCCATTGTTGCGTTGACAGTCACATTCTGAATCTGCCTCCAAATTGTTGGACTGGCTTTTTCTTCTTCTTCGAATATTTTCTTGCCCTCTGCATTTCCTAGGAGCAAGTCTTCATTTCTCACCAAACAAATGAAGCCACAAAGAATGATTAAACTTTTAAAACCCATGTTGTGGTTAGTTAAGAACTGAATGAGTAGTTAAGGGTACTAAGCTTTTATACCTTGTTATTGTCTGGTTGATGAGGAAAATTATGAATGAAATCATCAACCGTCTCGGTATCTTTTTAGTGCGGTTTTATTAAAGTTCCTACAGGAAAACTGATACGATCGTGTAGGTACAGGTGCAACCAAAAGTGCTCTACTTTTCTGTTTATTAATTACCTACAATATTTGGCTTAAAATCAGTAGTATTTTTATAATAGGTAACACAAATGAGCTTGAGATATTTCTTGTGAAGTAATCACCATCGCCTATAATTGGTTTCTTGCCTTTGATATGAAATATGACAAGTCCAAGAGCGAGTAATTTTACATTGCCTATCCTGCGTTTTTAACCGAAATTTTTGACTATAGAAATCGGTAGGAGGGTGATACTAGACGGACACGCTTCACAAAGCTCATATACCTAAACACCTATAGGTAGGTATTTTAAACCCTTTTACAGAATAGGTAAGGTAAGGATGAGTCTAATTAAAACTAATATTCATTTCAAATGGTGAGGATAAAATACTTGACTGTAAAAGGTGTCCTAAACAAGTAAATTATATGGTTGCCCGGAAGAGATCATCTTTTGATAATGAGGCCGCCATTTGTAATCTGTAACCTTTATCCTGTTGTATTAAAGTATCTTCTATTTATATGTACTATAAAAAATATATAAATAAATATTTAATTACCTAGGTGTACAATTTTTGTCTTCACCTAATAACGACAGATGAAAAACAAGCGAAGTAATTAGGTAAATCAGATACATTTAAAAAATAACCTTTTTGCATACAACTGTACGTCACGTACAAATTACGTGCGTAAGATCAAGACGACAACTTAACATATTTGAGTTTTGTTTGTGTCAGTACATAATTTATTGAAGGATTATACGTAAATTCCACGTAGATTTGTGGAAATATCCTTTTACATAAAACTAGGAAGAACCTAGACCTAATGATTAAGGTCTTACTTATTAGTCTAAGGTGATCTTGTTATAGTAGCTGCTTCTTAGTTCCTCTGAGTTGTGACTACTAAATTACAGGTCTATTAAGGTACTTAGGTATATTATACCTACTAGTATTACTTGACTATCCGCACTAATACTAGATATAAATATACTAAAGTCGAGCAGGGCTAGCATGCTACCGTCGACAACGATAAATCGGGCCTTTTATCGATATTTTCTTAGAATATGGTATTAAGTGTATGTAATTTATTAAGATTATGACATATTTGGTTCTGTCGTCTTAATCATGGTATCTAATCGAGTAATTCTATCTAAGTATTATGGTGCGCATATTAGCTTACATAATAGGATAGAATAACAAAATAATATTTATCTTCTCGATTCGACTATTTATCGATGGTTGCATGCTAGCCCTGGAGGTATCTGTAACGCTTTCAAGGCTAAACCGTTGCATTGATTTGAATGAAATATGGAACAAGGGTCATACTTTTTTCTTAAAAAATCACCCCTAGCCCTAGAGGGCTGAAAATGGAGATGATTAGTGCAGAGGATTAATGCATTTTGGCCCAAACATAGCTGATAGCGTACCTACATATTTTACCCTTAAGAGCTCTGAAAAGCTTTGAAAGATTGTGTAAACCGCTTAACCAAGACAACTAAGAAGAAGATGAAAGTTGCGGATCGGCTAGTTTTACATAACGGCTACTTAATCTTACCTTCTTTAAAATTTCTATGAATGAAAAAGGGATAAAACATCCTATTGATATTATGCACGAGGAAGTGAAGATGAGATAAATATATACTTATATTTTTTTTAATATTAATTTGTCAGGTAGGTACCCTTTCATTTTGTAGATTGTTAATGTTCTGAAATAATGTTAGAAATTAAATGTTCTGGGTAAAAACTAAAAACTCAAGGCTACCTAAGTATCTAATAACGTTATTAAAATTACACTTCCCAGCTCGACCATCGTATCTCCAAAACAGAGAGGGTAGAAAATTGCTAATAGCGGTCATAAATACCTATTATCTAATAACTCAAAGCTGTGTATTACATATTTAAAAATCAACCATGCTCGTGCTCGTGCTTGCTAACACCACACCACGGTACAGATATCTACAGTAATTCACCTTCGTACAAATGAACTAAACGCGAGCTATACTATGTGGCTCGATCTCAGCATGCGGCCAGTCGCGAGTGTCTGCATGCCGAAACAATTGTTGATTAAACTTTACGTTAATATGCGGATTGTTTATACTTAGAAATTTTATAATACATTTTTTTGTACGTCTCTGTAATGTATAAGACCGATGTGTTATTCAAACGTAAACATGGTTTTTTGACACAAAATGTATTTTTGTTGAACACTTACTATTTAATTCACAAAGTATTTTATTTGTTTATGTATAAAACAAGTATATTTGCAGTCACAAAACTAAATGGAAGTAAACACAAAGTAGGCAAATATTATTTAAATGCTAAAAGCGGGCAGCCCTATCACATGTGAACGGACCGCGGCGTTGTAGGCATTTATTTCAAAGACGCGGCCGAGTTGAATTACTGTAGATATCTGTACCGTGACCACACGATGTTACCCAAGGATTAACAAAGTGTAGGTACCTAACTATGGGGAATAGAAGGTAACTATTAAACTAACTGAATCGGTCATTTCAAAAACCACTTAGGTACTGACTACTAACTGTTTATAATGCACTTTCACTTAGCACGGATGTGACTTGGTATAAAGGTTCTTCAATGGCTGTCTGGTTGCATTATGGAAGGAATTCCCATAACAGGAATGGGAAATATACTTAGAACTTTTTAGTTTATGCGCGTACGAAGTCGCGGGCAAAAGCTCGTCAGTGAATAAGACTGAGTCATATTTTTTCCAACATGCTTTTGTAACTGAAAATGGTTCCTCAAAGGTAGATGAGTATTCTGGGTGATAACAACTTAAGTCAATAAATTCCTTCCTCTTTTAATAATACCGCCTGAAACACGTTGCCTAAACAACATTACAGTCCGACAAGGTTTTTTGGCGCTTGGATGATGACGTCAAAGAAGCGTGAGGGTGAAATAAGGGTTACCATTAAGTACAATTTCCCTATTCTCAGGGCAAAATAAGTATGCATAAATTAGTCCAAGAAAATGGTCAGTGAAATACGAACTTTGAGGTTAAAACTTGAATTTTTGATATAAGTTACTTTGAAGCATTTAAAAACGAACTGTGAAAGGTTTTTTTAAATTCACCCCCGAGAAGGGGTGAAAAAAAAATAAAAAAAGTGTTTTTTTTTTTAATTTTGGGGAAATGTTATGGGAAATGTTGAGTGTTAGAAAAAAAAGTTTCGAATAAAAGTTGTAGAGCGTAAAATTTTACACAAAAATGCTCTCATAACTTTTTTTCCTAAACTTGAAATTAACTGAGATAGGGTAGCTAGAAGCTAGGGGATGATAACAGGAACTTTAAAAAATCATAAGTTGTTGAAAAATTGAAAAAACTCATAATTTTTTTTTTTAATTACTTACCCACATTTTGTAAATTTGGCGTCTGTCATATCTCAATATTGAATTTAAAAGTACGTAATTTGTTATCGGCCGAAAAACAAGTTCAAAGTTTAGATCAAAATATCTAAGTTTCAACCCTAAAAACAGCTGTTAGCTTTTGATGCAATCTATTCGATAACAGATGGCGTAAAAATAAAGCGATGGGCAACTAAGACAGATACCTACTATAAAGTTCAGCCCACAAAGCAGATACATAGTAGAGCTGCTGTAAGCAAAGTTGCAGAGCTTCAATTTGGGTTGTCCTGACGTCACAGCCTTTAGTTCAAGCTATTCCTCGCTAGAGGCACTGGCGTCAGTTCGTCGCTGACTTCTGTGAAGTATGTACACGCGTAGATATTAAAAAAATATTAAATCCTCTATTGTTTCTCGATGTAAAATTTAGTTTTCTATACTTTTATAAAGGAATTACATTGACAATCCAAATAAAATTAACTTACCACGAACATAATTTCATTCATAATTATTTTTTACAAATTGTTTGTTTTCCAATTATTTGTGTCCAAAATTCCAGATTGTTATTTTAGAGCGAAAAATGGTTGCGCTATCTAGCGTCAAGTAGAAATACTTTTATTTCGCGGTTTTTTCTGACCGATTTGGAACGTATGAAATTTCGTTAAAAAACTAGAGCCACCTGGTAAAGTACAGCTGAACTTTTTTGATGATCATGTGAATATTTTAACCTTATGTTTCAACCGGTTTTTACTACTCGCTACTAGGTGACTAATGCCATCGCCTGTTTGGCTATGATTGGCCATAACCCACCGCTTACCCCTCCCGCACCCCGCGCGTAAGCTTCACTTGAGTGTCTTGAGTCCACTGACCTCTATATTTACCACTGGACTGGCTGTTCCGTAAGTTTGACAGCTATTTTTTTGTGCCTATTTGAAGCGCCACTAGCGAGTAGCGAGTGTCCGCAGAACAAATTTTGACGTATATTGCAAGTGGCCGCCAGAGAAGTGCTTGCTTATTGTTAAGTGATTTTATATTTTTTTAATATAAATTCGAATGTTATGTTGTTATTGTTATAAGCATTATATAAAAGTTATCAAGAATGAGGACATGTGTATATTGTAAGCGACTAGTTTTAGTACCACGGACACTCGCTACGTCCGACAGCGCCAAAATGGCGATTATCAAACGGGCACAAAAGCACTTTGACAGCCACCAGTCCAGTGGTAAATATAGAGGTCAGTGCTTGAGTCCCTAGCATAGAGAAATATTATACTTGGGAATAGAGAGCCCTCTTGCAGATTTTTTGGGATCCCATTTACTACTAACGCTAACTATAAATCGGCCCCAAACTAATGTATCTATATGTAGATCTCCGTATAGATACGTACATATATGTAGGCAATGCGCCGTATTCGACATTGCATTCTCTAATTTTAAGTCCTTCTAAAGTCTAATTCGAAGACTTCCAACTCAAAATTTTCTAAGAAATATTGATTTTGAAGTCTTCGACTTTGTGGAATATAAAAATCACTATGAAACTCAGGAATAAACACAAAACCGCAACAAAAACTACAGACACGCGCGTACGCAGATAGCAGTCGCCATATTGTGTTGTGGCGGTGTTTTGAAATTAAACAAACACACCTGAAGTTGACAAGGCTTCATTCATAGCTTGAAATTCATTCAAATTTTGTTTTGAAAATAAAAATATACGTATTTACACCAGCACACTAAAATATACAAAAACCACATTTGAAAAACCAGTTTGCATTTATTTACAAAACAAAGTAATTTATTTTTTTCATAATATAATGAATGTGAGAAGTAGCGTCATCTAGCGTCAAGTAGTATTACTATAAAAGTTCAGGGCCTTCCGTTAGTTAGAGCCACTGTCTTTGAAGAAACTGAGCTAACAAGCAAATGTCCCCCTCTGGTCCCTAGAAAAAACTGGATAGGGCAGCTCCTCTATATATTTCCTCCGTGGTTCAGCCGGTGCGGGAAAGGTCATAAGGTCCCTGACTGCGGCACAAGTCTTGTTTCAGCTTATTAGGTCGACTAGAGTTGTCAAAATATTTTGTTGTAAAATAATTAAATAAATTTGTAGGTATTAAAGTCTATACCAGCACTGATCATGTTAATACTTTTTCAACACACTTGCTCGTAAAGTGAGCGTTATTCTATTGAATTTAGAACTATAAACTGGGCTATAAGTCACGCGTGCATAATATATTATACCCTAGTGCATAATATAATGAATCCTACAAAGTTGAATTGTACCTTTATGCAAATTACATGCGAGTAAACAGAGCATATTTTATTGGTCCGGGTTATACATTAAATATTTTCAGAAATAACAAAGAGGTTTTATACCACTTCAAATTCATATACATTTTTAAATGTTTGCGCCTTATATTAGTAAAACAAATTTGTATATCAAACAAATTATTCACAATTTACAATTATTTGTTATAAAATATTAAAATATTTGCATTTACCACTCCAAATTAAACATTTTCACTTAAAATAGGCTGTATATGCTATACAGACATTGACACATTTGGCGGAAAAAAAAACCTACGCGCATGCGCGAGGTTCGGCGCCATTTTTCAATCACAATTCACAGCTTTGTTATCAAATGTGTTTGTTATTTTATGACCACGTATGTCTGTCTTTTACTCACAAGTGTGTTGAAAAACGTCGTATGTAACTCGTGAGCGTTGCTAATTACAGTCTGGGCTCATTATTAAGCCCTCGCCTGCGGCTCGGGCTCAAATCACAGCCTCGACTGTAATTAGCAACTTCGCTCACTTGTTACATAATATACTATTACTGTATATTCTACGGAAGCTAAAAACGCTGAGTCATAACAAAGTTATGACCGAGAACAAATTTTCGTAACGATAATTAACAAATTTATGTTACCTACTGTTACTTATAATTTACATCACCAAACATACAATCCCCCTAAGTATTATCTCTTCATTATGTTAGACGTTGTATGCACGTTCAACTACAAGTAAAGCCCAGTGGCCATCGTGAATTGCAAGATCTATTACAAATAGGTAGTTCATAAGTTTTTGGCATATTTTTAATTTTTTTGAATGTCTGTTTTTGGTTTGTAAGTAAACCCTATCAGTTAAAATTTACTTTATCGTGTAATTTTGGTTGCCTGGGAGAGATCGCTAATTAGCTTCTTTTTTAATGTACCTTATTTTCTATTTTGTGTACCTATGTACAATGAAGAGTAAATAAATAATAGTATATTATGTAACAAGTGAGCTAAGTTGCTAATAATGAGCCGAGACTGTAATTAGCAACGCTCACGAGTTACATACGACGTTTTTCAACACACTTGTGAGTAAAAGACAGACATACGTGGTCATAAATTTATTTGAAGCAGCTGTTAGCTGCTGCGCGTCAGTAACCCTGTCCCATTACACGTACACACGCTATTGTTGCTTAGAGGCGCTGTACGTGCCGCTGCTGCTGCTGCAGGTGCGCCATCTGGGCGCACGTCGCCTGGACGCGCGCGCTCATATATTTAATGTATAACCCGGATCAATAAAATATGCTCTGTTTACTCGCATGT
Organism: Stenoptilia bipunctidactyla; assembly: GCA_944452665.1. Classification (NCBI taxonomy): domain Eukaryota; kingdom Metazoa; phylum Arthropoda; class Insecta; order Lepidoptera; family Pterophoridae; genus Stenoptilia; species Stenoptilia bipunctidactyla. Next base: position 14,470,278 of record OX101748.1, on the reverse strand, counting down.
AATTTGCACTAAGGTATAATTCAGCTTTGTAGGATTCATTATATTATGCACTAGGGTATAATATATTATGCACGCGTGACTTATAGCCCAGTTTATAGTTCTAAATTCAATAGAATAAGGCTCACTTTACGAGCAAGTGTGTTGAAAATAACCCTAACGATTACTGTATACAAAGTAGGTCTACAGCACCCGGGACCACGAAGCACGGAAGTCGTCGTGAGAAACGATTTGTCGGCGGTCACCGTAACCTATGATATCGTATGATACACACAGTAACCACGGCGCCACGACGCGACGACTTCTAGTAGTAAAATAACTTTTTAAGTTCCTACTATGAAAATCTCATGTATGTACTTAGTTATTTTCGACCAGGTACGCTTGCAATTCAATCCATCATATTTTCATTGTCACCCATCTAAGTTAAGTAGTAGGTGCATTATAGGATCGGCAAAAGATAGCCTTACCACAATCTTCAAGATCCTTCTGAATAACAACGATCTTATTGACAATCTGCCACCAAACATATTCGTCAATAAGTTACTCTATGATATTCGTTTATAGAAAATTATAGGACCTCATCCATACTCAGTCACCGATAAAAAACCTGTTTTTCGACTTGAGCAAAGTAAGTATAGTCAAGGATCTTTTGGTGCGTGGCAAAAATTGGAACTAACCACCGTCTTGGGAAATGTCACTTCATGACTTTTACCCTCACTGCTTTTACCGCTTATATTTGTTGATGTATGTACTTTGAAATTCAAAAGCTATTAAGATATGAACAAAATGTGGGCTTACTTATTGTAGTTATAAAATTGAAGAAGTTGTTTTCATAAATCCCATTTTTGCCTCTGCAGTGTTTAAATATTGCCATACTTTGAAAAATACACTTTAGAACATAATTTATTTCATTTTTTAAATACCTATCAATAAAAATTACGATTACAGGAGAATTGTCTCTTTATTGGCTTTAGACACCTTTCAAAATAAGAGCATTTCTAGATACGACTAGCTATATAGGTACCTACCTAATAAAGAAAGTAGTGGTGACGAGGATGACAAGGAAACCAATTTATCATAAAAACATGATATTATATTCATGTTACTCTTTTTTTAATAAGTACATATATTTTCTTGCTTAATCTTCTATTTAAATCTTCAACCCTGTGTTTTTATACCACTAACGTTTTTCTCAAAGTTTACGCGACTTGCCTTTTTGTAGTAGGTTCATAAAATGAAATAATTTCTGTTTTCAAACATGAAAAAACTTAAAGTTTATGCATTCATATTTTTTCCTGAGAAAAAGGAAATTATACTGAATGAAGGTAACCCATATTTTATATCATCCAAATGCCAAAAAAGCCTTGTCTGTCGGACTGGGCACCATGTTGATAATAAAAGTAGGCAGGGACCAATGACAATGAGAAAAGGCAGGGACGCGGTGCAGTAAGTGCAACAAGGCTATGGCAGGGACTATAGGGGCTTATATAGTTGTGTCCACAGAAAAATAACCTTCCATAGAGAAGAAAATTTGATTGTCAATCATTATCATATACATCCTTATTTTTTAAATATAAAAAAAATTGAAAATATGCTTTGGTATTGAAATTTATTATTTGAAATCAAAAATGTAACGTTTGTTATTATAGTAACCTTTCACATCTAAAACTTCTTACATTTAATGTTCAGGATGTGTTACAAAATTACTAAGTGCCAAAATACCTACTTATCAAAACTGAAAAATAATAATTATTCAAAAAAAGTTTTTTACATTTTATCCAACCTTATCCAACTCTTACATAAATTTTATAAAATAAATAAATATCCAACCCGTGAGTGATAGATTGATTGATTGATTGGTATATTTTCGAATTTATTACGCACCCCTATCTCATGTGGATTGTTTTGATTTGCTAAAGTTATTCTTTTGTTGTGAGTGCACTTTAAACCTTGCTTTAAACTCATTTTAGTTAGAGACAAGCAATCACAAGCGATAGCCCTATCCTCCTCTAATTTATCTGATTAGAAAAAAGTGAGCACGTTGATAAACCGTCCTGAAATCATTATTAATTATATCGTGCTTCGTAAACAATACGCTCGATACTGAAAACGGTTTCTCAATTTTGTAATGTGCCTTAAATTGTGATATTTCGAACAATGATGCAAGTAAATAAGAGTACACCATCAGTTAATGCTGATGATGTCGTAGTAGAAAATTGGGTTTTACAAACAGGAGGAATGCAATTGGAATTAGAAGATTCATCGCCCTTACTTACCCCTGCACAACTACAACAAGAGTTTTTCGAAAATTTACCTGACTGCGATTGGGTTAGGTATGTTTTTGGTTAATTTGTCTTTTAAATGTCAACCTTTAAAGTATAATCATTTAGGAGTTATGGGTACATAATGCAATAGTTGATTTTATTGCGAAGGACTTCATCTATATGTTCTACATTTTCATCTTTAATCATCTATACTTCATCTTTGCAGCACTACAAAAGTCTTCTTTAGGGCTTTACACTTCTGGGTAAACATTAAATATAAAAATGGGATAGAGCTCAAACCAACCTGAAAAATCATTGCTATTCTAAATCAAATTTCAACAATATGACCGCCACATCATTTTGTTGCAAATGAATGTTAATGTTGCCTTTTCCTTTAAGAAATGTAGATCTGGAGATTAAATTGATGACTTATATTATGGAAATCAATGAAAGATTTCCAATTTGCATTTTCCAAATTCATAAAATTGACAGTAATAGAATGTTGTAGCAAGAGTTGTCACAACACTTAAAACTGAACTGATCTAAGCTATTGTATTTATTTGCAGATATGAGTTGAAAAACCGCAAACATATGCTTCAGAACATTGCATTTGCTTTATTTGGAAGTCCAACTGTAGAGGGTGAACTTACTGATATCCTTGATGATGTTGATGCACACCTAGAAGGATACACCAGTAGACAAAGAGAACAAGTATTAAAAGTGTATGAAAAAATATGTGAGCAAAGTAAGTCTATGGTCTTTTTTTACTAAGGATAAATTTTAGCATGTTTGTTTAATAAAACTAGTCATTTGAAAATGAGAGCTTAAAATAATAAATTGCAATACTTCAATATGATGTGACGCTAAATCCTATGGAAGGTACTCCTAAATGTCAAGCAAGTTTGTGTGTAAAATAAATGTATTATTTAACTACTGAAAAAATCTGTTTGTTCAATTTGTCCAAAAGAATTTTGGTCCATTCAATGTTTTAAATATATAATCAACTAGTCATGCAGAGCATTAAAAAAAACAACTTCACTAACAAGGTCTGGCTGAAGTAGTAGGCCATCAAGGTACAATTCACAGTATTTATACATATTTTTTTTTTTAAGTTTCAAAGTATTCAAAAAGTACTTGATCCATTTCGACAAAATTTTTCAGGACCACATCAGATGTACCCTCTATCATATGAAATAAAAATATGTTTGGTTTCAAAATCATCAAACCAATTCTGCATCTTTGATTTGAAGCAGAACAATGTATGCCATGACAACTAAAGCCATGACAAAATTTCTATTTTGTTAGAAAGAATATTGGATTGAAAATTGAGATACTAAAAAAAAGTAAAATCCATTGTTAGCTATATCATATAAAAATATTATTCAAAATCAAATCTTGATAATACCATATTATGTTGGTACTTAAAGGCAAATAATAAGAAGAATTTTATAGAAGTAACATAATAAGTAATTTATATGGAAGTGCGACTTCTTGCATCATTGTATTCATGAGTCATCTTTGTTATGACATAATATTGTTCTTATAATCTTTCAAAACTGGATTCTATCACTTTTCATTTAGAGTTGCATGGTTACATAAAGCTGCAGTGTGATCACAGAACTTTATAGACTCATATGTTTACAAATGTTTGTATAGTATGGAGTCGGTTGCAAGTTGCAACATTGTAATTTATTTATTTAACAATACAACATGTTCACATTGAAAACTAAGAAGGCACATGTTTATTTAAACTTGTTGTGCAGCAGTGGGAAGATTTCAATTGTTGCTTACAAACCGACTCCATACTATACAAACTTTCGGGAACACACCAATCTATAAAGTACTGTGATTGCACTGTCTGCCAGAATGTAAACAACAAAGGTGGATCCAGGCGCGGTCCCAGACTGAAATTTTGGGGGTCACAACTGAATTTTGGGGGGGGTCAGGACAATTTTTTTGTATCACAAAAATCTTTCTCCTCTTACTTTATATATCTTTTTCTTCCTCCTTCTCTTTTAAGGGGTTCATCTTTTCTTGATTTTGGGGGGGTCATGTCCCCTGTGACCCCCCCCCCCTGGGACCGCGCCTGGGTGGATCCTTAGTTACGTAAAAATGACGAGCGTTGAGAAATCTACTCATCACTTATCTCAATAACTTATTTTTCTATGAATTTTCAAAACATTATTGGTTTAAAGTGTAGCATTTTTTAAATTTAAAAATAAAATTCGTCAAAAATTGTACGTAAGTGGCGTGGACATATAATATTCCAAATGCAATATCTTTTCGTGTAACGTTCGTCTACATGTATTTTTTGCACTGAGTTACTCAGGAATGATTTCCAAATAGTCTATGTTTTTCTTTGTTAAACGCCACAAAATAACATCATCTAAAATCATGTATGGCCCGCCGCCACTGTTCTTTGAATGGTCACCGTTATCAATATATATAAAACTGTTCCGTTACTGACTGAGTGACTGAGGTACTGAGTGACTGACAGACAACGTACAGCCGTAACTACTGGGCGTAGCGAGCTGAAATTTGGAACATACATTCTTTAGGGGATGTAGGGGTGCACTAAGGAAGGAATTCCCGAAATTCCCACGGGAACGGGAAATATAGGACTTTTTAGTTTGTATGAAAAAACTTATTCCTTGAGTGCACCGATGTGAAACTTGGTGTAAAGGTTTTTCAATGTGTGTCTGGTTGTGTTATGAAAGGAATTCCCGAAATTCCCACGAGAACGGGAAATATATGATGTTTTAGTTTGTATGAAAAAATCCCATCCCTTGAGTGCACGGATGTGATACTTGATATAAAGGTTCCTCAATAAGTGTCTGTATTATGGAAGGAATTCCCGAAATTCCCACGGGAAGGGGCTGGACTTTTTAGTTTGTATGAAAAATCTTATTCCTTGAGTGTACGGATGTGATACTTGGCATGAAGGTTCTACAAAGAGTGACTGGTTGTGCAACGAAAAAAATTCCCAAAATTCCCACGGGCACGGGAAATATATGATTTTTAGTTTGTATGAAAAAAAATTATTCCTTGAGTGCATGGGCGTAATACTTGGTATAAAGGTTCTTTCAGTTGGTTGTATAGTTTCTGAAATTTCCACGAGAAGGGTAGTTAAGCGCATACGAAGTTGCGTGATAAAGCTAGTCGTACTATAATTATCGACTATAGAAAGTAGAAGCCGTTTAATACGACTCCGTTTACATTAGGAAATTCGCTCGTTGACTTCGCTTATTGTGACCTATTTTTTTAAAATAAATTTCGTCCGATCATAGTGACCGATATGGATTCTGGCAGTGTTGGGAAGAGTCACATGGTACCCAAAGACGTTCGGCGCGTGCAAGCTTTTTTTGTTTTGAGTCTCTGTTGTACTTGGGTAAATGAACTTATTGCATATCATAACTATTTTGATATATCTCTATTTTATTCCTCTCTATTAGAATAAATTACATACTAACATAAACAGAGGTTTATTTTATTTTCTACACTATGCTTTGTATGACATCCGCTTAGCATGACGTGTTTATTTCCCTTCGATGTCATTATAAACGGATTCCACTGTATTTGATTCCTGAAATTGAAGCCCGTGACTTGCGGGACATAAGTATGGTTTCAACAATATTACGCTATTTGTCACACGGCTCGTGAAAACATGGCACGGTAATATTATCTATACAGTATTGTAACTCGGTCGAATCTTTGAAATAAATGCCTACAGCCGCACGGTACGCAAACATGCGATAGGGCTGCCCGCCTCCAGCATTTTAATTACATTTGCCTACTTTGTGTTTACATCCATATAGTATTGTGATTGTAAATATACAACGTCATTTTTTGTTAATGCGAAACCTAGCACACGGCTTAAATATTTTCGTGCAAAGAATCGGTATTACACAAATGTCATAATATTATCATAAAAACTGACCAATTCTTCAGACTGCAAAAGCTTCCCGCTTTTGACGCGCGAGCGAAGTCACCCCGCGCGGCCGCGTGGCACGGCGCGAGCGCGCGGCATTCATTGATAAGTGACAACGCGACGTTTGCTGATGACGTAGTAGTTAGTAATTTTCCATCACACTTGCAGGCTTTGGACTGTCACGGTGGTAAATTGAAGAAATGTTTCTTTCATAAATTGATTATGATAAGCCATTTTTAATATCTTACGTTGACTTTGAAGATTTAAAATTCAAATCACGGTAAGCAATAGGTATTTAAATTAGTTTCAAACTAAGATGTTTATGTCATTGGTTTCAAATAAACAATTTACCACCTTTGGTGTGTTTAAAAAAATCATCACTATTTACAATAATTAGGAAATGTTATCAAGGATGTTACCAACCTTTTCTTAAGTTTTGTTTTAGATTTTGTAAAACTAATTGATTGGTTTTTACAATTTCGATTACACATACACACTCAATTTTTGGTTTAAGGTCATTTTCACTTTTAGGCTCCGATTGATACACTTAGGTCTTTGACGTGACCCCAAGGATAAAAATCAAAAGGCGGAAGGTCTGACGACCTTGCCGGCCAGTGTCCGCCAAACTCTGTATTTAAAAAATCTCTCACTTCACGAGTAAAGTAGGCAGGGGCTCCGTCATGCTGGTAATAAAGCCCGCCTCGGTAGTTTGCCAGTAATCCGTCAACCTTTGTGTTGCACTCAGCATGGTATTCCAGGACACGTGAACAGCAAACTGCTCCTGGTAGCTCTGCACTGCCGCGGACACATTGTCTCCACTTAAAGCTAGTGTTCGCACCATTTCGGTGTATTGCACGTTTGAATAACGATAACTGATATTTTTTTGTCTCTTGGTCTACTGTAATATCTTATTCAATAACTAACAACACCTTGTTAAAGCCGATAATTGTGACGTCATTAAGCGGCCATTCGATGGTCTTATGATGAATAAAAATTTCATTTGCATTTCATTTCATTGAATAAGATATTTTGTTGTCATATTGTAATATTAAGCTGTTGGATATGTTATAAATAAATAAACTGCTTTGGACACTTTTGAAGTGGGTGTTCTACCTTGACGGTGCTTCTGTGTTGACAATGTCAAATTCCACTGCTTGCTAGCGGTGCGTCAAAGAAATAAAACCCTGCAAAGTAGAATGGTTTTCAAATGATATGCGTGTTGGTTCAAAATATACAATCTTAATGACGTTGCTATATTTAAATTGTTCGATCTTTTATTCGATTGCTTAGACATATCGAATCTTTTGGGGAAAAAAATGTAGGGGAGACCGGGGCTGGTTGTGACAGGGGCAGGTAGTTACAGTGAGAATTTCTGCGAAACTGAGAACGTGATAGTGACATTATAAAGGGACATATACTCCCACCATCGCCAGCTACCACCCCGCGAGAGCCAGTGGCGCTAGTGTATTTGTGAGAGAAGTCCGCACGTGTTGTCATTAAAATTGCAGATTAGTAAAATTTTACACATTTAGTAATATTGGTTTTCAACCTATATTCCATGAAGTCACAGATGTTCTTGTTGTGATTTTTACATCCTTATGGTTTTGTCTTGCAATGGTTGTTAGTTTATTTAGCTAAGTTTATCGACGTTTTTACTGCATGACCTTCAATGTTCAAATTTGGCGTTGGGGTTAAAAGTTACATTTGCTCGGGGCAGGTTGTGACATGACCGGTGACCTGCCCCGTAGTGTTTGTTGCTAACTTGCACAATTTATGCTTCATAATTTTTGTAGGATGAGAACGTATATAAGAAAAACTGACCGGGGAAAAAAATCAAAAAACATTTAGGTACGAACAAGCAGCAGCTATTTTGGAAGAATACAAAACTAAAAAAGTTCGTGGTATTACATGATACTGACGAAGAAAGCGAAGTGGAGGAAGGTTCTTCTTCTTCAAACTTTAGAGCTAAGCTCTTGTTGGTTATTTTTGTCTAATATGTTCGACCCCTTTGATACGAAGAAATCTGGTGAGGAATGGGTATAGTGTAGAATTTGTAAGAATCGGTCACATCTGAAAGTGATTTTTCAGACTACAGTGACGAAACTGCTTCATTTTCCTTTTAAAATTGATGGTATTTTAGTTTTGTTCATATGTTATGTTTTATACAGATGTTTATAATCTAATAGGTTAAAAATTAGTTTATTTTCTTACGAAGGAGAAGACCGTTTATTAAGCGTGTATTTTTTTAAGATATTTTTGTTGTAGAGGCAAAAGACTGCTTTATAGACATAGTTTTACGTTATTAAAATGAAAACAATAACTTACGGTGATAATTGTTGCTAATAAAACTATTATGATATGTTTTTTTTTACTGTAACAACTTACCCCATTCAGTGTAACAACCAGCCCCAAGCACGGGGTTGAAAGTTACACTGATTTTTTTAAATAATTGAAATATTTGTGTTGTTGCTATTAGAGTTCTACATAAAATTTATTATTAATAAAGACCCTAAATAGTTACTTAATCAAACAAACTCATAGCCAGGTAAAACAACGAAACCAATACAACAATATGACAGTTGGAAAAAAAAATGTCACAACCAGCCCCGGTCTCCCCTACTCAAAATTACGATTACAAGTTGGCCGCTCATATTCATCTATTCAAGTCGGATTCAATGTGTACCTATCGCTTGAATGTTCCGTTTCTTTGCATCTATCAATTAAAGATGAATATTTTTTATAACATTTACTTATTTTTTTTAATAATAATTAGGTAGGTACAGTTGATTAGAATTAGCATAACAATTTTATTTACACAGATTTTATTTTTTCTTGCAGGCAAATATTCGCAAAATGACGAGGACATATTTTTGTCGGTACTCCTTGTCGTGTGTGCAAGGCCAAAAAAACTGGGACTTTTTGAGATAGAACCCGCTAACCACTGGGTCGATCTACACACTCGAAATGATGTCGAAATTTGGACCACACCTGTCTTTCGGATACGAAAATGTTTTCCCATTAATGTTAATGGTAAGATTCGTACATACATACATACATCCTCCCAAAATGGAAAGTCCCGTCCCCGATCGGCCCCCAGTTCCCGGTAGTTCCATTATTCCTAGCCAAGGTAGCGGCTTAGGTAACGGTGGAACAGGGGGTGCTAAGAATCCCCGGGCTACGGCAGGCTACCAAAAACAACTGACCCTGGCGACGTACAACGGACGAACACTGAGGCTCGACGCTAGTGTAACGGAACTCGAAGTAGAACTGGAAAAGATTCGGTGGCACATACTTGGGTTATGTGAAGTCCGAAGAGAGGGCGAGGATACCATAACTCTGCCATCGGGTCATGTTCTCTACTTTCGAGAGGGCGACCAACTCTCCCAAGGCGGTGTCGGTTTCCTCATCAACAAATCTCTCGCTGACAACATCGTAGAAATCTCGAGCGTGTCGAACAGGGTCGCGTATCTTGTACTTAAGCTCACCAAAAGGTACAACCTTAAGGTTGTACAAGTATACGCACCGACCTCGACATCCTCAGATGATGACGTAGAATTGCTCTACGAAGATATCGTTAAGGCACTGCACAACACCACAAGGGCTCACTACAGTGTTGTCATGGGAGATTTCAATGCCAAAGTAGGAGTACACAGTCACACCGAATCTAGTATGGGATCCTTCGGATATGGAAGCAGAAACCAGAGGGGGCAGATGCTAGTAAACTTTCTGGAGAGCGAAGGATTGTATTTGATGAATTCCTTCTTCAAAAAGAAGCCTCACAGAAAGTGGACTTGGCAGAGTCCGGACGGTGTAACACGGAACGAGATCGACTTCATTCTTACGGACAAAAAGCATATATTCAGGGATGTCACCGTGGTTAACAGGTTTAATACCGGAAGTGACCACCGCCTCGTCCGCGGCACCCTGAATATCGATTTTAAGCTTGAACGTGCCAAACTAATGAAGCCGATACTCCGCCCGTCTGCTTTCCAAAATTCCTTGGGATCCGTAAGATTCCAACTGGAACTAAGTAATAGATTCGGTGCATTGGAAACTACTGGCAACATCGATGAGGATTACCAAAATGTAGTTAACACCATACGGGAAGTGGGTATGAAAATCTGCCAGGGACGGCAAACGGGCCGTAAGGGCAAACTCTCGGATGAGACCTTGGAGGCCATGAGGGTTAGACGGGAAACACACTCTGCCACGTTGTTGGAGCGCCGAGTGCTGAACAAACAGATCAGGAAACTGATCCGACGCGACCTTCGGAGGTTCAATACGACTCTCATCGAGGAGACTATTGAGAAGAACCGAGGGTCGAAAGTGTTTGCTCAGCAGCTCGGCAAAAGCGCTCTGACAACTCTCAAAACATCACAAGGCACGACCGTCACCTCTAGACCTGAAGTCCTCTCCGAGATAGAGCAGTTCTACGGCAAACTGTATGCTTCCCAGCAATCACGGCAGGTGCCCACAATCACAGACCCCCGTGCTACATTGACCCGCCACTACACCGACGAACTCCCCGTCGTCAGTTTAGACGAGATGCGTTTGGCTCTCAAACAGCTTAAGAATGGAAAAGCCCCAGGGGATGACGGAATCACAGCAGAACTTCTCAAAGCCGGTAATACACCGATACTGATCGAGCTACAAAAGCTCTTCGATTCCGCCATTCACAACGGGAGAACTCCAATGGCGTGGAGTCAGAGCGACGTCGTCCTATTCTTCAAGAAAGGTGACAAAACCCTATTGAAGAATTATCGACCAATTTCGCTCCTAAGCCACGTATACAAGCTGTTCTCGAGAGTCATCACAAATCGTCTAGCGAGAAGACTCGATGACTTCCAACCTCCAGAGCAGGCCGGCTTTCGGTCGGGTTACAGCACCATGGACCACATCCACACGCTGAGGCAGATTATCCAAAAAACCAACGAGTATAATCTGCCTATGTGCGTAGCATTTGTGGACTATGAGAAGGCTTTTGACACGATCGAGACCTGGGCTGTGCTGGAGTCCTTACAGCGATGTCAAGTTGACTGGCGATACATAGATGTTTTGAGATGCCTGTACGAGAACGCCACAATGTCCGTCCAAGTACAGAATCAGCGATCGTGTCCTATCCAATTGCGAAGAGGAGTGAGGCAGGGTGATATTATTTCACCGAAGCTGTTCACTAACGCATTGGAGGACGCATTTAAGACGCTCAGCTGGAACGGACGTGGCATCAACATCAACGGCGAACGCATCTCACATCTCCGCATCGCGGATGATATTGTCGTTTTGGCAGAATCGCTGGAGGATCTCCAAGAAGTGCTGCACGATTTAGCTGTGTCTTCTCGGCGGATTGGCTTGGGAATGAACTTAGATAAAACAAAAATCATGTTTAACAAACATATTACCCCAATGCCGATAACCGTCGCAGATACGCCTCTCGAAGTTGTTACCGAATACACCTATTTAGGGCAGATTATACATCTGGGTAAAAACAGCTTCGAGAGGGAAATCGACAGGAGGATACAGTTGGGGTGGGCAGCATTTCGGAAGTTACGTCACGTCTTCTCGTCGCCTATTCCGCAAAACCTGAAGACCAAAGTCTTCAATCAGTGCGTCCTGCCTGTGCTCACGTATGGAGCCGAGACGTGGACCCTAACAGTAGGGCTAGTTCACCGACTTAAAGTCACACAGCGCGCTATGGAAAGAGCTATGTTAGGTGTTTCTCTGAGAGACCGGATCAGAAACGAGGTTATCCGACAGAAAACAAAAATAACCGACATAGCTCACCGGATCAGCACGCTAAAGTGGCAGTGGGCTGGTCATATATGTCGAAGAACTGACAATCGTTGGGGTCCAAAGGTTCTCGAATGGAGGCCACGTCAAGGCAAGCGTAGTGTGGGACGCCCCCCGGCACGTTGGGAAGACGATTTGCGGAAGACGGCTGGCAGGGACTGGATGCGCAGCGCTAGAGACCGAATTCGGTGGCGCGCGTTGGGAGAGGCCTACGTCCAGCAGTGGACTAGCGCGGGCTGAGATGATGATGATGATGATGATACATAACTTCACGCCTGTATCCCTTATGGGGTAGGAAGAACACCAGTCTATAAAACTATCTGATGTCGCGTTTGCTAAATTTGGAGGCATTATAATGATAGAGAGACTCTATTGCAGTGACAGGCGGTCAGCCAGAAATCGCCAACATAACGCCAACTGTCCTTTCAATGACTTTTACAGTACGCCCGGGAAGTGAAGCAACTTGCACATTTTATGTTTTTCTTTCGCTCCCAGTCCAGCATGGAAGCAAAATTTAAGATTTTTGAGCTATGATTAAAATAAAGACTATTATTATATTTGAAATATTTTTTTACAGCTAAACCGTGCCGCGCGTACGTCGATGAATACGCCCGAGTCTATGAGAATTGGGAAGACTATATGAGTAATAACTTGAGCGATAAGTGTGTACTTGTCGTGCCGCAAGACGGAGAATATTCGGGAATCATTATTGAGGTATCATTATACTAACAATATGATAAAAATGAAAATGAAAAGCTTTTATTCACAATAGGTGCTGTTTAGGCCCTACGGGGGCTTAGGCTTCATCCAAGAGAAACTCCTTCAAATATAAAAACTTGTGTATTCGGTCGATAGCGGCGATCACGCACACGGGCGCTTGGCTGATGGTCAGATGCGAACTAGTTTCGGTCCGAAACTTTCGGAGATAACGCGGCGCCCGCGCAGTGACTCTCCCCTCCCGTTGCATACCCTCGTAGATCCAGGCAAGGTCGCGCGTAAACAGGTGCAGTAGGCACATTTATGTAGTGATGTCAATCACTTGATGAGAGCGGCGCGGGACCGGGCGACGTGATAACATAATCATAATACTTTTTATCCGACCAAATCATTGATACTTAACACTACCTTTAGCAGGTTATTGACAATCGACTTAAGACCGTATGTGGTGGATATTCTAAAAATTTGAACTATGCGCTTTTTGTCAGTCTTTATTTTAAACCCCAATCTAAGGAAAAATTCCTAGTGTGCTGAATTTTTGTATACCTACACCTTTACTACGCCGTTATAATGAAGATGTGAAAAATCATTGATATAAATAAAGCCAATTATAAAGGTCATTACAAAAATTATTTATCGTGCAATTTTCTACAAAAAATGTCACTATTTTTCTGTGAAAATGCATCAATATTGTATCTTTGTGTTGAAGTAAATTATTTGTAATTTATGCTAAAATAAATATAAAAAAAAACTCTCTTCTGATCACTACAGTCATAGTACCTCCTAGCAGGCGCGGTCCCAGGAGTTCATCTTTTCATGATTTTGGGGGATGAACCTCCAATTCATCCCCCAAAGTCATGAAAAGATGAACTCCTTAAAAGAGTTGAAGCTAGAAAAAGATACTCGTGATGAAAAATTTTGTTGTGATCCCCCCAAAAGTCAAGAAGATGGGATTCCCTGGCTAATTGTTATTGTGTATTTTTTTTATTTTTAAAAGATGATTGCTGTTGAGTTTCTTACCACTTCTTCTCAATAGATCGACTTGCCGAAGTGGTGGTAGATTCTGTTCAATTTGTAAATTGTTTGACTTATTTCAAATATATTTAAATACTTACGAAATAAAGAATATTTGAGTTTGAGTTTGAGTCAGGTGTGACTTCACCCAAAATTTCAGTCTGTGACCGCGCCTGCCTACTAGCGTCATATGCCAAAGTTTTTCAAAAATGGACGTGTACAATCGAACCACCTGAATCATGACACGCTGATGATAATTCGTCTATCGCGTATAATGCACTTAAGACATTTTAGATACTCAGTCAATCAAATAAAAACAATGAAATCTATACTAATATATAAAGCTGAAGAGTTTGTGTTTTTGTTTGTTTGTTTGAACGCGCTAATCTCAGAAACTACAACTGGGATTTGAAAAAGTCTTTTTGCATTTGATAGCCCAACTCTTGAGGAAGGTTATAGGCTATATTTTATCCCGAAATTCCCACGGGATCAAAAGTTACGCGGGTAAAACCGCGCACGGTGGCTAGTAATAACATAAATCAAATAATACAAATAAAATACCTAATCAATAATAAAAAAAAACCTCAAATCATTCCAAAAATACATTTATAGAAAAAAATATAGTGAATTCATCTCACAAAGCTTCAAACATTCTGCTATGAAATTACTCCAATTGTCAGCAAATAAATCCACAGTATTGCTTCCAGAAGAGCGTTGATTGCGGTCATAGAGCGCGGTAGTGGAGAGAAAGCGTGATGCGCGGTGAGGCACGAGGGCCCAGCCACTAGCGAATGCTTTCTGTTGCGGAGATATTTAGATGGTTTGATAAAATGAGTTTATTATGGTGGGGTCACGCATGATTCAATTTGTTCTATAGTGCCATCTTATTCTCCACGACCACTTACCATAAGGTGCCATGGAAGTCAAATGTCTCATCCTTATTTTAACCCCTGACGCAAAAAGAGGGTTATAAGTTTTGAGTGTTTGTGTGTGAGAGACTGTCTGTGACGTCGTAGTACCCGAATGGATGAAGTGATTTCTATTTAGTTTTTATGTACATATTAAGGGTAATTTACGGGCTAGACATGTATCATTTTCTTTTTTTTCTTAGACGTGAAAATTGATTGAGCTGAAAGTTATGGGGGTGTAAGTGGGGAAGATTGCGACTGAGTCAGTCACACGTGACTCTTGCTAAGACACCGAAACGTCGATTTGAAATTTAAAATGTAATTAATACGCGATGAATCCAGTTGAAAAGTGTTTTATAAATGGCCTTTTAAAGGACATTTTAACAATACACAAAGGTAAATAACATGCGTTATGTTTCTCACGACGCTATGTATATAAATATGTAGGTATTCACTAAAAAAACATCGAATATTCAACCTGCTTTAGTGACTTAGATATCGGACCTAGAGGAATGTCGTCATATTAATTTTTTTTTTGATTATTCATGTGCTAGCATAATATAAGTATAATTCACTTTGCGGTTTTGGTCTAAAAATATATGAAGTATGTCAGGTGTCCTTTAAATTTTATTTAAATTAAAAACTCTGTCTTTTCTCTCACAGGGCGAAGAGCAATTCCGTGTCAAACTGACAGTAGCTCCATCACCGGCTTTGGGCTTGAAAGCCCGTGTGTTAAGCACAGCTGACACCGCCAATACATTGGCGTCAATTGGCGCACTTGGCGTCATTGGCGTAGCGGCATTCACCCCGGTGGCACCACTTGTATTGGCCGGAGCGGCGGTGGCCACTGTTACTACTGGACTGTATGGTCTTGTTAGGTCTTCAATACATTTGCATGATAGAAGGATACATGAGCAGGTAAGGGAATTTAAGATGGCCATTTCCATGCCGGTGGTTGATATATCATTATTTTATAGCATGCTTTTTAATTATATCACGACTAGCATGCTATATCATTCTCGCTTCAATGCTATTACATAGCAACTAGCAAGTGATAAATATACCGACATGCTAAAATGAACTGATCACAGCGCGACGCGGTGCGACTTGCTATATACTCACTCACTCACTCAACTCAAGCATCACATGCTATATTTTGTCATACCTATTAAAAGTTGCTTGTATAGCGTAAACTTGCGTATCGCACGGGCCTGCTATAATGATGCACAGAGACAATCTGCTGTATTTCATTGAGCAGCTACGAGTATATTATAGCATAAAAAATAGCACGCTATAAAAATATAGCATATAGTCTGTAGCATGCGTTTGGAACATAGCAGATTTGAACACTACTGCCCTACCGTCCCTGGATAAGCGTGTCGTAAAAGGCGACTAATCCGAGTGACCCCTCTTGGTGCAAGGATCCCGTCAGGGTCCGACCACAGATCAGAAAGTATTATGTACAAGTACAGATAGGACACATCAATATTATAGGGAGTTTGGAATGCAAGCTGTTTTTGCCGCTTGGCGGCGCTTATGTGCTTGAGGTTTTTTGGGTGGACTATGCACTATAGTGGTTTTTTATTATGTTTGTTGATAAATATTGTTTTTCATATGTGAAAAGAAGGGTGCTAATTTTACAGTTAAATGGCAACGAATTAACGAACCACTAACTAAAATAATCAAAAACCAACACTTCTTAGCATGTTTGATAGTAATAAAGTTATTCGTCGAAATATGTGAATCATGAAGTCTATCAAGCATCACAATAATTCAGTTACATAAATGATAAACTTAAGTTCACTTGACGCTACTTCTGAGTTTGCAGGAAAACACAGCAGATATGTGCAGTTTACAACAGATATGCATAGGCAGCGTTTTGTGATCAAATGGCGAATGATTGTCTATCACTCACTCAATTCACTCAATTCACTCATATTAAGTTGTTATTGCCAGTAATAAGTGGCGCCACCAAACGTTAAAATGGTGCTATGGCCAAACTCTTGAAATTTAATAAAATGCTTTGATTGTCACTGCCGTGGGTCCGACTGGCTAGCAACCACCCTTCATATAAAATCTGCCGCCAAATATGACCGCTCCGGCGGTGATGTGTTCCGGATGTATTTTATGAAGAGCCAGTTCTTTCCTAGGCCCGTGTGCTTTCATCTTTGGCCACATCTTCACTTACCTGAAATCGAGGCCAAACGCACGTTTAGTTAGCTATAAAAAAAAATTGTTTGTGTCTTCAGTTGAGCCAGCGGACACAGTTTTTGATTAATAAGTTCCTAATGCTTTACGTACAATTACACGAAGTCTTTTTTTTTCTAGAAATACAGTATATTTGAGTCTGAAAAGAGTATCGAAACAGTATTTTGGAAAAATAAACAGTATTCAATTTATTTTATGTTTGAAACACATATTTTAGAGCTTTTTGCACAAATTATTAATTGAAATCTAGCATATACCTACAGTGTTTAGCTTCTTATGCTGAAAACAGTATTTTGTTTACTTTATTTTTATTCAACAGTAAACAGTATAATGTTAATAAATAAATATATATAAATAAATAAATATTTCTGTCACTCAACAACATTATCTAGTCCAAATTAAGTTTCTTAAAGAATTTGTGTTATGTATACTAGATAACTGATATACTTAAGAAATATATGCATGTATATATTGAATAAATACATATTTTTTATTAGAATAAACGTAAATAAACATATAAACATCCATTACTTGACGACTAATATCTGTATTCATCACACAAATATCCGCCGCCGCTGGGATTCGAACCCAGGACCTCTGGCATAGAAGGCAATGTATGTTACCGCTACACCAGCCGGACGTCAATGTAGTACAGTATAATACTGTTAAAAACATTATGGTTATGAAGTCAGAAGTCTAGAAGTCATGCACTAAATATCTGTTTAACTCAGAGTACCAATTTCGAACATTTCCCCCCCTACAAACTAGCAGGGGCTGTCAGGAGGTAGGGCTATTCTTAGCCGACCCTAGGCTTCAAAAACAATTAAATGAATTGTGGTTTGTGTAATATTACCTTCAATTTTTACGATTAATAATCTACTGTACAGCCCGGTGCAATACAGGGTGACTGGTGGATCACTTTTGAAATCAAACGACGTGATAGTTTGAGATCATACTTAAAGAGAAAAAAAGAAAGTGAATATTAATTATTTACTGAGTAAACTTAACCGAAAGTTAAAGAATTGATTACGCAACGCATGGTTACGCTAGCGTTGGCAGCGATCCGCGTGCCAGGTGCCGCGATTGATTCAGTTGTATGTAAAGTAAATAGTTTTGACTAGGATTTAAGAATGATTAATCAGACAGAAGAAATCTCCTTGAAATGTTGTTTCTCCATGACATTTGTCACAATAAATTAAATTGTCCGGAGTTAATTATGTATGCATTACAACTAAAAACACCTCAAAGACGCACAAGGCACTGTTCTCTCTTCCATGTACCTTTTAGCGACAGTAATTATGCCAAAAATTCAGTTATTTGTCGAATCTTAAATACATACAATAAAAAATTTCATCTGGTAGACATATTTCAATTGTCAAAATTCAAATTTAAACAACAAATTATTAGAGAACTCATGTTATACTAATGTTCATTCATTACACAAACATAAAACACACTTACAAACTCACACACATAAACACAACCCATTAGTTGCGTACTATCTTATCTATATAATGTTATGTATCTGATTTTTTCTTTATCTTAGTAAATTAAATAACTAATACATATTAATTGCAAAACTAAATGTTGTAGTAAAAATAATATTGTTATTAAATATCGCCTAGCCAATTCTACTCTTAATTGTATTGTTAAAATATTGTGAACCTATAATTGGCATTCAGTATATTTCTTCTTAAGTTTCTTAAGTTTTATATTATTGTATAAAATACTCAAGTGCTGTTGGTTCTGTAAACTATAAATAAATAAATAAATGATGAAAAAATGAAGTAATGCTCTGCATTCGTTGATTATTAAGTGTTTTATTTAGTTATTCTTGTATTCAGTCGATAAGTCCAGCGGACGGCGAAGCTCGGGGCAGCTGGTTAAATATCGCGGCGTCTACAGTCGGCATGGCGGCGGGCGCGGCTTCCCAATGTCTGTCCCGGTCCGCCGCCGCCGGCGCCAATCTCACTAAGGTAATTCTAATTATTAATCATCATCACAACTCTTTGTAATGAGCACACTGCAGGGCATGAGTCTCTCCCATGGGTGACGAGGAGGTTTTAGGCCATAATCCACCAAGCTGGCCCAGTGCTGGGTGGTGGATGCCAGAATTTTCAGGGCGCTGAAATGGCTTCTGACAAACCCTAACGACTACTGTATACAAGTATACAGCACCCGGGACCGACAGCTTAACGTGCCCTCCGAAGCACGGAAGTCGCCGTGAGAAATGAATGGTCGGCGGTCACCCATCCAAGTACCGACCGCGCCGAACGTTGCTTAACATGTGATATCGTATGATACACACATTAACTATTTATTCTAATTATTTATTGCATGATATTAAGATTTTTTGCACAGACATACATCTACATAGATGACGTAAGTGTCACGATTTGTATTGAATCAGGGACTGCATATCGTTATAAACTTTTTAAATAGTACCCTTAAAATTTCAGGACCCTTTAATAGTGTACTGCTTCATCAAACACAATACCTGTACAAGTTATTCAAATCTAACTTAATTATATCAGTACCCAAATAATGTATATCGGATTAATTTCTGTACCGAAATGTATAGGTCAGCATATGTCTCTACGCTTCATAGGCTTCAACCAAACTATTAAACAGTCTACAGTGTCCGCTACATTATTTAACAATAAATTTAAGTGTCAATATTAATATTAATACCGGAAAATTTCAGTTAACTGTAAAAAAACAGTTATGCGTCAACAATAAAAAAGGTACCTAAACGAATTATTTCAGTATAAATTCCTGTACTGTTACTTTTGAATACTCCTTATTTAACGGTATGACGTCATACAGAAAAAATGTACAGAAATTCATACCGGTATGCAGTCCAATTTGAAACCAAGCGAGCCGACTTTTTAACATCAACTGTCGTCACAGCTGATGTTTTGTAATATAAAATACAAACAGATTTAAAGACACCGATGCCGCCGATGAAATCGATTATTAAGAACGATATATGTATTTGCGTTGACTATGTAGATGTATGTCTGTGAGTTTTGTGTCCCCTGTAGGTATTTGACACGAACTTTATGAAGGTCAAAACAATAAATAAATATTCCTGACATTTACACAACATTTTTTAGCCCAAATTAAGTTTCTTGAAGAACGTGTGCTATGAATACTAGATAGCGCGTAATAAACATAAGAAATATATAAACATACATATTGAATATATCCATATTTTTTTTAGAAAATAAACTCAAATAAACCATGACATGACCGGGATTCGAACCCAGGACCTCTGGCATAGAAGGCAATATACAGAAGAGAAGAAACAGTTAGAAAAGTTAATTAAATATTTAATTATCTTTTCAAATTTAATTACGCGCCATTTAATAGTTAGTGCGGTAAAAATGCCCACATAATGCCCTCTAATATTGAATAACTTATATGTTTTATTATTACAACTATACATTAGTCGATATTAGTCGTAATTTTTTTGACGACCGGCTGGTGTAGCGGTAACATACATTGCCTTCTATGCCTGGGTCCTGGGTTCGAATCCCGGCGGCGGCGGATATTTGTGTGATGAACACAGATATTAGTTGTCAAGTCTTGGAGGTTTATATGTTTATTTAAGTTTATTCTAACAAAAATATGTATTTATTAAATATGTATGTTTATATATATTTCTTAAGTATATCAGTTATCTAGTATCCATAACACAAGTTCTTTAAGAAACTTAATTTGGGCTAGATAATGTTGTATGAGTGTCAGAAATATTTATTTATTGAGGAACTTAAAGGTAATAGCGGCTTTGATAATTTAACTTATTTATCAACTTTTGATGCTGACTGTACGTGTGTAATGCAGGTTTGTAATTTGGGGTGCATATTTGTTGTGGTAGTTTGGGTTTATTTATTTATAATTTGATAATTATTTGATATTATTAATAATCCATGCTGGACTGCGAGCGAAAGAAAAACATAGAATGCCAGCTGCTTATCTTCCCGGGCATACTGTAAAAGTCAGTTAAAGGACAGAGGTGTTATTGGAGATTTGTTTGTGGGCGATAGGCTGACGCCCTGTCACTGCAATATTCTATCTTCACCATTATAATGCCTTCAAATTTGTCAAACGTGACATCACATGGTTTTATATCCTATGGTGTTCTGCTTACCCCGTGGGGGATACAGGCGTGAAGTTATGTGTGTATGTATGTATGTATTAATATCGTTTAATACAGGGTTGTTTTTAGTCACCGGCCAATTTTTTTTTACACAATAAGTATCATTTATAGAAACGATCTTTGCGAAAAATAAGTGTGTATTTTTCTTGCAAGAAAATTTATATATTCGCAAACATATTAAGCAAAATATGGTCACTCTAAATTATGAATGACATTAAAATAAAAACGACTACGCGCTACTACAAAACATCTTGTAGAACTACGTCGTAGTAGACAATGAAATGCCGCGGCGTAGTAGCTATTCATCAACAATGGGCGCGATTCGACATTGAATTCTCTTATTTTAAGTGTTTCTTAATGGCGTGACAGAAAGAGAAAAAAATAGTTTTTGTATGAGGCTGTCACGTTTCACGTCGTAAAATTTGATACTGGAGAGACACTGACTTAAAAGTAATAAAGTTTGTAGTGCCATATTTTTATACTGATCGATATTACAATAAATATGCAGGTACTTTTATATCGTAACAAAGAAAATAACATATAATAATTTCCTAACATATGTCGCTTTTTGTTGGCAGACGGGGCGGGCACTGGCCATATCAGTAGATGTGCTCAGACACGCAAATCTCATCACAGGCGGAGCCGGGGTCATTAATAGTGTGATTCACATGGTCGGCAAGGTAAGCCCTCAATAAGGTCAGGAATCATCACCATCACAACTCTTTGTAATGAGCCCCCTGCAGGGTATGAGTCTCTCCTCTGGGTGATGAGGAGGTTAAGGCCATAATCCACCTAGCTGGCCCAGTGCTGGGTGGTGGATGTCAGAATTTTCAGGGTGCCGATACGGCTTCTGACAAACCCTAACGACTACTATATACAAGTATACAGCACCCGGGCGGGACCGACTGCTGAATGGCCGTCGGTCACCCATCCAAGTATCGACCGCGCCGAACCTTGCTTAACCTGTGATACCGTTTGATACACACAGTAAACTCGGCGCCACGACGACTTATACGCCACGACGACTTCCTTTTTTTATTTTTTATTCATCTTTATTTTTTATTCAGTCAGGAATAAAAAATGAAAAACGTAAAATACTTATGTAGATGGACTTGCATACAGGGCCCCGATGCTGTAATTACCACATGTCAACATAATGCAACATAATGTGCCTGAAAGGTGCATTAAGTTAACATGTAACATTTTGTCAGTATTCTGCCAATACGAACGACATGCACGACAACGTACATAATGTTAAAACTCACAGAATCGGGCCCCTGAGCTTATGTTAAAGTCAACAATGAGCGATATTTTAAATCTGATGGCTGGCTGACCAGCTTATATAACTGTTAAAGTCATGTAATTTTGAGCGCCGAAAAAAAAAGTTTTATTCATCTTAGGAATTTCACAAAACACTTGATGAAGTCAGTCATCACATACTTCAGCTTTAACTAGTTGTTGATAGTTGTTAAATAAGATATTACAGTAGACCAAGAGACAAAAAAAGCCGGCGGAAAAAAACTCTTGGCACTCTTTTTCAGTCAGCATTATCAAATTAATACAAATACAAATTGACCGTGACATGAAAAAAAAAAATCAAACACAAGACAGCTAATTGTGAGAGCCAATGTCATGCCACAACCAAATTGCTTACATCGTAGGTGCAATGAGCTATGGATGCACAATACGAACATGACAAACTGGGACCAGAGTATTTGAGCAAGAATGGAATAAAATAGCCATAATATCATTCGTCTGAATAAGCTATTTCTTTTATCTTTTTTGAACATAAGGTCAAGTTTGGCTTGACACTCTATGGGTAGTGTTATTATGAGTACAGTCTACATGTAGACGAGCTTGTCTTGACTAGTCCGTTTGCTGTAGCACACAGGTCGCAGCTCAGTGCGCGGGAAAATCAGCGGCGGATCATGAATTGCGCTGCGCCCCGGCATAGTGCGCGATGCTTCATATAAAATGGAGGAGAGGCTCGCAATTTTGCGTTGCAATGCGGCCCGACAAAGTGTGCACGTACCTTTACTGTCTGCTTTTATCTGAAAAGACATACATATATTTACAAAATAATGCATTAATTTGTTTTCAGTACCGAAAACACGGAGAAAAACCGACAAAATTGGAGTTGTTCCAATTCTCAGCGGCGACTCTGTTCTTTTTCAATGCCGTGGTGTCGAACAAAACAGCACAGAATATCATAGAGGAGGCCCAGGCGAAGACCATTAACGAATACCGGTCTACCTTGCGAAGTAATAGACACAGGTCAGTTGTAATTAGATATACTTGGGCCTGGCTGGTGTAGGGGTAACGTACATTGCCTTCTATGCCAGAGGTTCGAATCCCGGCGGCGGCGGATATTTGTGTGATGAACACAGATATTAGTCGTCAAGTCATGGACGTTTATGTGTTTATTTAAGTTTATTCTAACAAAAATATGTATTTATTAAATATGTATGTTTATATATTTCTTAAGTATATCAGTTAACTAGTATCCATAACACTATTTCTTTAAGAAACTTAATTTGGGCTAGATAATGTTGTGTGAGTGTCAGAAATATTTATTTATTATTATTATTTATTTAAAACATTAAGTGTACTCGGTGCTAGGTAAGCAGCGGCATAAAAGTACACACGGATCTAAATTATTATTTTTATTATTTTATTTTTATTTTTGATGAATCTGTCCGTGTAGAATAGTCATATCGCTCCTTGATAAGAGTGTCGTAAAATGCGATTAACCCGAGTGTCCTCCGCTTGGTGGTAGGATACTCCATTCATATAAAATGTGCCACCAAATATTACCGTTCAACGGTGATGTGTTCCGGCAATATTTTATGAAGAGCCAGTTCTTTCCTAAACCCGACTGCTTTCATCCTTGACCTAATCTTCACTTACCATCAGGTGAGATAGAGGTCAAATACGGGTTTAGTCTTTAATAAAGAAGCGATTAACAGAGGTAAGCTGTCATTAGATTCACTTGAGAAGCAATAGTCGTAGGTATTTTGTAATTAGGTTCTTCTGAGAACCAACTACCAAAATAGCTTTTAATAAGATTCCTTTTAAAAGCGTTAATCATGAGAGAACGGTATGATGTTATTACATTATCCTGAGAAGAATTACACTGATAATTACTGATATTTCTTGATCTATTACAGAAAAATATCAAGAAAATACTGAATTTATATAATCTGTTACAGTATAATCTCGAAAAAAAAAAGTTTTTTTTTTAATGCAATTATAATGCTCAATTATTCTTAAATAACCGAAAAAAATGTCATAAATAAAAATTACCCGGCCAGGGCCCGAACCTTGGACCCCTCGTTTGCCGGACGAGTGCTCTCCCTCTGAACTACCGGGGCCTGGCGGTACGCCTCGAAATTACTTACCACATTTTTTTTACGTTATATTGCTAACGTAGCTCCATCTAATGGTATAGCTTTGCAGCTAGGACCACGCGGGACCAATTTCTTTTCAAAAATTGTGAATCCCAGTTAAAGTGAAGCATTGCAACGTTTAATAATGTTTTAAGTTTTTGCATTTATAATGCTCAATTATTCTTAAATAATCGAAAAAATGTGATAAATAAAAGTTTTTTTGATCTATTACAGAAAAATCTTCGACAAACTGAGCGCCGAATCTCGCAGAGTGCAAGGCCCAGTACAGGGCAATACTGAAGTCATTCGCGGAATACAAAACATTCAAAACAAGGATCAATACTTCGCCGACGTTCTCAAGATCAACAAAGACATAAACCAACACAAATTAAAAATATCCATGACTTCGGATGGAAAAGTTAATATCAACGCTCAGCATAAGTACAACCCATCAGAGCTATACAACTTAGGTCGTGAGGGTCGCGCTCAGTTGTTCTCCGATCTAGGACCCGCGGGTAACGGCCCAAAGAACGTTTCAACTAGATTAACAGCCTCAAATACATCCGTAGGTAGATACCTAGATGAAGAGGAAAGACACGAGAATAACATGCTAGTTAATATTCATCCAGGTGAAATATTGAGAATCGGACAGTTGTTAGTTAGAATAAGCTCGTCAGGAGCCGAAAATATAGCTCTTATCTGCGAGAATCTCAGTCAAGATTTATATGCGAACTTAATGACAGTTTGTTTTAACATTGTTTCAAATTTGGTGCCCTCTGAAATAGCCAAGTTAAGACTGTTGAGTCCGGACGAAGATTTAGTTTGGCAAGTTGTAAGATTTGTGTTTAATTATATGAAACATCAGAGGCCTTTAGGAGAGGCATCGGATGACAACGAGATTGTTTATGTCTTAAAAGAGTTCTTCCAAGAAGGTCGGGTTAGACAGGAGACAATTTTACGTTTGAAAGATAAACTCCTACAATGGGTTGATAAAGAGTTATATAATAGGAGAATGCAGTTTCCAAAAAAGAAGCAAACTGTTTGCGAATGCTGCTCTGGAGTACGTTATTCTTGAGATTGCAAATAAAACGTGTAGCTAAGTGATTTCCTTTATCGCTTAAAATATCATAAAAAGAGAAAAATATAGTGTCTATAATCGCACGCTGTAAATTGAAATACAAAAATTATTTACGCACAAATTATGCCATTTATACACGGTGACTGGTGACAAATTTTAGATACTGAAGGAGAGCACTCTGTACTCGATTCTGATCATAATTATGTATTAAAATAGGTACTTATTTTTTCACTAGAATGCTCTATAAATAATTACTACTATGTTACTATTTACTTTACATACGTTGCGTTACCAATTCTTTAACTTTCGGTTGCGTTTTCTCTTCATGTATGATCTCGAAATGAAAATGAAATGAAATGAAAAATGAAATGAAAATGACCCACCAGTCACCCTGTATAATATTAAAACCAAATATATTATAGTGAGTAGAAATAGGAAAAAGTTTTAGCTATTATGGATATGCATGTAGAAAATTCCAAAATAGAGACGCGGGGTTTGAAATTAACAATATTGCGATGTAAATTTTGCGAGCTTGATTTTATATGATACAATCAGATGCCTTAAATCGTAATTAAACACATATCAAAAAAGTCTAATATTAATTTTTTATCTATTTTCTATATAAATTATATCAATATTTTATATACACTGTTTTATATACTAACCAGTTGTCGTTATCAAATATTATATGATTGGCTAAGTAGTCGTTAAGTTATGAAACATATTTAGAATTTAAACAATATAAATACATACATACATAACGTCACGCCTGTATCCCTAATGGGGTAGGCAGAACACTACAGGTTAAAAGACTATCTGATGTCACGTTTGACAAATTTGGAGGTATTATAAAGATGGAGAGAGACTATTGTAGTGACAGAGGGTCAGCCTATCGCCTACAAAAACGCCTTTAAAACCTCTGTCCCTTAACTGACTTTTAAAGTATTCCCGGGAAGAGAAGCAGCTCCCACATTCTACGTTACACATCACATATCAATAAATTGACATTAAATTATGACTGAAGAAATAAAAAGGTGCTTTAAAAAAACAAATATATTGCTTATTTAATATGACGTGAAAGAAAAATCAGAGTTTCTTTATTGCGGCACTAGTCTATGAGTAAAAAATGTAATTATAATAAAAATAGTATGTTTCATTACGAGTGCGGAAAGCCTGTCATTGCAAAGAGTTCCGACAAATGTCTACACGAGCCGAGGAGCAGCCGAAGGCGAGGGTTGACAGTCGGAACGAGTTGCAATGACGGTTCCGCACGTGTACTGAACGACTATTTTTAATACAGTTGCGAAAAAATTAAGCAATTTTTTAAAAATATACAAAATGGCGCCAGCCGTGAAACCTCGGACCAAGAATCACAAGGTTTTTTTTTTTTTTTAATTTATTAACGTTATGGATACAGGTCCTTAAGCCTAAAAAGTAATCACAAGGTCCGAGCGAGCGTGAAACATTATAAACAGAGATTTTTTTTGTTTACCCATTCCGGGTAGGCAAAGGGAACTATGCCCATACAGCCAAGTCTTTAGTAGATTTTTTGTATTGACATGAAATGAAAATGAATTTAATGAGATAAAATGAAATGAAACCTAACCTAACTTATTGCATCAAATCATTATATCTGATATTGAAACAAATTAGTAGCTTCTTTTCAGAAATATTTGCATGAATCGTAAAAACTTCTAAGATTTTTTTTTTAGTAAAAACTTCGTGGTTGATTTTTTCTTTTTAATAGACATTATTTTGACAGTTGGGAAAGAGAACGCACGAGTGCGGAAAAGGTAAAGAAAAAGCACAAGTGTGTAATAGCCCACATCCCGAACGCTAAACGTCCCTGCAATACGCCACTTTTTGAGCAACTGTATTAAAAAAAATTTTCAATCTAAAATTAATCAATTCCTTCCATAATGCTACCAGACACTCATTGAAGAACCTTTATACTAAGTTTCACATCCGTGCACTCTATGAATAAGCTTTTTCATACAAACTAAAAAGTCCAATAATTCCCGTTCCCGTGGAAATTTTGGGAATTCCCTCCTTAGTGCTCCCCCACAACCTCTAAGCATTGTATGTTCCAAAATTATAGTAGTTTTGGCTGTACGTTGTCTGTCAGTCACTCAGTCAGTAACGGAAGAGTTTTATATATTAAGATTATGATTCGAAAATTCTAAATATTTAATAATTGGGTTTTGGAACTATGTGGGTTTCGATTCTTGTACCAGACAGAGAGTTCGAGTATATTAGTTCTTCATAATTTTAATTGCATTCAAATTTAAACTCATGTATCACACTAAACTATAGGACTAAGAGTATTTGTTTCTCTTATTGTTAATATCTTTGCCCAATTGCTTTCTTGTAGAGTTCAAATTGAGAAAGGTTTCACAATATGAACCTAAATATATTTTTTAAATAGAGTATTTTTTAAATTATTGATTTTAATTTATTAGGTATTTTTTTTTTTTTTTTTTGTATTTTACCTTTCTGTCGACATGGAGGAACTGAAAGAGGTGTGTCTCGATCGTAACAATTGGTGTTCCCTTGTCTCTGCCTAACCCAAAGGGAGACGAGCGTGAGGTTATGTATGTATGTATTTTGAAAAAATATTAATTTCGCTTTAGCTTGCGAGTAAAATAAGGCTTGATTAATTAGATAGGTAGATAATGTCAGGCCAATGGCCGTATTCGACATTGCAATCTGTCATTTTAAGTCTCTCTAATGTCAAACTTTGAAACTTCAAAATCTGCTTTTATTAAATAAAACTACTTTTTAACCGGTCGCTCGTGAACACGGGGTCTGCAAAGACACCGAAACGTCGAGTTAAAATGTAAAGTATAAATTATACGCGACTAATCCGGTTAAAAAGTAGTTTTATTTAAATTATGAATCGTGAAAACTTAATACAATATCAGCTTTTATTAGCTACCAATAAAGAAACAAGAGGACGTGACATAACTACGAAAAAACATGCCTGTGTAGTCAGATATAAAAATGGCGGCTTGCCGTAGTGCTCTAGTTTTTCTTGGGGCAGCCTAACACACTGCATCTTACCATGATAATGGCAGTATTATCCAAATTTCTGTACTATAAAGAACAACGTATTAACATAAAAACTAGGGATGCAACGATACGGCTATTACGATACCAATACAAATGACGAATACATCGTAATGGCCAAATACGATAACGAATTACGATACGAATGCATTACGATATTTGTTTAATACCAGTTTGATGAATTTATTGGAAGCTTTTTTGTATTATGTATGTATGCAAGACTAAGTCAAGTAAAAGTATTTAAAAAAAGTTATACATTTTTATTTAATCGATATATTTATTAATTTTCATCACTAACTTATGTTTTATTTTAAATGGCTACATTTACTGCATATAAATTCATTTTAATTGTAGTCCTTATTTATTACTGGCAAATTCTTATGCAGAAAACACAACATTTTTAGGTTTTTTTCCTTAAACTTAAATTTAACTTTTTGCCTGGAGATTTTATTATAGATTTTTATTATTACTTTTACATTTTTGTGCACCATTAATTAAGCTTATTGTAATTTTTCGATATTTTCATCGATTCCAGCATATTTTAGCTACGTTCTGGTCTAGTGTTTATTAAATATTCCGATTTGGAAACATAACCTTCAAAAAAAATTAAATAAATGTATTGTAAAAATATCGTATCGTAATATTTACGATAATGAATGATCGTAAAGGTTTACGGTAATCGCCGATATACGATTATCGTATCGGTATCGTTGCATCCCTAATAAAAACACTTAAATTTTCTTCAAAATTTGCAAAAAGCAAGTCGTTATGACGACTGACATACTTGTTGACAGTGTCGTAACGTGGCGACTGGTCGCATTGTTGTCATTCAAGGCAATGATAAAACTACTGATTTTCTTTTTTACGTACGATTAATCTCGAGTTAAAAAGAGATGCCCATATATTTAATAGTAACGACTTTAATGCAGAGTCCTTTGTTTCTTTTTCATTGTTATCTACTTTGGAATTTGAAGTATCCTAATTTGACATTTCAGAGTGTTAAAGTTAGTGAATCTAATGTCGAATCGAGACTAGTATTGTGATAATTGGTTCCTTAAATAAAGTAAATTTATATTGTTTGTTAAATTGTATTTAGAATATTAGAATTCATGTAACGGTGCTTATGTATAACAGTTAAGTATATAGTTAATTTATTTTATTAAAGGATTGCTAACAATAAGTTATTTGTTTTATTTTGGAAACTATGTACAGAAGGCTGCAGGTCAAGCGTTCAAAATCTATCAAAAAATTGTAAGAACTCTATGCCCTCAATATTAAGTTGAAAATTCGTTGGGGTTTGACAGCTTTGTAAAGCTTGATCTGCTGCCTTTTGTACAGTCACTTCGTTACTTTTTTGGTTGTAATGAGGTTAAAAGTTTAATGAAAATGTATCAGTACATCTGATCAGGCGTGACTGTTCTAGAATATTATAATAATAATAAATAAATAAATAATAAATAAAATCCCCAGACAATCACACCAACTACATGGCCCCAAAGTAAGCATAGCTTGTGTTATGGGATACCATATAGCGAACTAGGGGGGAACCTAGAATATAAATACATAAATAAACACCCAGACACGGAATTATTTTTTTTTCCTTTTTCCGTGCGGGGATCAAACCCGCAACCACTGGCGTCTGAGGCAGATAGGTTTACCCCAACGCCAAAGTGGTCGTCAAATACTATTAAAAATAGTAAATGAAAAATCTGATATAACTCATATTTTTAAAACTGTTCTAACTTTCGTAAGTCATTTAAAGGTTCTTACGATGCCAAGTCGCATCGCAGCGCAATAATCCGCCTGCTGCAATCGCATACATTTCATATGAAATGTGACACGACCCGGTCCGGCATAGTGAAAATATTTCATATAAATTGCATGAGAGGCTCGCACGCGGATTTTTGCGATGCGATGCGGCCCGGCAGCGAATATAGGTACAAAGGCTATACTATTTGAGTCACGAGTCAGACTCTAATAGAGGAGCTTTTGTTTATGCATATTACTTGACAAAACCTAATCGAACTCAGTAAAAAAATTGACTGAAATGGATTAGCTTTTGCTCTTGTAATTTTCAAAGAAATGCAATGACAAAACCTAGTACTGTAAAGTACATATTCACTCAAATTGATAAGCTTTTGTCAAGATGAAAAGTAGGTATATCTTTGTTTGATATACATTGCGATGAAAGAGATAAGCTACGACAGTACGGTTAGGTGCGACGACGAGCGCAGCGAGGAGGAGCATGTTAGGTTGCATATAGTTATACACGTGCGCGAGCCGAGCGAGCGGTGCCGCGGCAGCGGCCGGCGAAGCGCCATAAACCTGGTCAGCCATTATAGTCAACCTTGGACAATCCCGACATGGTCAAAAGTCAAACGTTAAGTCATCAAAATAACGATGGTCATAATGCATGCACATTTTATTTCTATCTTTGAGAATCAGAACCATTGCCATTTAAGTATCAAATTGAAGCCAACGATCGGTAAATATCGATATCAAATGGGATAGCTTTTGTTGCTGCAATGTTCAATTGAAGTTATCTCACAAAGTCTACACGACTTCAGTCAATTTCTGTACTAGAATGGATTAGGGTTTGGGCAAGTTTTTGTCATACAAAAGCTAAGCCAGTTCAGTTTGCACTTTCACTCTAATGGTATAGCTTTTGTAAATACGCGGCCCGGCATAGTGTGCGCTTGACTTAATATCTCTGTTGTTCCTATTTCGACCCTCATATAGCTTTAAGAATATTAAAGTTTCATATAATAATAATAAAATTCCCAGCCAATCACACCACCTACATGGCCTCAAAGTAAGCAAAGCTAGAATATAAATATACCCGGTTTATTTTAATTAGCGCATAACCTCTTGCAGGCAGCCTCTCCACATCAATCCCAACAACATTTCGCACCTTCGGTAAGACAAGGGCACAATTGCACTTTTCATAATTTTACAGGAGAGAGATAATTGCATGCAAGAATCTGTTCGTGCTGTTTACACCACGAACAGTTTTGAATGGAACTTGCTCCTATAGTGCAATAATGTTACGTGTTGTTTAGACGATACAAGACATTTATTGCTTCAATTTTATGGTATACCACAGGCAAGAAAATGGCGTCGTCTAAATGGGCCTTTACTTGTTTAGTGCTCTGTGATGTTGGAATTGATATAATAAAGTTCCATTTATTATCTAAGATTTACCCATCGATAGATTTAAGGATAGGTACCGTAAAATGGGGTGAATAGAGTCAATTTCAAACCTTCAAGCTCAATTTTAGATACTAGGATGTTAAAATGGGGAATAATTATATTGAAATTAGTGTTCCCGCTACTTAATGATTTCTAAAACATTCAAATTTATTAGGTTTTCTATCATTAAACACGAAAAAAATACAAAAAATGTAGGCAAACCCTTTTCACCCCCGTGTGGGGTCAATAGAATCACAACAGGGGAGAAAAGGGTATTTAGTTAGGGTTGTCGAAAAAAAACAGTAAATTTTTAATGAAAATGCATAATTGAATTTATGATATACTGTATGAACTAAAATATAACAATTTTACAAACCTATAATGCACTATTAATATAACTAGTGTAGTGCAAGGCTTGAGTGAGGTTGACTGGTAGAAAAATAAGTATTAAGTTAACCCTTTGTATTTATTTGTGCCTACTTTATTAGTAGGTATTTAATAGTTAAAAAGCGCAGTAGGTACGATAAGCTAATATTTTTGGCAAATAAGTGTATATATTCGAGAGTTAGTCAAGCCTGGTAAGTCCTACTTATTATAGGGAAATATATTGTAGCATAGCAGGTGTAGTAGAGTCATATAGTAAGAATAAATGCGAAGTATACCTACTTAGTTAATAGACTATTTATTGATAAAATATGCATAACAATTTTAAACTTATGGCAATGCTTATGAATTAGACAACGCGAGATCATTATTCCAAGGCACATTAATGTTTCATAAACCGATATTTATGAAACATGCATTGTTCTATAAGTTAAAATAAATATGATCCGATTAAAAATTATCTTTTTAATCTGATTTATAGTTTCGGAGATTAACGTGGACAAACAAATATACAAACACTTGTAAATTTTTTTATACCGGCTTTGCAGCCTTTATAGACCATAATATTTGAATATCGCACAATTCTGACAAAATTCCATACTTAAATCCTACATACCTATCTCATTGATAACTCTTTATTTTAAAATTGTTAAAAATATAGTTTTTGAGTTTTGACATCCCTAGAACGAAAACCCTTTCCACCCCGTTGATGACTCTATTCATCACATTCGCGACTTTATCCACCCCGCATGTGATTCTATTCACCCCGTTTTATGAACCTATTCACCCCCTGTTAGACCCCAATAACCCCAAAATTTTCAAAACATATCATCTAAAAGTTAAGTCTTTATATAAACCTTGATAATAAATAAATCAAACTTAATTTTATCTCCCAGCGATCTCCTCAATTCAAGACTTCCACAACACACAAATACCCCTTTTATATTATTGTTTCTCAAGAAAAAGTCAAAGTTATTGATAAGAAAATTTTAACGGGTTCTGCATACATTTTTTGAAACTGTTTCCAAGCTGTTTTTTATTGTCTATGGTATTTGGGTTGCCAAAACCAAAAAAAACGTTCTTGGTCATAGATATTGTATAAACTGGTCTGCGTTTAAATTTACTTTCCAAGGCAGAAAATGAGGGCGAACATACCCATTGTGAAATACCCTATTCCCCCCCGGAACCCTATTCACCCCGTTTTACGGTACCGTAAAAACAAGTGCTTTGTGAAAAGGACTACAGTATCCATGCAAAAGATGGGATTCCCTGGCTGTTAACTGTAATTGTATATTTGAAAAGAATGAATGCTGTTGGGTTTTTCGCCACTTCTTCTCAGCAGATTGACTTTCCGAAGTGGTGGTAGACTCAGTTCAATTTGTAAATTATTTGACTATTTCAAGTGTATTTTTGACTTTTGACTTTGATTTGATATGATATTTGATGTTTTATATCGATTGAAGGATTCTGGAAACTAAGGTTTTTACAGCTTCTAGGTACTCTTTTATTTGCTACTTTGTTTCTGGATTTTTCCATTTGAGATGATCGATTTTTAGTGGGGTCATGTTCCTTATGAACCTTGGAAGCCTATCTCATACAGCCATCCAGTTGAATGAAAAAACACAACAAAAAGTAAAACTTCTAAAACGCTTTATTATTTCTAATGTATAATTACTTCAAAGATAATTTAAAGACAATAATCCGGTTTTGAGCATGGACACTTCTCGGGCATCTTGAGTCCAGACTTCATCTTCTTGTAGAAGGGATGCATGCGCTCAGTGAATGCCGGCCTGCAATGAGAAGACATTATCTGTGGTATCGTTCTTGTCAAAAATCGTGTCTGTCAGGATGGCGTGAGAGATGTCTCAATATTCCCAAAATTTGCACCAAACAACTCTACCTAAACTGTACTAAACTGTACCTATGTGAAAAAAAACAGTACCTCAAGCAATTCAATAATAAATAACTAGTGACATAGACACGCCATTCTGACGTCAGCTTGGCGCGCATAGTCGTGTATCGCTCTAACGCGTGGGAATTATGTCCTCGAACTTATATCAATAAACTGTACCTAAACTGTACCTAATAAAACTGCCAATAAAAAAATATTTCACACGGTGATATCTGTCAAATCCATAAAA
The DNA here is from genome assembly GCA_944452665.1 of Stenoptilia bipunctidactyla. Classification (NCBI taxonomy): domain Eukaryota; kingdom Metazoa; phylum Arthropoda; class Insecta; order Lepidoptera; family Pterophoridae; genus Stenoptilia; species Stenoptilia bipunctidactyla. The sequence continues at coordinate 14,436,049 of OX101748.1, read as the reverse complement.
AATATTTTTTACTGCTCATTTTTTTTTATTATATTGTATTCATTATAAAGATTGGTCAAACTTATATCAAATATCATATTTATTATCGTAAACGCTCTCAAAACTTGAACGTAAAACAAGATATAAAACCTAAACCTAATGTTTAATTGAAAAATTAATGTTTGGACATTGGAAATTTAATGTTGATTTGACAGATATAACGTGTGAAATATTATTTTTATTGGCAGTTTTATGAGGTACAGTTTAGGTACAGTTTATTGATATTTGTTTCAGGCCATAATTCCCACGCGTTTGAGCGATACGCGACCATGCGCGCCAAGCTGACGTCAGAACGGCGTGTCTATATCACTATTTATTTATTATTGAATTGCTTGAGGTACAGTTTTTTTTCACATAGGTACAGTTTAGTACAGTTTAGATAGAGTTGTTTGGTGCTAATTTTGGGAATATTCAGACATCTCTCACGCCATCCTGACAGACACCAAAAATCTAATCAGCTCTGAACACAGTACAGGGCCCTATTTCATAAAGCTACAATTCGTGGTAAACTGACAATTGTTAGCGATTTTCACATGACTTTCGTTTCATAAAACTACAATTCTACAGGTGACATACAAGTGTCAGTAAAAAGCGTTTCATAAAAATTGTCACGACAATTTTCAGGGTTTAAAGTGTTACTAAAGTCCCCGTCACGAGAAGCTATAAATTTTGTAAACAAGTGTTCAGGAGTTCACAACATTTGGACCAATAAAAAAAAAGAATTTGTTTAAGATTTAATAATTTATTAATTAACATATATTATTTCAGAATAATTATTCGTCAGATTCAGATGTTTCCATTTCTGTGTCAGAATCAGTGACATGTATCACGAAGCTGTCTCCAGTTTTATCAATCATCTCATCGATTTTGGAATAAAAGTTATCTTCTTTCTTGATAACATGCTCCACACAACGCTTCCAATTTTCCGAAGTAATCTGCTGCAGTCCCTCTTGTAATAATTGTTTTACCTCGTCAAATTTAAAATTTGTATTTTTGCGAGCAACATATCCTTTTACGTTGGCCCAAATTAGCTCAATTGGATTAAGCTCACAATGATATGGCGGGAGTCTCAATACTTCCACCTTATATTTTTTTGCGAGCTCGTCCACTACATAAGTTTTAAAATGGTCTTTAACATTTTTTACTTTTAGCAGTAATTCAGTCTTAATTTCATTGTCGTCGTAAGAAATATTCTTACTTACAAGCCAATTTTGTATATCATTTTTTTTCCAGGCAGTAGTAGGAATTCTTTCAAGACGCCTTGAGTGGTATGGTGCATTGTCCATTACCACTACTGCATTTTCTCCAAGTTTTGGGAGAACGTTTTCAAACCATTGTTCAAAATGTGTTGCATCCATTGATTCATGGTAATCTCCCGTCTTCTTGCATTCAAATATATTTTCGCCGCCCTCTACAAAACCGTTCTCATTGCCGATATGGGTAATTATTAATCGTTTACCTTTTGACGTTGGGTTAGGTGCACCAATGCTAAGTCCTTCTAGGAAAGCCTGCTTCTTACTTTTAACTTGTTTGTCTACCCAAGTTTTATTTACGGTATGTCCTGTAAAAACAATTAAACATTTCGTTGGCTAAATAATCTAACTTGCTAACTCCTTTTCGCCCTAAAATGAAAAAAAAAAAAAAGACACTAACCTGCATTCACCCATGTCTCATCCATGTAAAATATCTGGCGATTTTTACGTCTATAGTCTTTAATAGATTTTAAATATTTTCGCCGCCATATTACAATGTCATCTCTATCAATCAGTGCGTTATTTCGCTGTCGTTTTATGTATTTAAAGTTTAAATGCTTTATTAGCCGCCTGAGAGTTGTTTCGCTAAAATTTGGCAAATCTTCATCGTCATTTACTGCCTGAAGAATCTTGGGAATTGTTGGTAATTGGCCATTTAAAAAGAAACTGTGAATTTTTTTCCTAATTACGGATTTATCAAAATCGTCTACTTTCTGATAAAATTTAGGCCTGTCTTTAGACTTGATAGGTGATTTTATTCCCTTTTCTGATTTATATTCTTTTAATATATTATACACAGATGCGATGCCAATTCCCAAAATCGTTGCTGTTTTTTTATTTATTTCGGTTTTGTAGGGATATTCATTCGATGGCCAATTTTCTTTCACGTACTTATATACGTTGATCACCATATTTTTCTCATTAGAAGTAAAGCTCGTCACCTGTAAAAATCACCTGTTCAGTCTCTTTCACACGAAGCTCAAGCTATATCTCCAGGTATACCAATTAACCTAACCAATTACTTCACAATTTAAAACCTACTTCTAATATAAGTTTCCAAAGATTATCGCGTTTGAACAAACAACTCTTTCTTTTTACTTTATATATATTTTAGATAAATTGTATTACGTACCTTTTGACGTTTTTTTCGTGGCGAATTTATTTCCTTAGATGTACTGGCTACTGGCTCCATTATACGTAATAACAAATAAAATTAACGCAACAATTAAAGTTACAACAATTAAAAAGTGATAACGAAACAATAACAAAATTAACAATAACAACCAGATCCGCGATATATGCAAAGCAATGAAACAAACAAACTCGTACGCATTCGAAACTCGAATGACTGTTTATTTCAAAATGGCGTCCCGATAGTTTACAATCCCTGCGACGGACGCGTTCCGGTACCAAGAAACACAAACGATAGCGCTTTGCGTCGTTAAAATATAATTCGACTAAATTAAATAGGTTGTTACTTTCATATAACCCGTCTATATTTCATGTCGATTGAATATGTTCAAGTTATTATTATCTCGCAGTATAAAATGTTTACTTACTAAAAGATGTTTGTTTACATAATTTATAGCTTCTCGTGACGGTTACTTTAGATGTAAAAAACTTAAAATCCATTTATGCCTCATTTCACTCACCTTTGTTGATAAGGAAACGTAACTAGAAAAGGGTATTTACAATTTCGAAACGCATGTCAATTTAAAACGACGTCTCTCATGCATGTAGGTACCTACTCATAGTACCATACAAATTCTATATCTCTATTTCACATACACGCTTCCTTAATACTTATTTAAATCCAAATTAAAGGGTCACCCACCAATCAAAATTATACTTCTTCTCAAGAAAATGCATAAATGGTTCTGCTACTTAATGTAGTTTTTTATTAATATATACAGGGTGACTGGTACCAAACCCGCCATAGCAAATTAGCATATAGAGGAGGTCATTTGCTAATTATTGGACCTTACTTTCCCTAACTAAAGTTTTATACTTTAGGAGATATGTCAATTTTTATACATTATTGAGATTTTTCCAAAATTTGACCTTAAAGCATTCGTAACTTTATTTTTCGTCATTAGTTTAGAGTTTTTTTATTATTTCTTGGTAGTCATTAACATTTGTGAATAAAATACGTCGGAACTTCCCTCAAACTAGGGTTAAAAAATAAGACGCTTATGCTTTTAAAAAAAATCAATAAAGAAAAATTACTTTGCGATCAAATTCAACCGGAAATAATAAAAAAACTACGGCGTTTTAATAATTTATTCTACTCTAAATTAGTTCTCTAGTTTGTCACCTTACCAACGGTACTAAATTTGCAACGGAAAGTTTGATTCGCTAAACATCGGTAGGATTTTCAGGTCAACCAGTCATTTTGATCAAAAATAGTGAAGGTCCCAACGACAGGATAAAGCTAATTTAGCAAAGTAGTTTTTGCAAATTTATGAGTAGGTATTAGATAATAGAAATTGAGTGCTTAGTGTACTTAATTTTTTTTTTTACTTTTACCATGTAAAGCAAGAAATCAGGAAAAGATATCGAGCATCAAAAGAAAAATTTAAATAGAGTTGAAACTAAAAATTCTGCTCGAATTGCTGCCCGCAATTTCTGATACATGCCCGATATCTTTTCCTAATTTCTGTGGTGGTAAGACTGAGCCTAATTTCTTCTTTCATAACAGAAAACGCATTATTAATTTTTTGAATTAACTCATCTTTTGTAGTTACTTCTTCATTGTAGACCAACTCTTTTCATTTGCAATGACAGTTTCAATGACTTTTAGACGTCAAATGAAAAAGATGAGGTCGGACCCATCTCTATGACATTTAAGTTGTTGTCATATATGCTTTTCCTTTCCGTTTCGTGTGCTTTCACAAATAGTTGAGTAGACACAGGTATAAATAAATAAGACATTTCGTTTTAAAATGCCGGGATACACAAGGGAAGAATACGCCGACATGCTGCTGGCGTATGGTGCTGCACACAGTAACGCCCGCAAAGCGCGGCGAATTTACCAGGAGCGATATCCAAATAGACGCTTACCTGACCGTGACACATTTCCTACCACATATCGTCGGTTTAGAGAAACGGGTAACTTGAACGTCAGGGTACCCCAAGCAGCTGTGCGACAATTACCTGTTGAAATTGATCAGCAGATTTTGGCAGCTTTTGAAGAAGATCCCACGACTAGCACCAGAGTGGTAGCTGCCGCTTTGGGCGTCAGCCAGTGGAAAGTCTGGTCAGTGATGCATGGGGACCATCAACACCCGTATCATTACACGCCAGTTCAAGGTAATTTTGAGTTTATTTATGTACCTACTTACACTAAAGCGACCAGTGTTATCTTTAGAATTAAAGAAATTATTAATATTACGACGAGCTTCGATGTAACATAATCCAAATCAAATTTTATCTTTAGAATAACATTTACGTAAATAATTAACAAATGGAGTGTTGGCAGGGCTTGAAAATGGCGACTACGAAAGGAGGTTGAATTTCTGTCGCCTCGTTCTTCACACCGATGTCGACGACCCAACATTTCTGGAGCGTATCCTTTGGACCGACGAGTCACAGTTCACCCGAGAAGGCATCACCAATTTCCACAATCTGCACCACTGGTCCCATGATAACCCCCATAAAAAGAGGGTTACATCGGTCCAGCGGAAATTTTCTGTTAATGTGTGGGCCTGCGTTATTGGTCGTAATATCTTTGGACCCTATTTCCTACCAGACATTTTAAATGGGGGAAATTATTTAGAATTTTTAAGGGACGTCTTGCCTGATCTGCTGTTGGATAGAATAACCAACGACACGCCCATTGTGTTTCAACACGATGGGTGCCCGGCGCATTTCAGGCTGGACGTCCGAGAACTTTTAAATAGTTCATTCCCCGATTCATGGATCGGTAGAGGTGGGCCAATTGAATGGCCAGCTCGGTCGCCAGACTTGACACCTCTCGATTTCTACGTTTGGGGCCGGGCCAAAGAGTTGGTCTACAATGAAGAAGTAACCACAAAAGATGAGTTAATTCAAAAAATTAATAATGCATTTTCTGTTATGAAACAAGAAATTAGACTCAGTCTTACCACCACGGAAATTAGGAAAAGATATCGGGCATGTATCAGAAATCGCGGGCAGCAATTCGAGCAGAATTTTTAGTTTCAACTCTATTTAAATTTTTCTTTTGATGCTCGATATCTTTTCCTGATTTCTTGCTTTACATGGTAAAAGTAAAAAAAAAAATTAAGTACACTAAGCACTCAATTTCTATTATCTAATACCTACTCATAAATTTGCAAAAACTACTTTGCTAAATTAGCTTTATCCTGTCGTTGGGACCTTCACTATTTTTGATCAAAATGACTGGTTGACCTGAAAATCCTACCGATGTTTAGCGAATCAAACTTTCCGTTGCAAATTTAGTACCGTTGGTAAGGTGACAAACTAGAGAACTAATTTAGAGTAGAATAAATTATTAAAACGCCGTAGTTTTTTTATTATTTCCGGTTGAATTTGATCGCAAAGTAATTTTTCTTTATTGATTTTTTTTAAAAGCATAAGCGTCTTATTTTTTAACCCTAGTTTGAGGGAAGTTCCGACGTATTTTATTCACAAATGTTAATGACTACCAAGAAATAATAAAAAAACTCTAAACTAATGACGAAAAATAAAGTTACGAATGCTTTAAGGTCAAATTTTGGAAAAATCTCAATAATGTATAAAAATTGACATATCTCCTAAAGTATAAAACTTTAGTTAGGGAAAGTAAGGTCCAATAATTAGCAAATGACCTCCTCTATATGCTAATTTGCTATGGCGGGTTTGGTACCAGTCACCCTGTATAATTCAAGTTTCCTAAATGCCCATTGAATTCAATTTTGTGTACAATGGCCACCATTATCATTATTTTGCATCAATTATTATCATTTTTCTTCGTTTTTTGCAATTGTAAGTCGTCGACAGGTCCTCGCTTGCCTGTCGGAATGTCAGGACAATTCTACAATTCTTGGTAATATGACAGGCGTTTCATAAACGACAATTCATAGCGATTTGTATGACATTTGTCAGTAGACCGCCTGCTACAATTGTTTTATGAAACGCATTATGTGACAATTTTGGATGAATTTTCAGCGTTTTATGAAACGCATTTCTGTAATTTTACAATGAATTGTCGACATACAATTGTCAGTCGATATGAGTTTTATGAAATAGGGCCCAGGTCGAATCGTAAAGCTACTTCAATTGAGCGTGTGTGTCGGAATGTTGCTCAAAATTAACATGCTCATTTCGACCACGCCCGTGAATCGACAGGCTTGCGATTTTTGAGCATGCTACCAGCGGCATGGGTAGAAGTGGGCGTTCTTTATGCGTGTCTAAACAGGTTTGCTTATTGAGCATGCTAGTATCGATGAGTCGTTCATACTTAAATGTATAAGTATACTTAAAACTAGCATGCCTAATTTTAGCTAATGTGAACTGCTCCTAGGCATGCTCGTATTGAGAATACTGAATAGCAAGCTTTAAATCATGCTTTTTAGAGCATGTGTAACAGTAGCATAATAGCAGATGTCCGGGGGACGGAGCCAATTTCAGAGCACCTTCACTTTTGATGTACATCCGGGTGGCTGGACCATTCGGCGTACCTATAAAGCTTTACATTATTTACACACCATTACATTATTTATTGTTTTATTCAGTATTTTGGCCGACTGAACACCATTTTTTTGTTGAATAAACTACCTAGTCACAAACGATTTAATGTAGGCAGATTGCAGTCACCTACGATACCTATGTTATCGATCTAGATAAGTGCCAGCTTTATACGCCAAATGGTCCAGCCATCCGGATGTACATCACTTTTAAGTTACGTTAAGCGATGAAAGCCAAAGCTAAAAATAAAATAAACCCCGACTAGACTGTTTAAAACAAAGCTTCAGAACAAGGTGATTCAACAACGAACACCATTTTCATCCGCACTGTTTTAAACGGCGTTTCAAACAACCTTCCAATCAAGGTCGCGCAAAACCGCCAAGTCAAGCGAAATCTGGATGCAAACAGCCGTCTATTCTGTTGTAAACTAGCAAGCAAGTCACCTTGGTTTAATTAAAGGCTTGGTCTAAACAGTGTAGCCGGTGCTTGCCTTGCATTTCCGCTGCATAGCCATTCACTATTCACCGGTCACTTTCGTTAAACCATCTAAAAAGGCTGTTTGAGACCATGTTTATAATTTATTTTATATTATTAAAAATTATGTGGACGCCTTCCAGCTAAAGAAGGAAGAATAGCCTAATATTGTGACTGTCACATTTTACACCCGGTGTAATCGTTAACGGCGCACTGGCAATTATTCCTTAATTATGAGCTTCAAAAGCATAAAAAATTACAAAATTAAGTAAAAATACCAAATGTTTGATCTCAGATTGATAAAATACCTTTCCGTAATGGTCTTTTTACACCCTAGAAGGTAAAATTAAATTATTAGGATTGGTTAATGTTAAAATTTTGGAGATTTATCGTTTTATTAAAAAAAAATAACTGATATGATTTTATCCGTTTGTCCAATTTTATCCATCGATAATAAGGTGGGTATGTCAATTAACGCCCTGTGTTAAAGAACGCCCGCACTACATAAAGTGAACTTATATTTATATAAGCTGCATCGCAACTTAAGCACATATACAATAGTCCAATATTGACTAGTCAAGCGCGGGCGCGTGTCCCTAGAGCCGAAATCTTGTCAGGGAGAAGCTGTGATCGAAGAGCGTCACGCGTGTTTGTTGCTACTATAAAAATATCTCAAAGCGAAATTGTAAGCATTCAGTTATTTTTCTGCAATTATTGCATTCCTTTATACTTTTTCTTTTTTTACGTAAGTTAAATTAAATAATCCGTAAACCATTTTAAGTTATTTACTCAATTTCATTAAAAAAATTTACAAAAACTGTAATATCTTCTCCTCGTCCAATAACGCCCAGCCATTAGCCCCTGGGGCGTTATAAGACAATGTGTGGGCGCTATTATAAATATCAAAATTTTGAAGAATTAAAATTCAGTTATTTTATGACCAGCTATTTGCAGTTCTTATTTTTTTAAACAAAATTTGTATTTATAGGCCGATAAAATGACATAATTGAGAAAAAAGAAGAAAGTTATTAGATTATTACATATTATTGCTGCTTATGGGCGTTATTAAAAGCACCACTTTTTTTCAAAGGCGTCATTACCCTACTACGTTTAATAACGCCCAATGAATGAAAAATAAATAGTTTTTTTTTTCAAATAAAAAGCTTGATAGCTGTTTAATGTTTTATTTTTATTATTTAAACCAAAAAAGGCAAACTAAACATGTTTACTTCGAGATGTTAAAAGCATTTTTAAGAGTAACACAAGAGTTCTTATTTTTTAGTTAAATTTTCGTTTTTGTATGCTTTTTTTAGTTCTCCATAAATAAATATTTGACATAATTGGCCATTATTGTGTTATTTAATTTCTAAAAACGATATTCTGGCTTTGAAGATATTTTTTTATAAACGGGCGCTAATAGACATACCCTTTCTAAAAACGCCCGAAATCATGGTTTTAAAAAGAGGCTATCATGTCGTGAAACGTACATATTTTCTCATATAAAGTATTATTTTTCAGTAAAAAAAGCAATGATGCGTTTATGTAACTTAAAATTTATTGTCCAGTAAGCTGTTTATATTGAAAATAAATTATTGTTCGTTAAGTGGGCGTTAAATGCCTCTTGTACCTTAGTTCAAAGTTTTTTGATAATTTTTATACTTTGTTACGAATGAAATTATCGCCTGTGAACAGTTGTCGATTACACCATGCATAGAAATTATATCAGATGTGTTATTTGCTTTTCATACTATATTCTTGCTCACTGTGGAGTACCTAAAATTATTAATGTGTTATGTATGTATAAATAAAGTATTCAGAAATAAATACCGGCACAGCATCCTTTTAATTTCATCTTCGTAATCCTGCGCTTCCTTCTTACACTTCGCGATATCTTCTATTTCATTTTGTCTCTCTCGGTCCTTGTAAAATAGAAAACAGCTGTTTAGTGTTTATATTAATTTATTATTATAAAAAATATACCTACCCAGGGAGAGAAATGTGTGTTAATAGCGGTTTCGCGCAACATGCGATTCGAATCTAAGCGATCAATGTGAGACGACATAGCCGTAAAACTATTATATGGTACTTAGTTTACGTAATAGAGTTGATCCGGCTTCCGTCATCCGTCATTTCATACAAGATTTCTCGATCTGTATTTTCTCGAATTCGCATCGAGTGTAGAGCGCAACCGCTCTTACCCGTTGTCCTTAGCTAAAGAAAAACGTGACGCGACACGTCACGGAAAATATCAAACGATCATTGTATACAGGGTGGAAGGCAAAGTACTGCGTTCCTTTAAACAACGCATTCTATAAGTGTAATAGAGTACGATAAGCGTGTTTTTTAAATTAAATAAAAATATTCTATGAAAAAAATTGTTAAAGTAGGTAGCCCTATTTTAATTTCACATTAATCAAAACATTGGAGTGAATGGCGCGACGCGGGGTGGGGTGGTGCGATAGTACGGCACGCGTAGGTAACGGTTTGCATAGTGTTATGAAATGAAAATAGGGCTGCCTACTAGCGTAAATTTTTAAAAGTATGCCTTTAATTTTATTTTTATTTAATTTTTAAAACATGTTTATCATGCTCTGTTATACTTATAGAACATGCAGTGTAAAGGAACGCAGTACTTTGTCTTCCACCCTGTATAGCGACGATCGCGGGCGTCGATCAATGGTAGTATGGATTAGTCGACTTCGATCGATACTTAGTTTCTACCAGATAATAGATTGATTGTCAATCGCGGGCGTTGATTGATGGAATACCTAATGGATTAGTTAATCGAACGGTATCCGTCGATCAATTATAGCAGACATTTATTAATTTTAAGGCTGATAGCTTGCCTTCAATGGCTGTCGATCGATGATCGACAAATTGGTCTGGTCACCCTTATGTCTTATCTACGTCATATCGCATTCCGTTCGTTCAGTTTTCATTATTCGTTTCGTTAAGCGTCACCGTTGCATACACTGTAACCAAAAAGACAGAGTGTACGTGGTTCGCGAACGTCTATGTGGTTACAGCACATGCAACGGTTACGGTCACAGCTCGCTAATGGGTAATAATTGCGCTGTAGCATGGTACGGGTGACGCTAAGTCAGTATCTTTTAGATTTAAGAACTCAAGTACATTGTATTTGTAGACTAAAACATTCTGGTTGGGTTAAATTTAATTCACCACAGTTATTAATGATTTAAGCAGCCTCTCTTGAGAACAATGATTACCCCCACCAACTGCCTATAAAACCGGGCCCTCGAGGACACTAAGGGCCGTATTTTAAAACGATAGTTAAAACTAAAACTAGTTTTAAACAAAGTTTAAATCTTTCAGCTTATTATTAAACGTAACTTAAAACTGCGAAAACCAAACGAATATCAGTAGAACAAATATTAGTTTAATCACAGTTTAGCTTTATTTTAAAACTTAACTTAAAACTCTATTTGCGTTTGCTTATTATTGAAAGAATATTAACTGCCAAACTATACTTAATCATAATTTTGAACACAGTTTTATACGCGTTTTGGTAGGTTTGGTCATACCCACACTTAAGTAGCGAAATTTACATACTTTTTGGCTCCTTGTAATATAATAATATTTAAGCGATTGCTCCGCTCACTATTTAGACTAGATAAATACACACAAGTTGCAAAAAGGTTAAAAGAAATGGACCCCCCTTTGAATCTGTTTTTTTATTTTCTACCACATGTTTAAACTTCTTTAATATTTCTTTCAGAAGATTGCGCTCTTGCATCGTAAAATTATTTTTACGAGGCATTTTGCTTTCTCTAGCTTAATTACTTAATTGTATTATAGTAAGTGAGTAAGTATTAACATACGAAAGGCAAGGCCGAACGAAAAAAAATCGAATACCTATAACCCAATCAAACAATTAATATAAACCGACAACGAACGAAGGTTCACGTCACGTCCGTCCGTAACGTCAAACTATTTAAACGTTCCGTTCGTGGTAACATGCATTGACTCTAATAGTTTTTATTAATTCTTATTTTAGGTAAGTAAGGTAACTTCAAGCCGTTTGATAGAGTTTTAATATATTTGCTTTGAAATTCTTACAAAATACTTTACAGTTTATACTCTTCTTAAGTGAAAAAACGATTTCAAATCTAGCATACCAAAAGAAAATATGCGTAAAACGAATCTGATTATATTTTTTATTAAATTGTAAACGAGAACAAATATTATCCATAGTAAAAACTGTTATAAGCCAAGTACGGATAAATAAGTAAGATTCAGTTAAACAGAACTTAATATTCATTCAGTAATGCGACGCGTACTTAAAACCGGAATCGTTATTTAAACTCACATCATCTAATAACATATTAAACTGCTTTTAAGTTTTGTTCTATAATACGACCCTAAGGCTATTCTGCTTCTCGTCGACACGAGAGCCACTTAAGGTTTAAAATGTATTTTTGTGATATTTTATTTAAATTAAAAAGTGTGTATAGTAAGTAGTGTTTTTTTCTAGTTATTTCCACTTCTGATCCCAAAAATATAATGAATATGGTACAGCTTTATATAATAAGTACCTACGCGGCAAGTTTCAGGAGTAAAACGATACATGCGTTACTGAAATTGTCACTGAAACCACGCCACAGCGCAAATATAATAGGACAACTCCTTTTACTGCCCTTCATTTTTATCCACTAGCAACATGGATAGACCTTATCCTCTGAATTATTTTGTTTTTTGTATGTTTATGAACGAGATCATTGGCTCAATTAAAATCGATTTAGATGATAATTAATAAACATGGTAAAAGATTAATCATAAAAATCGATTCATAAGTGGCCCCTCAAAAAAATTATCAAAATTGATAAAGATAATAATTGTTGCCGCTTAAGACCGAAATGTTTCACGTTTGCGTGTATAGAAGGTTCGCATCCCGAGATTACCAATGCAGGGGTTATCTTAACCTAGTAACTTCAAAATAGGGACAGAAGAGAGAACTCCTAAACTGGAATAATGTGGAGGAGGAATACTCACAAGGCAGGAGCACACCGTCGTGGTTCACACAGTTGATATTTACACAAACACTTAGGATTTTACTAGAAGTCTAACAATCTGGCCAATAAATACACTAATATTTAGATTTTTCTCAGTTTTACTTAATTTTCACACTCGATGTAATGTCGTTGCGTACGCGGTTCTTGCAAGACGCAATATGACAGTCAAAATCCGTTAGGTGGCGCATACGGCCGCAGTGCGTAAGGGAGCGGGAAGATTTGAACATTATGATGTTAGGATAAGGAAATATAGAAGGACTGTTCCGAAGTCACAACATAATAATATAATAGAATAGAATAATAGAAGAAAATAATCATAATATTTAACAGATGCCATACCTATTTAAAAACTAGTTTGAAGATTTTTGGTAGTTACTACTTATCCTAAAATCTTTTGGATGTTCATAGTAATAAATAAATAAAATTCAAAATCAAAATCACTAATAAACAGGCCTGAAAAACAGCTCACCTTCAACAGTTTCTCATAAGCTATCTGATCCAGCAGGTCCTGCTGGTACTTCTTCTGCTTCTGCAGCTCCTCTGAATCTTTAAGCTTCTCCAACTGCTTCAATTGATTCATCAGCTGCTGGTCGTACTCGCGGTCCAGGCCGTAGTCTTTCTTGGCATCTGCTCTACGTTGCTCATTGTCCTTGATTTGCTGGACTATGCATTTTCTTGTATCCTGTTTGTAGGTAAATCATTATAATATTTTTATTTACTTTAAACTACGAAATTAACAATCAGCCTATCTTAACGTATTTTGCCAGGGTATAGTTCCTACATAGGTCTCGTGAAAACACATAGGGTGTATTATCGCTCAAATCGCGGGACTTATTTCATGGAAAGGACAATACTCACAATCTCAGTCCGCCTCGCCCAGCCGATGTACTTGCAGCGCTCCTTGTCTATCCTCTCCTGTCTCTTGCGGCCCTCCTCCACAAACATGTGGTCATCAGCCGTCTCCAAGCGATCCATCTCTTTGCGTAGCCTGATCAAGTATTTGTTGCACTCGAGGTTCTCCCGCTGGAAAATGATGGTAAGAGTAAGAATCAAGACGAAACAGTGAAATTTAAGCCTTAACTTTGAAGCTTTTATGGCTCAAACTTTAGAGGTTTAAGTTTAGATCAAGAAGAGAACCCAGGAAAATGGTATTGGAAAAGTTCACACATTTAATTCACGATTGTCCAAGGAATTTTTATTTTTTATTTTTATTATCTACTTATAACAGAGTATAGAAAAAAATGAAATGCTATTCTTAAAACTTTGAAGCGCAGTAAATTAGACAGTAGATTTTTTATAGTTATAACTTCCATAGATGTTACTGTCCTCCAAAGCGTTTAGAGACTAGTATAAAAAAAGGAATTAAAAACCTAACAAAAAATTACAAAAGTGACATACTGAAATTTGCCGGATTTTCAACAGATTTCTAAGACATTCTATGTGAGAGACGCGATACACGTAACACGAGCAATATTTGTAAGCGTCGAGTCAATGGATGTGTGTACCACCTTAGTCTTCATTTATTTATTGATTTGGATTGAAGTACATACATCACAGAATTAACAACAAAATCAAAAAGAAAATAACAAAAATTAAATAGAAAAGATAAAAAATAGAACAGAAAAATTAAGAATCAAATATAAAAAAAAAACAAATAACCATAAATCAAATAAAAAAAATATAAAATTTGATAATTCTTTAAAAAATACAATAATAAGATAAACGATTCAGAAGAATAACAACTGTGCATGAATTTCATACAAAATTATATTAAATTTACTTCACAAAATTTCAGATATTCTACTATAAAATTGTGCAGGACAGTGACAATAAGACAGTTATATAAACTTAAAACAGTGTATATAGATGTTATATGTTATAGTGTTTTATAAGACTCTCCTAAAGAGCTAAGAACGTTTAAAATAGTGTTTCATAGTGTTTTTACAGTGTTTATAGTGAATAGCGTCACATACAAGTGTTAGTTTGTAAGAAGTTTATAACAGTTTTATAGCTTAAAACAGTGTTTGCTTAATCGTTGTAATTTGATTAATTAATAGCCGCTATGATAATGAAACTTATGTGATTATAGCCTGAAAATAGCTTGTATTTGAACAGTCGATTTGTATTAGGGCTGATTTGGAAATAAAGAGATGGTTTTGAAGGTCTTGTCATTCCCGCACATAGAGAGAGAGATCTAAATAGTTAATAGAATTGGTAAATAGTTTTCATTTAGAAAATAGTAAAATCTAATAAGAATAGTTGATTCTAGCAGGCCTGGCTCACTCCGCGCGGTACATCCGTTATTTACCTACAGCGAAGCGCTGCGCCGGCGGCTTTCGAATGGGTCGTTTATCACGCGCGCGCCCGTCGTCGGGACGTTGTAGATACCTACCTACCTAATAGCACTCACAGTAATTCTATGATCGAGGTCGCAAATAGTATTTAGAAATGGACATAAAAAGAAACAAATATTCAATTAGATTATGTTTAGATTTGATTATGTTCAATTTAGCAAACAAAACATAGGTAGTATTACTAATTATTGGTCGTTATTTTTTTTTTCATTTTGTACTTTAGGTAAGTTGAAACAATATTTTTTACAAAGGTAGAATAACAGTAATACCTACATCGGTAGATACTTAATTACAAATAAGGAGATTAATTATTCTTCACTAGGCAGCAACCCTAACAGCGTAAGAAAAGATAAGAGGCATGCGATAGAAAGAGACAAAACTTCTAGGTATATAAATTTGCAGGTACGTAATGCTGTGCGAGCTGAATTCCACCGTATCGCGTTGTAGCAAGACTCGAATTTATTTAGAACTTCTTGCGGAGTAATTCTTCTGTACTGGTACTATTACTTATTCTGTGATTCTAGTAAGATTCTAATAAGAAAAGTCTAGAAAATTCGAATTGGATCTCTCTCTTGTGCGGTATCCTCGTGCGCCCGCTCAAAATCACTTAAGAATGCGCCACACTCCGCCAGCGATACCTTCGCGAGGGATTCGCCGAAAAGATCCCGAAGAGAGAAGATCTCCGGAAGAAAGAAGCCTCCGAAGAAAGAAGCCTCAAGCAACAGTGAACAGTGAATCTCTCAAGCCCGAAAGACTCTTAATAGAAGCCCGAAGTCACAAGACAGAATACAGAAGACTGAAGGCAGAATACAGTAATAGAAGAGCGCGGGAAATAGAGTGTGCTTGTGGCGTATTCGCGAGTGTAATAGTGCCGCGCGGCTGGACTTTCACGACCGTGTTAAGTGGTGAATTCGCATTTTCCTTTTGCCCCTCGCATCGATTCCAGCTAATAGAGTGGGTGGATAGCGCATCATTTGACTAAATCGTAATCGAATTCATAGACTATACAGTCCACTGGAGCTATCCCCCACAAAAATGTCTCCATTTATCAGCGAATAATTCTACCGTAAGTATTGCGTCCAGAAGAGCATTAATCGCGGTCATAGTGCGCGGTAGTGGGGCACAGCCAACAGTGAATGAATAATCTTTCTCGCGAACTTTAGCTGACCAAACGCCCGTCTGACCTCCAGTGAGCCGAGAAGGATTCATTGGGTACAAGTAGGGATAGTATCCATAACTACCCAGATATCTGAGAAAAGCCTTTTCATGTTCACTTACCAAATGTCACATAATACAATGGTCCCCCATCCTTATTTAAGAAAAGGTAGTTTGTGTCCACGCGACAACGTAAGCCACCAGATATATGGGGACACTGGTGGGTCACTTTCGGAATTCGAGGACGGGATAGTTTGAGAGCATACATTAAAAAAAATACTTACTTATTATTTACTGAGTAAACTTAACCGAAAGATAAAGAATTAATTACGCAACGCTTGGTTACATACTAACCACATAATACTTTTGATGTGGTAGCTTACAGAGCTGTGAGTGCCAAGAAAAAAACACTTTATTTAAGTATTGGGAATTCTAGTCAAAAACTAAGTACCTACTTTTATTACATATTTATGATCAGAATCAAGTACAGAGTGTTCTCCTTCACACATACATACATACATAACATCAAGCCTGTCTCACTTTGGGGTAGGCAAATATTATGGAACGTCAACTGCTACGATCCCAACGTACCTCTTTCGCATCCTCCACGTTCATTAATCGTTTCATACATAATGGCCGGTTACGCATACTTTAAACTAGACCCTTTTTAAGTATATGGCCAATCTGGTCGACATACATTCGCCAAGGGAGGCCCCTTCCAACATGACCATCCAATCGTGCTCTGTACACCTCTTTCGTCTACTTTCACTCATCCTTTCTAAATGTCTAAACCACCTTAGCATACCCTTTTCAATCTTAGTCACTACGTCTTCTTTCATTCCACATCTCTTTCTTATTTCACTATTGCGCACCCTATTACTCAATTTCACTCCACACATGCTCCTCAAAGCTCTCATCTCTACATCAATAATCATGCTTTCATGTCTGTTCTTACACAGCATACATAAGATTTACCATACATAAATGTTTGCGCCGAAACTCCCTCAATTACGGCAAGACGTGCCTTATTTGGTATAATTTTGCTTGCCATAACCGAGTACAAGGCGCCATTAACATTATTTCCTGCTTTCAACCTCCTTTATACCTATTGAAGTAAATTTGCTCTCCTTCAATATCTAAAATTTGTTACCAGTCACCCTGTATACGATCATTTGATATTTTCTTATCGCGTTGCCTCATCCCGTTTGTCGTTCACAAACCACGAGTAAAGCCAAGCTGATTTTCAGTCAAGCCCTTTCTTAAAAACCATTTTGCTTCTTCCCCAGAAACAACTACCTATAGATAGTGTTTTACCTAATATTAAATATTAAATTAATAGTATATTATGTAACAAGTGAGCGAAGTTGCTAATTACAGTCGAGGCTTAATAATGAGCCGAGACTGTAATTAGCAACGCTCACGAGTTACATACGACGTTTTTCAACCCACTTGTGAGTAAAAGACAGACATACGTGGTCATAAAATAACAAACACATTTGATAACAAACAAAGCTGTGAATTGTGATTGAAAAATGGCGCCGAACCTCGCGCATGCGCGTAGGTTTTTTTTTTCCGCCAAATGTGTCAATGTCTGTTTTGCATTTATACAGCCTATTTTAAGTGAAAATGTTTAATTTGGAGTGGTAAATGCAAATATTTTGATATTTTATAACAAATTATTGTAAATTGTGAATAATTTGTTTGATATACAAATTTGTTTTACTAATATAACGCGCAGACATTTAAAAATGTATATGGATTTGAAGTGGTATAAAACCTCTTTGTTGTTTCTGAAAATATTTAATGTATAACCCGGACCAATAAAATATGCTCTGTTTACTCGCATGTAATTTGCACAAAGGTACAATTCAACTATGTATGATTCGTTATATTATGCACTAGGGTATAATATATTATGCACGCGTGACTTATAGCCCAGTTTATAGTTCTAAATTCAATAGAATAACGCTCACTTTACGAGCAAGTGTGTTGAAAAATTACTTACGTCCTTCTGCTTTATAAGCGCGACCTCCGCCTTCTGATCAGCAATGCCCTGGGTGGCCAGATCGTCCCAAGTTTTGTTAACACTCTTCTCCATGGCCAGTTTCTTTGCCACTTGTTCCTCGTGCGCCTTCACCATCTGCTTTCGTTCGTCGCCAATTTGCTTACGTTTTGCTTCGCGCTCTTTTTCGGCTAGAATTTTGAATAGAGATGTCCTTTAATATCGAGATTTCATTTCACGAGTGCGCGTCTGAAGCGAGCTGCGAGTATAAAGAATAATGTGTCTTTAATCTAAGACCATAACATTTAATAGTCAAATTGTTACTTGAATGTGGTCGCAACTCACTTCATACCCGCGCTCACGAAAAGTAACATCTATAAATATATCTTATTGATTCTATTATTTGAAATTTTCGGTTTATGGACTTTTCTGTGTTATGTCCAATGTTTTATTGTTAGTTTCCATGTAGGTACCTTTATTTATATGTTGAACTGCTTTGTTGGGTCCTATGGCTTCTTAGTTTGTACATCGTGTTTTACCTTCTCCTATTTGTTAGTATTCATTAATTTTAAACATTAAAATGAGTTTGTGATAACTCACAGGCAGCGGCTGAAAATCAGCGCTTTGTTAGTTTCTAAGCAAAGTATTTAGCTGAGTCGTCGCCTTTTGTTTTTTGGTTAAGTTGGAATAAGTTTGTATTTGTATTTGAAAAAAGCTTTTTGGTTAAGTTGGAATAAGATTGTATTTGAAAAAATTCAAAAAAAGTTTATAAAGGCCTTGGATCATCGTGCTGGATATACGTGGGTGGTCTGAAAAGTTTCCAACCTAACAATGATACAAGATTTTTTTTCTTAATTTTTTTATTTATTTTTCTACATAGTCTCCTTGTAAGTCTACACACTTCTCCCAGCGATGCTCCCATCTCTGTAACCCGTCCAAATAGTACTCGGCGTTTTTCTCTGCAAAATAATTGTTCACAAAGGTGATTGCCTCCTCATTTGACGAAAATCTTTGTCCTCCGAGCGCAGTTTTTAGATGAGGGAACAAAAAGAAGTCGCTTGGGGCCAGATCTGGTGAGTAAGGCGGATGGTCAAGCAGTTCAAACCGTAACTCGAGGATTTTTGCCATGGCAACCGCTGAGGTGTGAGACGGCGCGTTGTCTTGGTGAAACAGGATTTTCTTTTTCTGCAAATGTGGCCGTTTTTCCGCAATTTGTGCCTTCAGCTCGTCAAGTAATGATGCGTAGTATGCTCCTGTAATGGTTTTTCCTTTTTGAAGATAATCGATTAAGATAACTCCATGACTATCCCAAAAAACAGTCGCCATCACTTTCCCAGCCGAAAAAACAGTTTTTGCTTTTTTTGGAGCTGGTTCCCCCCTTGCAGTCCACTGTTTTGACTGTAGTTTTGTTTCGGGCGTATAATGGTGTATCCAAGTTTCATCTACAGTAATTAATCGGCGCCAAAACTCGGATTTATTGCGCCTAAACTGCGCCAACAGAGCCTTGGAAATGTTCATTCGAACACGTTTTTGTTCTAACGTGAGCAAACGCGGCACCCAACGCGCGGACAGCTTTCTCATGTCTAAATCTTGTTTTAATATGTGACAAACACGTTCTTTGGACATTTTCATAACCTCTGCTATCTCTCTCACTTTAATTCGGCGGTCGTCTAACACCATTTCGTGAACTTTAGCAATGTTATCGTCAGTAGTTGCAGTTTTTGGACGTCCCGAACGTTCATCGTCTCCCAAGCTCTTACGGCCACGTTTAAATTCAGCTGCCCAAAATTTCACTGTGGTAAATGATGGTGCAGAGTCCCCATACACAGAGTCCAACTCATTTTTGATTTGCGTAGGCGTATTGCCTTTCAAAAACAAATATTTAATAACAGCTCGATACTCAATTTTTTCCATTTTCACAAAAACACTCACATGTACTCACTCAAACGACTGTCAACTAAAAACTGCGCGTCCAAAATGGCCGAAACTTTGGTGAGTAACCTGTCAAAAGATGCACAACTACATTCACTAGCTTTTGTTGACGAGTGGCGCCATCTTTGCGTTAAGGTCGGAAACTTTTCAGACCACCCTGGTACATATACTGAATATGACATTTCCCTGAAGCGACATTTGATACAACCCTTGTATAAATGCCGAATTTATTTAGACTCAGTTTTTCTTTTTAAACTTGTTAATAACAATTTGGACTCAACTTCCTTCGTGGAAAAAATTAACTATATCGTCCCACGCATCTCCTCACGTTCTAAACATACATTTTATATTAAACAATATCGAACTAACTATGCAGGAAACTCTTTTCTACGTCGTACAACTTCTTACTATAATAACAACCTAGTAAATGTGGACATTTTTAATCTATCATTACAAAAGTTTAAAAAAGAAATTATTCATATTATTTTTGATTGTTGAAATACTGATTTGTTTCATAATCTTAAGCTATATTTGTATTTAAACTATGGAGCTGTTTTGGTCTGTTTGTTTTGTAATATTGTAAACTATAAAATTGTGTAAGACTATTTGCTTCCTAAATAAAGAAAATAAATAAAATTTGTAAAGTATTCAGTAGTTCTAAGTTATTTGTAAGCTTAATTTTGCTCACTAAAAATATTAAAGAGTTTCTGTTCTATTCTATCAGTCAAATTCATAGAAAATAGTTAAAAAGCATTTAATGTGCATTTTAGATACAACACTCTTTAAGGTTTATAGTGTGCTGTAAATGAAGGTGATTCATAGACATCTGAAAATCCTGTTTTAACTAATACACCGTTATTATACGGATTACAATACGAATGAGCGGCAACGTCACATTTCATTGCACCAGAGACAAAATAGTGATTTTTTTGTGTAATACTGTATGATTGAAAAGCCGATTCTTACTGTGGTTCGCCCTAAGGCTATGGATATTTCATTTACCTGCAGTTACAATTGTATTACAATACGTACAAGTATTACATTACAATATGAACTCTGTACGGGGTATACATGGCTATGCTTCACAAGAGATGTCCTCTATGTAATACCTACCTATCGCCTTATAGTGAGATTTTCTTTTGTGAGGCAAGGAAAATAAAGAGCCAGAAATGGTCAATATAATTATATCAGACTCATCTTCACAACCTCTCACCGCACTCAGATGGAAACACACTCTCTATACTAACCTCATTCCTCGCCTAGCACCGCAACGCTGTCAGCGCCTGTAGCTCAGGGGATACTGCAAACCCTCTTGGACCTCGCGTAATTTCATTAGGAACTAAATCGGTAATACGCCGTACATTATCTTTATTAAAGCGATATCTCTTTTTAAATTCAATATCGTCCACAGTAAAAGGGTCTTTTCTTCGCCGGTACACCTTTCTCCTACGTCGCACTCTATTTGCACAGTACGAGCTATCAGCTGTATGTTAATCAAATTGTTCATCACATCCATCATCATCATCACAACTCTTTGTAATGAGCCCACTGCAGGGCATTAGTCCCTGGGTGCAGAGGAGGTACCTATAGGCCATAATCCACCAAGCTGGCCCAGTGCTGGGTGGTGGATGCCAGAATTTTTTAGGGCGCCTAGATGGCTTCTGACAAACCCTAACGACTACTGTATACAAGTATACAGCACCCGGTACCGACTGTTTAACGTGCCCTCCGAAGCACGGAAGTCGTCGTGAGATATCGAGCGTCGAGCCGACCAGGCTGTCACCCATCAAAGTACCTACCGACCGCGCGGAACGTTGCTTAACCTGTGATATCGTATGATACACACAGTAACCATGGCGCCACGACGACTTCCATCCATCACTGACCACAAATTGACGCGACGAAAATATAATCACAGGGAACTAGGAAGGAAGACGAAGAGTGAAACTGTGAAACTCAAATTATCAATTTCAATAACTCGTTAATATTCGTTAACCTTCGGGTAGACTCGGCCGGTAAAAAGGGCTTAAAGAAGCCTCATCCTGATTGTAAATTTGACATGTTTAGAAAGCCGTTATAGTATGTTTATAGTGTCATTTATCGTCTATGAATAACCTTTTTTTGGTTGTGCTTTGTAAACCCTCTGTAACGCTGTTTTAACGTGTACAAATTCTCTATGAATTCGACAGTATACCTATTAAGTACTAGTATTTTTATCAGTGACTAAAGCGTTGTCTCAAAACGATTTTAATTGCATTAAATTTAAATTAAATTAAATTTAATTTACATCGCTGAACTGATTTTAATGAAATTAAATGTGGAGGATGTTTAAAAAGAGACAAACATTTTTTTCAGTTGTTTTAGGGTAAATAAACTTTTATTATAAATAGCACTGATGGAAAAAAGGATTAATCGATAGTCGATAAAAAATTGCACTTCACTAGTGTTTACGTAAAACATATTAAATCATTTTTATTTAGAATTTGTTTTAAAATTCAATAAATTATAAGATACGTCGACTAAGAGTGTATTAAAATTCGTAAATGAACTAATCCATCTTTATTCAGTGGAAATTGAGCCATAAATGTTCGCTATTTGTCTTCGACCCGACTTGTTCTAAGTACACATATTTCGCACCTTACCATCGGGATCTTTATCAAACATATATCACTGCACAGATTTACAGATCATTATACATGAGAACTACGCAAACAACTACTATTGAGCTTTAATTTTAATTTTCAATAATTCAAAACAAATAAACAAACTGCGAAGTAAACTGACATTGACTGATTGCAATCTTTCAAACGTGGATGCCAGCTGTGACGTATTATGCGGCTAAAACAGGAGAGTCATCGATGTCATAGCAACCTTTTGTATGTGTACTCACGTCCCTACTTTGTCGGATTCTTTCGCCATTAAAGATTCCATGAGTTTCAAACAACCTTTTGTTTTATATTAGGCTGCGCCAGTCTGGTTATAGGCGCCTCGAAAATCATAACTATTCAATTTTAGTAAAATACATTATTAGGCGACTGTACACTATAACTAAAAACATCGTGCAAACTATAAATATGCATAAATATATGAGACCTAAATATAATTATTCCACAGTACATACGGTCCTAAGAATCAATTATGACCAAGTATAATTATGCCAAAACGTTTTAGGAATACACATATTATGTTAACGAAAGGAATCCCCTTAAGTCCTTGTCTACTAG
The DNA here is from genome assembly GCA_944452665.1 of Stenoptilia bipunctidactyla. Taxonomy (NCBI): domain Eukaryota; kingdom Metazoa; phylum Arthropoda; class Insecta; order Lepidoptera; family Pterophoridae; genus Stenoptilia; species Stenoptilia bipunctidactyla. Next base: position 14,412,919 of record OX101748.1, on the reverse strand, counting down.
AAATAAGGTACCTACACTTGTTAAAGAATACACTTACCATCCTGAACACTAAGAGAATCCTCTGCCCACATAGACTTGAAGTTCTTTGTTTCTTCTATAAGCCTCTCTCTCTCTCTTTCCCTCTGTAGTTTTCTCTGTTCTATTTGATATTGCGAGTTCTGAGCGCACTCCAAATTTTGGCGGTATCTTTCAATTGCGTCTTGTTCCATTCGGGCAGCCTTTAAATTAATCATAGATATAGGTGATTACCTACGTTACAATTAATAGCCGCCAGGTGCGATTTCAAAGAGCGTCACTGGAGATATGATCCTTTCGAAAATCGTACATCTCAAATTGAAATATTTAAGAAAAATGTACCACTAAAAAGAGTAGTAGCTAATAATAATAATAATAAGCCTGATATCGTGTTAATGGACCGATCGTCGTCCAAGGTGTTTTTGGTGGACATAACTATACCACATGACGAGAACCTCGTGAAGGCCGAGACCGAAAAGCAACGCAAGTACTTGGACCTTGCACACGAGGTGACCGAAATGTGGGGAGTTATGTCCACCGAAATCATCCCGGTTGTAATATCCGCAAACGGTTTGACCCCAGCCACTTTGGTCAGAAACCTTGAAAGGCTGGGATTCGGTGGCGGTTCGCTTCCAGCACGCATGCAAAAAGCGGTTTTGCTAGATACTGCCCGAATAGTTCGCCGGTTTCTGTCCCTCTTGCCCTGATCCCCGACCGACTGGTCAAATTGTCGGGTCTTTCCGCCGAAAGGCGTGTAGCTTTAGGTATAAATAATAATAATAAAAAGGCTTTATTTCCAGTAATCTTAAAACTAATAATTGACAGAGACTTCCCAGTGAGTAGTCGAATGACACTCGTAGTGGGAATGACTCGCTACTTCCTTTGAGGACACGATTACAACTTACAGATAATGTAACTATTTACTTATTAGGTTAGTAGGGTTAATTTTTATATTTATGATGTACAGTTTGCCTCAGTGTGTGTGTTTGTGTGTGTGTGTGTGTTCGTGTGTGTTTGTGTGTGAGTGGGTGTGTGTGTTTGTGAACAGTTATCCTAGCAGCCTCTCAACCTCATCATATGTGAGTGAGCCCAACCATAACTAACTAAAGTCAATTTACAGGACTGAATAGTCATTGGATATAGTTTTAGAATTTTATTTAATTTATTATATATGAAGGCTGACTGAGTAAAAAACGTCAGCAGTTTCCATAGCCCTTCAATCAATGTAAGACATCAAAGAGTAAAATATGTATAAGAGATTCAGGATCGATCGTTTAAGTAAAACTTATAATATTATGTAGGATGTGTGCAATTTTGTATAGTGCGCAATAGAGATAATTGGTAAATTGTTTCTCGTTGTCTGGGGGGCCCTTCAAAATTTCAGCCTGCGACCGCCCCTGCATAAGTATGTAGAGAAGGGCGACTAATCAGAGGCCACCACTTAGTATAGCACCTCTCAGGTATCGCCCAGCTAGTCTGCACTTAGACTAGCCAGGTTTAAATTTGTGTCAAATATATACAGAATGGGCACCCTTTATATCGGTAACTAAACCTGCGTTTGACCATAATCTCATCTGATGGTAAGTACCTAAAGATGAGGTCAAAGATGACGGCATAAGCATTATGGAATGAAGTGGCTCTTCATTAAATATCGCAGGAGAGCATAACTTTTTGTCAGAGCTCTGAAATTTGGTGGCTGATAATATACAGGGTTATTTTTTAAGGGTGCTAATTAAACAGACTTCTTTAAAATTATTTATTTTATTTTATTTTATTCAGAAATCCTACAGAGACTTAATAATTTAAACAAAAACAACAATAAAAACTATACACCATTTACACATTTTCATGTAAAATATAACAGCATTATTCACCTCTAAAAATTTAAGTTAAGTGCCACAAACCACGCTAGTACTATTATCTATCCTGTGCACAAACTACGTCAGGGTTATTTAAAAAGCTCTAGGGTTTATGGCGCTTTGCCGGCCGCTGCTGCGGCAACGCTCGCTTCGCTCGCTCGGCTCGCGCACGTGTATAACTATATGCAACCTAACTGCTCCTCCACGCTGCGCTCGTCGTCGCACCTAACCGTACCGACTGCGTCTTCCGGAACGGGAGCCCTTCTTGTCGCATAATATTTTTCATCGCAATTTTAATGAATATATTACTTAGTATAAATTATTATGGTATAATTATAGTTTAAATTCCTTCAAGGTACATTTTTCTCAAAAGTTGTCTCCTGGCTAAATTATGAAAATAGAAGCTATCTTCTGTTTAGGCTCTGACAGAATAGCAGCGTTGTTACTGAACTACGAGGGTGGATTGAAAAGTTCGTGGCCTAGTCAAGAAAACAGAATAAAGTACATACAAAAATATTTTTATTTTTCGACGTAATCTCCATTTAGCTCTATGCACTTCTTCCATCTGGTTTCCAGAGCTTCCATACCTGTTTTAAAAAAAGATTCCTCAAGGTCTTCAAAATACAGGTTAACAGCGGCTTCGACCTCTTCATTCGTTAAAAATTTCTGCCCACCGAGGTGTTTTTTCAGGTTTGGAAACAGATGAAAGTCCGAAGGTGCCAAATCAGGAGAATAAGCTGGATGTGGCAACAATTCGAAACCACAATCACGAATTTGAGCCATAGCACATGAGTAGATAAACGGAACAGAGACAAAATTCAAATTCAAATTCAAATCATTTATTGCATGAATATAGGTACATAAAAAAGATGACAAGTTGTATAACATAGTTCACTCCATATTCTACCTAAAGGCATGTACAATATATATCGCTAATTCAGAAATTAACATGTCATCAATCAATTCATCAGTTAGCAGTTATTAAAATAGTCATGTATTGTATAAAAACACTTTTCAATTAAATATTCCTTTAATTTATTTTTAAATGGATAAAAATCACTTATATCTCTTATAGTTTTGGGCAATTTGTTGTAGATTCTGGGAGCCATACCAAAGAAACTTTCAGAATATAATGTCGTACTGCGAGACTGAGCGCGAAGATAATTAATATGTCTTCTGCTTTTCATTTTCTCAAATAAATTCAAGTTCTTTTTTACGAAAATTACCGTTTCTAGAATGTATAAACAGGGAAAAGTAAGAATTTTCATTTTTTTAAAGAAAGGTTTGCACGAATCCCTGCTTTTTAAATTGCACATTGCTCTGATACATCTTTTTTGAGCCTTAAAAATGTTTTCCTTATCAGTGGAGTTTCCCCAAAAGATTACGCCATATCTTAATATTGATTCAGCATATGCATAGTATGCTGATAAAACTGCTGATTCGTTGACAGTTTTGGACAACATGCGTAATGCGTAAGAGCATTTGTTAAGTCTGCTGCATGTATCTTCTATATGGTTTTTCCAGTTAACATTACAGTCTATCGTTAGGCCTAAGAACTTCGTTGCTTTAACTTCACTAATTCGGTTTCCACCATGGTCAATATTAAAAGATGTCAGGTTATTAGATCTATTAGCAAAATTCATAATATAAGTCTTATTTAAATTTATTTTAAGGTTATTCATTTTTAACCAGTTAAGAATAGTATCCATTGTATTTTTAACGTCTATTTTAAGTTTATTTACATCTTTGTCGCTACATATTAGTGTGCTATCGTCTGCAAATAATATCATAGAGTGGGAAGTTATTTCTGGGAAGTCATTTATATATATCAAAAAAAGTAAAGGTCCTAATATACTTCCCTGTGGAACACCATGTTTTACTGATCTATAGCGCGAGAGATAGTTCATCTCGGTTTTGGTTTCAGGACAAATTTTCGTGATTTGTGTTGCTTGAATCCTTTCGTTAAGGTATGATTTAAGGAGGTTAAGCGCCACTCCTCTTACCCCATACGCCCAGAGTTTATTTATTAATATGGAGTGGTCAACATAATCAAAAGCTTTTGATAGATCCATAAGTAAGGCACAGACAGGTGTTTTGTCATCTAAATTTTTTATTACAATTTTTAAAAAGTTAAAGAATGCTATATTTATGCCTTTGTTTTTCCTAAAGCCAACTTGCTCTTCTGCCAATAAATTTTGGTTTTCAAAGAAACTGTAAAGAGTTTTATAAATAACCTTTTCGAATATTTTGGAAAAAATTGTAATGAACGCTAATGGTCTGTAAGATGATATGAATTCTCTTTCAGATTTTTTAAACATTGGTTTGATAATTGTTACCTTCAATTTATCCGGATAAATACCATTTTCAATGCATAAATTTATTATGTGAGCCAATACCGGTGCAATATACTTAGCTACTTCTTTAATAATATTTGTAGTTATTTCGTCGTATCCAGTACTATTGGTGTCTTTAAGGTATTTTATGATAGACAATATTTCATCCGTGTTAGTAGGCCCTATAAATAATGAATTAGAATTATTGAACTTAATAGAAGTTTTCAAGTTTTCTATGTCATCGTTTTTTACCTCATCTATGTAGTAATTGTTAAAAGATTCAGCTATTTCAATTGGATCGGTTATTTCACCTTCATCATTTTTTATTTGTGTTATGTATTCTTTGGGTTTATTATCTTTACCTTGATTAATCAATTTCCATGTAGCCTTCATTTTATTCTTCGATGTATTAATAAAATAGTTATTTTGGGCTTGTTGCGTTAACCTAATTATGTTTTTAAGTCGTTTAGAGTAAGTTTTAAGGCAGTTTTTATTCGCATAGTTGGGATTTTTCCTATAATTCCAAAGTAGCTCTCGTTTACGTTTTGTGCAGTTTAAGATGCCTTTTGAAATCCACTTTGGCCGTCGAGATGTTTGAATTTTTAATTTTATTAAAGGAAAACACAAGTCATAAAATAGTTTGAATGAATCAAGAAAGTTATTGTAAGCTTCATTAGGATTTTCATTACATAATGAGTCAGTAAATTTTAAGGCTTTCATGCATTCTTTAAATTTATTTATGTTATACTTACTATAGTCACGCTTTATTTTATAGTAATACGGTATACAAAAAGCTGCTTTAACTGGGCACTTTAATAGCTGTGCCGTGTGATCAGAGAGTGCTAATTCCAGAACAGTACCCTCACACCCGCGTAGGTTGTGAGCAAAGTTATCAAGGCATGTGCCACTGAATAACCTTGTAGGTTGCTTAATAGATAATTTTAAGTTATAACTAGTCAATAATTGTTCAAATTCATTCGATTGTTTATTCTTTATTAACATGTCAATATTGAAATCACCGCACATAACAATTTTTCTTTTTTTAAAACTATATTTACCTAAGATGTCATTTAAATTATTTAAGAAAATGTCGGCGTACAAAGCTTTTTAAGAACGTGCAAAATTGTTACCTATTTTGGTAGGGTTGTCACAATAGGTAAAGACAAACTAAACAAAACATTTGTTAAATAGTTTTATTATTCAGTATATAGAATACTTTACAAATTACTTACTCTAATAATTTTCTTTTTATAATTTTTGTTTTTTAATAATTTATTGTTTCTTTTGACGGTGTGGTAAATTCTGAATCTAACATATAGTTTTTTCAAGTACTCTAACGGGAAACACTCACATGGCATATCAAATTTACAATCTTTAATACGTTTAAGTATTTCATTGCCAATATTGACAATATGTATTTCAAGATCGAAATATTCGCGAAACTTTTGCTCGAGCAATTCAACAAATGCGATAAAGTTATCAGGAGGTATAATTAAAAAACCCAATTGTACATTTCCATCATTAAAATATTCAAACACTTCCAACTAACAAAAAAAACAACGTGCGTCGCGCTGACCCTGAGATTGTACACTAGCTGTGACAGCGTAAACCGGTTTTTACCAGTGTCGCCGCGTACGCGACAAGCGGCCAGTGGTCACGCACACATGCCCCGCGTGCTTGTAGTATTACAATCGATTCGTGCGGATGTATGAAGCTTTGTCTCTGTTCCGTTTATCTACTCATGTGGCCATAGACTCGACAGACGTGTAGACTCGGGCGTTGTCCTGGTGAAACAACACTTTCTATCTCAGTAATCCTGGGCGTTTCTGTTTAATTTCTTCACGTAAACGGCGCAGAAGGGTGCTATAGTACGCAGAATTTATTGTTTCGCCTTTTGGAAGGTAGTCCACCATAATGACACCCTTAGCATCCCAAAAAACCGATGCCATCACCTTGCCAGCCGACAGAATTGCCTTTGCTTTTTTCGGAGTTGGTTCACCTGATTTTTTCCATTGTTAGGATTGTTGTTTTGGTTCTGGGGTATAGTGGTGAACCCAGGTTTCATCCATTGTCACAAATCTGTCAATAAAACCTTGTGGATCAGCCTCGAACATCTCCAAACAGTCGCGAGAAATCGTGAGTCGAATTCGCTTTTGCTCTACTGAAAGCAATCTGGGGACCCACCTAGCCGAAACCTTAGAAAAGCCGAGTTCATGGACAATGATGTTTTGCGTTCGTTCATATGACGATGGTCGCATCGAATAAACGTGCAAGAGCCATTGCACAAAAAAAATTTTTTTTGTTTATTCGTATCCTTAGCCCCTCCTCTTACTCCCCAATTTTTTTTAGAAATTTTAGAACATAAATATGTTTGTAATTGCATTTAAATCCTTTTTTCCACGGAAATAATATATTTTGTTGTCACAAGAACATTAATTTAAGTGACTATTACATGCTTCAAGCTTTCTCTGTTACACAAGAATAGACGTGTACCTACAAACAGAAAAACGTTTGACATTGTTAGTTCTTTGTTGTTTAGTATAGGCAATATGCGTTTGCACGTTTATTCGTGTATATTTTTTTGGTGCTTTTATGAGTAATGACAATGAGTCTTGCACGAGAAGTAACTTAGCAAATCATTTTGCATTGCTGCTTACCATAATAGATAAGTTCTATCATTTATTGCTATAAATCAAGCACCAGTATTCCATTATTCTTAATAAAATAATAAGTTGAGTAAAAGTGCCTTAACCAAATATAAACGACAATCAATTTTTGTAATCGGGTCTCGCAGGATAAAGGGCGTGCGGGTTACAGTATCATGTTATGATTTTGTGTGATTATTGTTGCTTACATGACGCGCGCGCGCATTATTCCTCTAATCGCGATCTCCCTTAAATATGAGTATAAACACAGGACCCGGAGTAAGCCGCTGCCCAAGAATATTAGAATTAGTGAACTATGAACTAAACAAAGGTGAGTAAAAATAAAAGCTGTATTATTATAAGATGAATATCTGGTTTGTGTAATAAATATTAAATTGTTAACAAGTTAGTGGAAAATTCGTTAACCAGGGTTCAAACTAATGATATAAAATGAGTATGTTAAGGTTTTATTTGACACAAAACTGATAATAAACTATCATGTTTTGTATGCCGCCAAAGGTAAATAGCGCGCTGTCGTTGACTTCGCCGGTAAGCCCGATCAGCTGTTCCTTTTTTTTGTTTTTTCGCTAAGAAAAGTCTTTGGCACCAAGCAAGCTCTAGCGGGAGGAGGATGAATCCTGTTATGGACGAATGGGCATTCTATATGCTGTTAACCCCAGTGGCTAACGGACTATAGAGTGCCCAGACAGTGTGGGGACCGAAAGTTCTGCCACGAGACTCACTCAGATCCGGCTGAGCATACACACTAAACATCCCCCTTTACTGACCCGCCTTGATTAAGGCCCCTGATCATCGTCGGAGCGACAGCCAATTGGTGAAAGAGGCTGCGCAGTGAGTGGCATCCTGACAACTGCCAAAAGTAACTGAAAGCGAAAAATAACGAAGCTAAGACTAGCAGGAGTGACAAAGCTGAAACTAAGAAATTATCTTGAGTGACGAGACTCACTCTAAGATGGAACGCTGAAAGAAGGACTACGTTTAGAAACGTTGAGCTTGCTGGAGTTTCCTGATGAGGGGAGCGAACTTGATTAGAACCGGAAGAGCACCGTTGAGACCCTCAGGGCTGGCGTCGAGAGCGGCGCCGAAAGCCAGGATCTCGTCGATGGGAGCGAGCTGGATCCAGAACGCCATGCGGTCAAGAGACCCATTTGCGTTCTGGAACTGGGAAGCCGGTTTAGCAGCCAGTTGCGATTGAGTTGCTCTGGCTGCTCTGACCTGAAACGAGAGAAGTAAAGGCCTTGGGGGCCTTTGAGATAGCTAGAGGAGCGTTCGAGCTGGGCTGAGGTCACTCTCTTCAGTTTTCGATGGGCTTCACGGTAGCCCTGGCAGCATGCGGTGCCTTGGGGCAGCCGCGAAAGTTTGCTGTGTGGCCTGCTAAAGCACTCCTTAGTTCCATGCGGATCTAAGCACTTGACGCACCTAGGGGAAGCAAAACAGTTTGCCGCCGCATGACCATACAATTGGCAGCGGTGGCACTAACCGGGGAAACCACGCTTATGTGGTATTTCGACGCGGATGTTGGAGAGACCGCACGCGGTGGGCTTGCCTCTGAAAATGGACTGCCCTTGTGGGCTCTTCGCTAGGATTACTAGCGCAAATGGCAACTGCTTAACTCGCTGTCTGTGCATTTTGTGCACAGATTCGACGGAGAAGCCTTGAGCAGACAAGTCCTCTTGGATTTGCTCGTTCGAGAGCTCGAACGGCACGTTCCTGAGGACGGCACGAATCTTACGCTCCTCAGAGAGGGCATAAGTGTGGTACTCGAGCTTTTGATCAGCAAGAAGCCGAGTAAGATTCCTGAAATCGGAAATGGAACAGACTACGTACGACCTTAATAGAGTCACCCACGTTGGATGCCTTACTATACTGGATCTTGGGATTGTGCCTACCGCAGAGAGCTGAGACCTCGGTCCAGCGGCTCTTGTCCCGTAGAAAGACGGGGGGCGGAGACTTGACTTTCGGCTGAGCCGAAACTGATTGCGACGCAGGCTGTGACGCTGGGATCGCTGAAACAAAAGGTGCAGGGGCAGACGCCGGTGCGACATTTTGTGATGCAGGAACAGCTGAAACGGATGAAAATAAGACTGAAGAGGCGTCTTGCTTCTTTTTCTTAGACTTTGACTTTTTGCAAACCTCTGTGAACTGAGCAGGAGATTCTGGAACTAAAGAAGCGGAGTCGGATTCACTACCTGGTGGGGTAGTTTTCCGTTTGCATGCGGTGGAATCTACCGACATGCAGTCTGAAAAGGGATCAACGTACTCAGATGGATCTGGAGACGCCGGAGTATCGGTTTGGAATCCTTGTGAAAAGGATGCGACCGGAGTGACCTGAGGGCGAGTGGATAATTACTCTTGCAAGGACTTGATGTGAGCGAAAAGGTGATCCTTCTCGGCCGCGTGTTGAGCTTCCAGTGCTTGTTTATCGCTGGACAACTGACTGAGTTCTGAAGACAGCTGACTGAGTTCTGAAGACTGAGGGCGAGCAGATAATTCTGCCTGTAAGGAATCGATCTGTCTGAAAAGTTTTTCCTTCCATCCCTGAAGGGCACTCTTATCATCTTGGAGATTTCGGATACGACGACGATTGATTTCGCAATTATGCTCGGTACACTCAGGGTGACGAGGCATTATGCTGGGCTGTGAGAGAAGACTAACGAAAGTAGGGTAAAATTGGGGGTTCTGCATCACTTCACCTCGCTGCGCTCGGTTCGTGCTACAGAAGCCCTCCAATTTTACTCGTGCGCAAGATTATTTCTTTCCACCTGATGGGTTTTAATAAAATATTCAGATACCAGAGCAGAAGATAAGCGAATTAAGTTGTAAAATTTGGTGTTAACTATTTACTTGGATTGAAAGTAAGTCATTTTGTTAGTGCAACATCATGCAGTAAATGAGTTTGGTAGACCGAGCGAGAATGTTGCAGCTTACCCTAGCGGCATCGTAGGAGCTATTGTTAAAAAAAAAAAAAAGCAAAACCCTGGTCCCCGTGGTGTGCTTTGGTTGATAAATAGGTAGGTACTTTGTATATTTCAGAGTTGCACACATTAAGTTCCATTGTATAGAGGC